>CM060313.1:44661215-44678715 GCA_030674185.1 Monoplex corrugatus
GGCATAGGCCGTAACTCAGCAGATGAAACCACCCCATCACCCGCCCTACCTCCCTCTGCCTTCCTACAAACACACGCACAGAAAACACACCACTGTAAAGTCAGAAGTTCAAACACACAGATACACGCACGCGCGTGCACATAAACACACATACAGAAACAGATAGACAGATAGATATAGATAGATATAGATAGATAGATAGATAGATAGATAGATAGATAGATAGATAGAGATAGATAGATGGATAGAGATAGATAAATAGATAGATAGATAGATAGATAGTGAAAGAGAGAGAGAGAGAGAGAGAGAGAGAGAGAGAGGAGAGAGAGAGAGAGAGAGAGAGAGAGAGAGAGGAGATTAAATCCGTACCGAATCTGGACTTTTCTTTAACTATTATTTTTCGTGTTGATCATTAAAAATCATGCTTAATGTAAATTGTGGCGTTGCCGGGTGCGTGTAGGACTTAAATTCTATTTTGTTTGCAAACGTTTGTTCGTAAAGACTCAATCGAAACTGATTTCACAATTCTGTGCTGCTGGGTGTCGAGAGACCGGTTTTTCTGTTGATATGCAACAAGTACCCGATAGGTTTGGTCTGACGATTCCTCCCATGAGGATGCCGGAAGCCCTTCCAGCCTAAATAGTATCCCAACCTTCTGGAAATTCTGTGCTACAAATTTCCTCTTTTCTGTCACTCTCTTTGTTTCTTCCTTGTTCTTTTGCTTTCTGTCATTTCTTCCTATCATTTTCTGCCTTGCTGGTTCATTCATATGTATGTGTTCATACTTTCTCTTAGGATTGATAATTGGGTAAATGTACTTTAGTGCAGTTTTGGCTGTAGGGAAATGAAACATGTCGAAGATAATTTAGGTCCGATTTTACATATGTTTTAGTGTCATCAGTTGTGTTTAAATGTGTATTCAGGTATGTTTCCTTAAATCCCCTGTGTGGTCAATTGGACGGAGCAGTCAACGCCAGGGGCATTTTCTTAGATTATGTGCGTGAATGCATTGGTATGCGTACTTAATTTTCTTTTCTTTTTTCTTTTTTTTCCCTGTTGTTGATGTAGTATATTTTGAAACTCACTCGGCTGGACTTTAAACTAGAATAGCAATAACAGCAACAGTCTAGCAGTTCGCACCCGTCTAAATCTGGGTGTCAGCGACCGGTTTTTGTGTTAATGTACAACAGGTACCCGATGGGTTGGGTCGGGTCGGGTTGGGCGTTGGCTGGGTGTCAAAGGCTTTGCTTTGGTTCCATTGCACTTTATGTAACGAAGTGGTAAGCTGTTACAGATGCACGGGTCATGCGTTTTGTGCCGCTGTTGTTTACGTAAAGAGTTAATCAGGTGTTAGGGTCAACAGGTAGGGCTGTCTGCTTGCTTCATGTGTTTGAAAATGGAAGTATGGTTCAACTACGTAACATACCTCTTGAGAGTCACGGAATTATCTCCCATGTAGAATTTCTCAAACCCAACACAATTTGCGCTACCCATTCAGCTAGCATAGACGCAGCCACAAAGCATAAAGTGGTAAGCTCAGAACATTCCTTTGTTGGTAGTTGATATTTAAAATTCTCCCTGCTTCCCTCTTATTTCCTTTGGAAGTATGGTTCGTTTTGGACGTCTGTGACGTATCGCTAACCCTTTGATTCCCGCAACCTGTTCATCAGCAATCCTGCATTGCCAACCACGATAGTAAAGCAAAAACTTAACCCTTTTGATTCCTTCACCCTATCCGCCAGCTTCCTGCAGGGAGCTGGTGGATAGGGTGAAGGCTTAAAGAATTGTTTTTGCAGTTGGTGGACAGGGTGAGTGAATCAAAGGGTTAAGTTTTAAAGTTGGTGGATAACGTGAGGGAGTCGAAGGGTTTAAATTTTTGCAGTTGATGGATAGGGTGAGGGAGTCAAAGAGTGAAGTTTTTGCAGTTGTATATAGGATAGGGAATCAAAGGGTTACGTTTTTGGAGTTTGGTGAAGGAATCAAAAGGGTTAAGGTTTTGCAGTTGGTGCACAGGGTGCGGGAGTCTAACGGTTAAGCATTGATGGATGTCCGGGTTGTCTGTGGCAGTAGTCTTCAGAGACCGCTTCGGCTGTTGTATGTAGCGAGAAAAGAAATGTGTAAGCGAAACAGTCTAGCTTTTTCGTTTTGTTTTGATTTGTGTGTGTGTGTGTTGTGTGTGTGTGTGTGTGTGTGTGTGTGTGTGTGGTGTGTGTGTGTGTGTGTGTGTGTGTGTGTGTGTGTGTGTGTGTGTGTGTGTGTGTGTGTGTGTCGTGCTTATTTGTGTTTGTGTGTGCGTATTTGTGTTTGTGTGTGTGTGTGTGTGTTCGTGTGTGTGTGTGTTTGTGTGTATGTGTTCGTGTGTGCGTGTTTGTGTGTGTGTGTGTGTGTGAGTGTGCGTATTTGTGTTTGTGCGTGTGTGTTCATGTGTGTGCGTGTGTGTTCGTGTGTGTGTGTGTGAGTGTGTGCGTGTTTGTGTTTGTGTGTTCGTGTGTGTGTGTGTGTGTGTGTGTGTGTGTGTGTGTGTTCGTGTGGGTGGGTGTGTTTGTGTGTGGGTGGGTGTGTTTGTGTATGTGTGCGTGTGTGTGTATGTGTGTGTGTGCGTGCGTGCTTGTGTGTGCGTGTTTTGTTTGTGTGTGTGTGTGTGTGTATGTGTGTTTGTTTTTTGTGTGTGTGCGCGCGCGCGCGTGTGTGTATGTCTGTGTGTGTGTTTATGTGTGTGTGTATGAGTGCGTGCGTGCGTGCTTGTGTCTGTGTGTGTATGTGTGTGCGAGTGCATGTGCGTGCACGTGCGTGCGCGCACGTGCGTGTGTGTGTGTGTGTGTGTGTGTGTGTGTTTTATGTCGTATGAAAAGGGCGGCGACGCATTTTAAGCGCTTAAAGACTGGTGTTTTTTAAAAGGATGTTATCACACTTATCCCTAATGCTGTTTTAAAAGCACAGATCCGTAAGAGTGATAAACAGAAGAATGATAGGAAAAAACACTTATCTTCATTGTTCTTACACTTATATCCCTAATGCTGTTGTAAAAGCAGATAGCTGTAACAGTACCAAACAGACGCATGTCAGAAAAACACATATCTTTCATTGTTCTTGCCATTCTTGTTCATGTCAGCATAGTAGAGATCGTCTAATGGAACAGACAAGCCGCAGGTATTTTGCTTTAGGACTGCGAATGATTAATAATTTTGATTCGGAACCAATAGGATGGTACTATTTGAAACCACAGGTTGTAGCTTGACCTCGCAGACGACCGCAACAGCTGGAGAACCACTCTCAAGAAACAGCTGCGGATTGGTGAGGACAAACTGTCCGCTGCTGCAGCACAAAAGCGAGTTCACAGAAAAGGGATGGCAGCCAACAGACCAGCATCAGCATACACATGCGACCGCTGCGACAGAGACTGCCTCTCTCGCATTGGTCTCTACAGTCACAGGCGACGCTGCTTGGACCAAGCAGACAGCCCATCTAGACATTAGAACGGATGTACTTTGTCCATGGTCAGCCATGACCGAGGGAGGCCTACTACTAGCTTGACCCCACTGCTGTAGCGGGCGTTATGCATTTCATTAGCATTTCGTTAGGGTTTGAATTAGAATTATGAGTAAGTTCTATCTTGCCCCCTTTGGTTGTGTGTTAAAGAAAGAGAGAGAGAGAGAGAGAGAGAGAGAGAAGAGAGAGAGAGAGAGAGAGAAAGGTGATCTAGATTTTAAAGTGACAACATGTTTATACACACAAACACACACACAGACAGATCTGCTCTCACATACATACATATGTACGGACAATCAAATCTGTTTCCTCTTATTGGGACCATCAGATATGCTAGACAAAAAAGTAGGAATTGTATTAAATGCAGTAGGTATAACAACAACAACAACAACAACAACAACAAACTGTGCATGTTGTGGTGGAATCTCATCATCATGTGCTCTGCCGCATGGCGTTGGCGGTCATGGCCCTCCATATGAATCTATCCTTTATCGCTGCAAGTACTTCTCCCAACCCTTTCTGTCTTCATCCACTCCGCAAATCCGTCTAATATTTCCTCCCTGTGGGTCTACCACATTTCAGCTGCCTCAATCTTGTTCTGACAGCGTGTTGACTGTCCTTGTTTCACATCCGTACAAAAATATCGGTTCTAGTAACTCTGAATAACTCTCTTCCTGATAGGCATTTTGTTGGTAAGAACGTTTTTTATTTTCTTGAAAGCTGTTTTATCCTGGCCGATTGTATTGGCTCTGTCAAATGTGCATCTGCCGTCTGGTGAGATGGCTGTTCCCAGATATTTACTCATCAGCTTGTCTCATTGTGGTGCCATTTGCCGTTATTTTGCATGAGGGGATTTCTTGTTTTTTACTGATTACCATGACTTCAGTCTTTTTGCTATTTAGTTTCAGCCCTTTTTTCTACTTGTAGTGGAATCTATAGAATATTTTCTGTAGAACTGTACATCTGTTTAATTTTTTTTTTCAACTGGGTGAAACACTTAAGCCTCAATAACGCAGCCCCCGATTACCTGTCAAGCCTACTTGAGATCTATGTTCCCTTACGTACCCTTCGCTCTGCCTCCGATCCTCTGACTTTTCGCTTTCCACGCACTAAGCTCAATACCTATGGTCCACGAGCCTTCTCTGTTTCTGGTCCGCTCTCCTGGAACAAACTTCCTCTCTCAGTCCGTCAGCAACCTACTTTTGTCTCCTTCAAGTCCGCTCTCAAAACTCACTTTTTCTCCTCTGCATAAACTCCTGACCTCACTCAATCCCCTCTGCAGCCTGTCTCCACTCGGAGGGGAATCACATTGCAATATATAATTGTATATAATATGCTCTCTATAATTTTCCATTGTTTTTATTCTTTCTCCCCATTTATAGCCGTGTGTGTGTGTATGTGTGTGTGTGTGTGTGCGTGTGTGCGTGTGTGTGCGTGCGTGCGTGTGTGTGTGTGCGTGCGTGCGTGTGTGTGTGTTTCAGCGCTTAGATTTGATTTTATCAAGATTTTGCGCATACAAATATTGTAATTATTGTATTATTATTATTATTATTGTTCAGTAGACAATCACGAAAATGTCTTTAATGTAAAATCACCGATAACGCATTGTCAGTTTTGTGTAGATCAAACTTAAAACGGATTTAAGTATTTGATGTAATTATAAGCTCAGAACAAGTATTATCCGAGTTTATCCGTTTCAAAGTGATCAGACATGAATTCTGTTGTGAACAGTTTAATGCCAAGTTCAAGCTGTGCTTGTCCAACTTATCATATCAATAATAATAACTGCAGATCTATGCACATCTCCTGCATGTATAAGCGTATCATGAAGTTTCTCTGGTCGAAACAATGCAAACTGTTCTCTCCTTGTAATGTTCGCATTGACTATTGCAATTCACTTCCTGTTGGTCTTCTGCCTCCACCATTTCACATCCTCAGCGCATTCAAATTCATGCTGTACGCTTGTCTAAAAATGAAAAAAGCTGCACACATATCTCTCTCTGGCACAACTTCACTGGTCCTGTATCAAAGGCATACAGTATCAAAACTAACTAGCCCCCGATTACCTGTCAAGCCTACTTGAGATCTATCTTCCCTCACGTACCCTCCGCTCTGCCTCCGATCCTCTGACTTTTCGCTTTCCACGCACTAAGCTCAATACCTATGGTCCACGAGCCTTCTCTGTTTCTGGTCCCTCTCCTGGAACAAACTTCCTCTCTCAGTCCGTCAGCAACCTACTTTTGTCTCCTTCAAGTCCGCTCTCAAAACTCACCTTTTCTCCTCCGCATAAATCCTAACCTCACTCAACCCCCCCCCCCTCTGCAGCCTGTCTCCGCTCGGAGGGAATCACATGTTATATATATAATTGTATATGCTATGCTCTCTATAATTTTCCATTGCTTTATTCTTTTATTGCTTTATTCTTCCCCATTTATAGCCATGGTGTGTGTGTGTGTGTGTGTGTGTGTGTGTGTGTGTGTGTGGTGTGGTGTGTGTGTGTGTTGCGTGGCGTGTGTGGGGCGTGCGTTGCGTGCGTGCGTGCTTATGTAATGTTCTGCTTCAGCGCTTAGATTCGATTTTATAAGATTTTGCCGCTTAAAATGATTGTAATTATTACTTATCATGGATACGCAACAATTATAAACCAATGTTTTATGCTAGAGATCAACTGTGCATTAAAACTTTATCATTGTTTATGTTTACTATATCATATGTAATATGTTTACGTTGCCCATGTTTTGTTTGTTTGTTTGTTTTTTGTTGTTTGTTTTTTGTTCTTGATTTCATATAAGCGTCCGAATTATTTTTCATTGTAACTTTGTGTTGTTTAATATTAAAAAAATGTATCAAATTGAAAAAAATTGGTCATAGAAACTTACATTGGGGGAGAGGGTGGCATGGATGTTAAACCAATCCCTCCCAAAAGCAGAGATTTCAACACCATCGAGCGTGGTTGCCCATTGGACCAGTGACATGGTTTTCCTGCCCTGTCTTGTTGAATACACTGCCCCAAGTCAAGCCCGCTGTAAACAGGTCACTGTCCCTGTTCATGGTCTGGAAAGAAAGAGCAACGAAGGAGAGGAGACAGGCACTGTGGTTCTGGCCCCAAAGAAGTTGAGGTCGCTACCATCTCATTGCCCTTACAACTTCAAGATCGTGGGACAACTTTTTATGTGTATTTAATTAAATTAATTAATTAATTCATTTATTCATTCATTCATTCATTCATTCTTCTTATTCATTCATCTATTGTCTTTCTTTCTTTCTTTCTTATATTCTTTACGGAATGATTTATATTTTTTATGTTTGATCTAATTGTTTGTTTGTTAGCTTATTGATTTACCTTTAGTTGTTATTTTACTACTTGTTTATCATTTTCAGTCTACATTGAAATATACGACAGGTGGATTATATTTGATTCCATCGCATAATCTTATCAGTGAATCCACTTCCGCTTTGATCTTGACGAACGTTAATGAACACACGGTGAATTGTTGGTGTCGCTCCGTAAAGGCAGTCATCAAAGAATTTCTGCACCTTTTAAAGAAACCAGGCGACATTATGACCGGATTGTGTGGAACTTGGATTTATGTGAATGAGTGATTGTCATGCTATTACGATACTGTTCCAACCTGTGCAAATGATCAAGTTGTGTTGTGTCTCCTTTATTGTGTGTGGCAAAAAAAAAAACCCGTTGGTATATTAGTACTGATGGTGTGAGAATTAAGATTTGCTGCTGGCTGTGAAACGGGGGACTCTGGCTGTTCATTGATTCTTCTGCTAGTTAGAAAGAAAGAAGGAAAGAAAGAAAGAAAGAAAGAAAGAAAGAAAGAAATAATCGTCATGGAACCTCCTCGGGATCGGGCTTTCAGTCTCAGTCTGCCCAAAAAACGGCCTCGAAATCTGGGAAGAGCTCGACTGAGGTGAGTGTGAAATATATGTCTGTCTGTGTGTGTTTAAATATCTGTCTGTCTGTTTGTTTGTTTGTTTGTCTGTCTGTCTGTCTATCTATCTATCATCATCTATCTATCTATCTATCTATCTATCTGTCTATCGTCTATCTATCTATCTATCTATCTATCTGTCTGTCTGTCTATCTATCTATCTATCTATCTATCTGTCTGTCTATTTGTCTGTGTCTATTTGTTTGAATGTCTATCTGTCTGTCTATCAGTGTGTCTATCTATGTCTGTTGTGTCTGTCTGTGTGTCTGTCTGTGTGTCTGTCTGTCTATATATCTGTCTCTCTGCCTATCTGCCTCTCTCTCTCTCTCTTTCTCTCTGCTGTCTGTCTGTCTGTCTGTCTTCTCTCTCTCTCTCTCTGTTTGTCTGTTTGTACTTGTATGGGTTGATTATTGTTTTTTTTGTAGTTTTTGGTCGTCTATCGGTGTCTGTCCGTCTATTTGTCTGTCTGTATGTATGTATGTATCCATGCGACCTGCATTGTTAAAGTCGTTCTATATATAAAACAGTCTGATCTCTTTCCCTCTGTCAATCCCTCCCTCCCTCTCTCACTGTGTGTGTGTGCGCGCGCGCGCGCGCGTGTGTGTGTGTGTGTGTGTGAAAGTGCGTGTGCGCGTGCATGTTTTTGTGTGTGTATTTGTGTGTGCGTGCGTACGTGAGTATGTGAGTGTGTTTCTCTCTCTCTCTCTCTTGCTCTCTCACTCTCTCTCTCTCTCTTTGCGTGTGTGTGTGTGTGTGTGTGTGTGTGTGTGTTTGTGTGTGTGTGTATTTGTGTGTATACATATATATAAGACTTGCCCAAAAGAGAGGGAGAAAACGTGTCTGCATCTCTGTTCGTGTTGTCGTTGTCTCATTCCTATCTTTTTCTGTTCCCTGTTTATTTGCTTTGGGTTTGTTTCGGTTCTTTTCCATCTTTATTTGATGTTTTCGCTTTGATTTGTTCGTCCTTCTTTCTGTCTTCCTGTCCATTTTTTTGTGTGTGTGGCTTTTTCCTTGTGGCAGCTGAAGGTTCCCTCTTTAAGCTGTGCTTCTCTTCTTTTTCTGTCTTTGATTTATGTTTTGTTTCTTTGTTTCCTTTTTTCCTTCTCTCTCTCTCTCTCTCTCTCTCTCTCTCTCTCTCTCTCTCTCTCTCTCTCTCTCTCTCTCTCTCTTTCTCTCTCTCTCTTTTCTTTTCCTGTGTTGTGTTGTCGTTGTTTTGTTATTTCTCTTCCTTTCTTCATACGTGTGCCCTTTTTTCCCCTCCTTTATTTTTTTATTTCTTTTTGTTTTTCTGTCTTCTTTTTTTATTTCTCTGTTTGTTGTTCTGTCTTCTCTCTTTTATTACTCTTTTTGTTTTATGTACAGTTTCTTTTTGTTTTATCTTTGGTTTCTTTCTGTGTTTTATCTTTGGTTTCTTTCTGTGTTTTATCTTTGGTTTCTTTCTGTGTTTTATCTTTGGTTTCTTTCTGTGTTTTTATCTTTGGTTTCTTTTCTGTGTTTTATCTTTGGTTTCTTTCTGTGTTTTATCTTTGGTTTCTTTTTTATCTTTGGTTCTGTGTTTTATCTTTGGTTTCTTTCTGTGTTTTATCTTTGGTTTCTTTCTGTGTTTTATCTTTGGTTTCTTTTTGTGTTTTATCTTTGGTTTCTTTCTGTGTTTTATCTTGTGTTTCTTTTTTGTGTTTTATCTTTGGTTTCTTTCTGTGTTTTATCTTTGGTTTCTTTCTGTGTTTTATCTTTGGTTTCTTTTGTGTTTTATCTTTGGTTTCTTTCTGTGTTTTATCTTTGGTTTCTTTCTGTGTTTTATCTTTGGTTTCTTTCTGTGTTTTTCTTTGGTTTCTTTTTGTGTTTTATCTTTGGTTTCTGTTTTTTTTGGTTCTTTTTTTTCTTTGGTTTCTTTCTGTGTTTTATCTTTGGTTTCTTTTTGTTTTGTTTTATCTTTGGTTTCTTTCTGTGTTTTATCTTTGGTTTCTTTCTGTGTTTTATCTTTTGTTTCTTTCTGTGTTTTATCTTTGGTTTTTTTTTGTTTTATCTTTGTTTCTTTCTGTGTTTTATCTTTGGTTTCTTTTTGTTTTATCTTTGTTTCTTTCTGTGTTTTATCTTTGGTTTCTTTTGTGTTTTTATCTTTGGTTTCTTTCTGTGTTTTATCTTTGGTTTCTTTTTGTGTTTTATCTTTGGTTTCTTTCTGTGTTTTATCTTTGGTTTCTTTCTGTGTTTTATCTTTGGTTTCTTTCTGTGTTTTATCTTTGGTTTCTTTCTGTGTTTTATCTTTGGTTTCTTTCTGTGTTTTATCTTTGGTTTCTTTCTGTGTTTTTTCTTTGGTTTCTTTCTGTGTTTTTTCTTTGGTTTCTTTCTGTGTTTTATCTTTGTTTCTTTCTGTGTTTTATCTTTGGTTTCTTTCTGTGTTTTATCTTTGGTTTCTTTCTTTGTTTTATCTTTGGTTTCTTTCTGTGTTTTATCTTTGGTTTCTTTCTGTGTTTTATCTTTGGTTTCTTTCTGTGTTTTATCTTTGGTTTCTTTTTGTGTTTTATCTTTGGTTTCTTTCTGTGTTTTATCTTTGGTTTCTTTCTTTGGTTTCTTTCTGTGTTTTATCTTTGGTTTCTTTCTGTGTTTTATCTTTGGTTTCTTTCTGTGTTTTATCTTTGGTTTCTTTCTTTGGTTTCTTTCTGTGTTTTATCTTTGGTTTCTTTCTGTGTTTTTTCTTTGGTTTCTTTTTGTTTTATCTTTGGTTTCTTTCTGTGTTTTATCTTTGGTTTCTTTTTGTTTTATCTTTGGTTTCTTTCTGTGTTTTATCTTTGGTTTCTTTCTTGTGTTTTATCTTTGGTTTCTTTTTGTTTTATCTTTGGTTTCTTTCTGTGTTTTATCTTTGGTTTCTTTTTGTTTTGTTTTATCTTTGGTTTCTTTCTGTGTTTTATCTTTGGTTTCTTTCTGTGTTTTATCTTTGGTTTCTTTCTGTGTTTTATCTTTTGTTTTCTTTCTGTGTTTTATCTTTGGTTTCTTTCTGTGTTTTATCTTTTGTTTCTTTCTGTGTTTTATCTTTGGTTTCTTTCTGTGTTTTATCTTTGGTTTCTTTCTGTGTTTTATCTTTGGTTTCTTTCTGTGTTTTTTTCTTTGGTTTCTTTCTGTGTTTTATCTTTGGTTTCTTTCTGTGTTTTATCTTTGGTTTCTTTCTGTGTTTTTATCTTTGGTTTCTTTCTTTGGTTTCTTTCTGTGTTTTATCTTTGGTTTCTTTCTGTGTTTTATCTTTGGTTTCTTTCTGTGTTTTATCTTTGGTTTCTTTCTGTGTTTTATCTTTGGTTTCTTTCTGTGTTTTATCTTTGGTTTCTTTCTGTGTTTTATCTTTGGTTTCTTTCTGTGTTTTATCTTTGGTTTCTTTCTGTGTTTTATCTTTGGTTTCTTTTTGTTTTATCTTTGGTTTCTTTTTGTTTTGTTTATCTTTGGTTTCTTTCTGTGTTTTATCTTTGGTTTCTTTCTGTGTTTTATCTTTGGTTTCTTTCTGTGTTTTATCTTTTGTTTCTTTCTGTGTTTTATCTTTGGTTTCTTTCTGTGTTTTATCTTTGGTTTCTTTCTGTGTTTTTTCTTTGGTTTCTTTCTGTGTTTTATCTTTGGTTTCTTTCTGTGTTTTATCTTTGGTTTCTTTCTGTGTTTTATCTTTGGTTTCTTTCTGTGTTTTATCTTTGGTTTCTTTCTGTGTTTTATCTTTGGTTTCTTTCTGTGTTTTATCTTTTGTTTCTTTCTGTGTTTTATCTTTTGTTTCTTTCTGTGTTTTATCTTTGGTTTCTTTCTGTGTTTTATCTTTTGTTTCTTTCTGTGTTTTATCTTTGGTTTCTTTCTGTGTTTTATCTTTGGTTTCTTTCTGTGTTTTATCTTTTGTTTCTTTCTGTGTTTTATCTTTGGTTTCTTTCTGTGTTTTATCTTTGGTTTCTTTCTGTGTTTTATCTTTGGTTTCTTTCTGTGTTTTATCTTTGGTTTCTTTCTGTGTTTTATCTTTGGTTTCTTTCTGTGTTTTATCTTTGGTTTCTTTCTGTGTTTTATCTTTGGTTTCTTTCTGTGTTTTATCTTTGGTTTCTTTTTGTTTTATCTTTGGTTTCTTTCTGTGTTTTATCTTTGGTTTCTTTTTGTTTTATCTTTGGTTTCTTTCTGTGTTTTATCTTTGGTTTCTTTCTTGTGTTTTTCTTTGGTTTCTTTCTGTGTTTTATCTTTGGTTTCTTTCTGTGTTTTATCTTTGGTTTCTTTCTGTGTTTTATCTTTGGTTTCTTTCTGTGTTTTATCTTTGGTTTCTTTTTGTTTTATCTTTGGTTTCTTTCTGTGTTTTATCTTTGGTTTCTTTTTGTTTTATCTTTGGTTTCTTTCTGTGTTTTATCTTTGGTTTCTTTCTGTGTTTTTCTTTGGTTTCTTTCTGTGTTTTATCTTTGGTTTCTTTCTGTGTTTTATCTTTGGTTTCTTTCTGTGTTTTATCTTTGGTTTCTTTCTGTGTTTTATCTTTGGTTTCTTTCTGTGTTTTATCTTTGGTTTATTTCTGTTTTTTTCTTTGGTTTCATCTTCGGTTTCTTTCTGTGTTTTATCTTTGGTTTCTTTCTGTGTTTTATCTTTGGTTTCTTTCTGTGTTTTATCTTTGGTTTCTTTCTGTGTTTTATCTTTGGTTTCTTTCTGTGTTTTATCTTTTATTTGGTATATTGTGTCATCTCTCTGTTTGTCTATTTTTCTCGGTTTGTTTGTCTTGCCTGTCTTTCCTTTTTTACGTTTGCATCTCTGTCTGTCTGTCTGTTTGTCTGTCTGTTTGTCTTCCTTATCCCTATCCCCATCCCCACCCCTATACTCACCATCTCCTCCCCCATTACATCTGCCTCAGTACATGTATCTGTTTGTACATGTGTCTGCACAGTTGAGACTCATCTACTTCACGGATGCATCATCAAGGGCGTTGATCGAGTGTTCTGACCACCACTGCAGGTGTATGTATCTTTCGGGCCTGGTTGATTCCAGGCTATGTTATTGATAGTAAGCGCGGGGTACAGTCCTTTCACTGCAGTCTCAGTCCTGGATCATAAGTTTCGTTCTAACGGCGAACATCATTAGAGTATTGTGAAGATCATTTTGGCTTTTGTGATCAGGTGGCATAGGTAATGGGACAGAAACAGAAAACCCATGTAGCAAAAAGAAAGGTTGTGTTCCTGATAAAAAAAAGATTGTATCGAAAAATCCAAAAAGTAGGTCAGCAAAAATACGTGCGTAAAGTGAAAAAAAGTGGCGCCGAACCATGGCAACACGATTTCCACGGGTAGAGCGACATGGTTGTTTTTACACAGAAAAATTCTGTCACGACAAGCAAAAGAAAAAAAAATGAAATAAATAGATAAATAAAACAACCTGATTGAAATAAATCCAGTGCTGATGCTATTGCCAATACAGTGATGGTGTCTGTTCTAGAGTGGATGATGGTCTTCTGATTGTCCGTTCCTTTTCATACAGCTGATGGACATTAGAACATCGCCCCCCCCCCCCCCCTTTCCTCTTCCCCTGCTGTCTTCTCCTTGTGCTGTCTGAGTTGAAGTGATGGAAATTACAGATGTGTTGGGGATTGCATCACAGAACAAAGTACTGTTGTTGTTTTTTTGTGGTGGATCAAACGTCCCAGTCTCTCTCTCTCTCTCTCTCTCTCTCTCTCTCTCTCTCTCTCTCTCTCCCTCTTCTCTCTCTCTCTCTCTTTGTCTCTCTGTCTCTCTCTGTCTCTCTCTCTCGCTCGCTCTCTCTCTCTCTTTTGCTCTCGCTCTCTCGGTCTCTCTCTTTCTCTCTCCCTGCCTCTCTTTTCTCTCTCTCTCTCGTTCTCTCTCTCTTTCTGTCTCTCTCTGTCTCTCTCTCTCTCTTGCTCACTCTCTGTCTCTCTTCTCCCTGTCTGTGTTTCTCTCCCCCCCTCTCTCTCCCTCTCTCTGTCTCCTCCTCTCTCTCCCTATCTCCCCTCTCTCTCCCTCCTCCTCTCTCTCTCCTCTCTCTCTTACTGTTTCTCTACCTCTCTCTTACTCTCTCTACCTCTCTTTCTCTCTTTCTCTGTCTACCCGCCTCTCTGTCTCCCTTCTCTGTCTCTCTCTGTCTCTCTCTCTCTCTCTCTCTCTCTCTTCTTCTTCCTTTTAAATCACTGTTTGACAGTTGAAAGGCGCCTAGTTTTCAGTCTTCCATCGACCAGAGACACAGAGAGAAAGAAAGAGCCCATGTACGACGATGTCCATTTTGATCATGGCCTGCTTGATCGATAGCAACTGGTAACCCTTTGACTTCTGCACCCTGCCCACTGGCATCCTGCATTATCAACCATGCTAGGGAAGCCAAAACTTAACCCTTTGATTCCCTCACCCTATCCACCAGCATCCTTCATTATCAACCATGCTGGCGAAGCCAAAACTTAACCCTTTGATTCCCTCACCCTGCCCACCGGCATCCTGCATTATCAACCATGCTAGCGAAGCTTAAACTTAGCCCTTCAACTCCTGCACCCTGTCCACCAGCATCCTGCATTATCAACCATGCTAGCGAAGCCTAAACTTAACCCTTCAACTCCTGCACCCTTTCCACCGGCATCCTGCATTATATTATCAACCACGCTAGCGAAGCAGAAACTTAACCGTTTGAGCCCTGCACCCTGTCCACCAGCATCCTGCATTATCAACCATGCTAGCGAAGCCAAAACTTAACCCTTTGCTTCCCTCACCCTGTCCACCAGCATCCTGCCTTGTCAACCATGCTCATCATCATCATCATCAGGTGCCCTGCCGCATGGCGTTGGCGACCATGGACTTCCAACCATCTCTATCTCTCGTTGCCCCCACCCTCCTCATCCCCAGCCACTCTGCAAGTCCGTCCAGTATTCTCTCCCTGGGTCTACCTGGTGCTCTCTTTCCCTCCAGCTTTCCCGTTGTGACCAGGTGCTCCAAATCCCCCTTCCTCATAAAATGGCCTATAAATGTTGCCTGTCTTTTCCTAATCTTCCTTATGAGTGATCTACTTGTGTCTGCCTCCATCAAGACTGTCTCGCTTTGTTTTCTTTGCTGTCCATGGAACTCTCAACATTCTTCTGAGAAACCACATCTCGGCTGCCTCAATCTTGCTCTGGCTTTGTTTGCTGACTGCTAGCCAAGCAAAATCTTAACCCTTTGATTCCCTCACCCTATTCACTAGCATCCTGCATTGTCAACCATGCTAGCGAAGCCAAAATTAAAACTCCTTTGATTCCCTCACCCTATCCCCCAGCTACCTGCGGCAGGAAGCTGATGGATAAGGCGAGGGAATCAAAGGGTTAAGTTTATTTTTGCAGTTCCCCCCTGGGGATGCCGGGGGCTCTTTCAGTATAAATAGTATCCCCACCTTCTGGAAATTCTGTGGTAGATATTTCCTCTTTTCTGTCACTCTGTTTCTGTCTTCCTCCTTTGCTTTCTGTCATTTCTTCTTATCATTTTCTGCCTTGCTGGTCTGTTTTACCTGTATGTGTTCAGTGAAGTCTTCCGTTCTTTTTTCTTAGGATTGATAAAATTGGGTACATGCATTAAGTGCATTTTTGGCTCTAGGGAGATGAGATATGCGGAAGGAATTTTAGGTAATTTATACCCGTTTTTTATGTGTGTGTTGGTATCCTTAGGTATGTTTGAATTTGTATTCAGGTGTGTTTTTGTTTAATCCCCTGTGCGATAATTGGACGGAGTGGTCAGCGCCGGGGCCATGTTCTTAGATTATGTGCGCGAATACGTTGATATGTGTACTTAATTTTGTTGTTGTTGTTGTTGTTTTTTCATGTTGAAGATTTTTTGTGTGTGTTTTTGAAGCGGCTGTAGCCCTGATATAAGCCTGATCAGGAAGTATCTCTCTGTGGAAACAACTGCAAAACTCGTTCTCTCCTTCATAATGTCTCGCATTGACTATTGCAATTCACCCCTGTCCGGTCTTCCTGCCTCCACCACTCACATCCTACAGCGCATTCAAAACAATGCTGCACGCCTTGTACTCAAAAAGAAAAAAGCTGACCACATATCTCCTCTCCTGGCACAACTTCACTGGCTCCCTGTATCAAAGCGCATACAGTACAAACTAGACACCATGTGCTACAAAAGCCTCAGTAACGCAGCCCCCGATTACCTGTCAAGCCTACTTGAGATCTCTGTTCCCTCACGTACCCTCCGCTCTGCCTCCGATCCTCTGATTTTTCCTTTCCACGCACTAAGCTCAATACCTATGGTCCACGAGCCTTCTCTGTTTCTGGTCCGCTCTCCTGGAACAAACTTCCTCTCTCAGTCCGTCAGCAACCTACTTTTGTCTCCTTCAAGTCCGCTCTCAAAACTCACCTTTTCTCCTCTGCATAAAATCCTGACCTCACTCAATCCCCTCTGCAGCCTGTCTCCACTCGGAGGGGAATCACATTGCAATATATAATTGTATATAATATGCTCTCTATAATTTTCCATTGTTTTTATTCTTTCTCCCCATTTATAGCGCGCGCGCGTGTGTGTGTGTGTGTGTGTGTGTGTGTGTGTGTGTGCGTGGGTGCGTGTGTGTGCGTGCGTGCGTGCGTGTGTGTGTGTGCGTGCGTGTGTGTGTGTTTCAGCGCTTAGATTTGATTTTATCAAGATTTTGCGCTATATAAATATTGTAATTATTATTATTATTATATGGCTCTACGCAGTCGGCTGGGCTTTAGCCAACAATAACAGAAACATTAAGTTTTTGCAGGTGGTGGAAATGATACAGGACTCCCGCATCCTATCCACCATTTGCACATAACATAACCCTTTGATTCCCTCACCCTATCCACTAGCTTCCTGCAGGGTGAGGAAGTCAAAGGGTTAAATTTTTGCTTTGCTAGCATGGTTGATAATGAAGGATGCTGGTAGACAGTGTGCGGTAGTCAAAAGGTTAAATTTTTGCTTTGCTAGCATGGTTGATAATGAAGGATGCTGATACACAGTGTGCGGAAGTCAAAGGGTTAAATTTTTGCTTTGCTAACATGGTTGATAATGAAGGATGCTGGTAGACAGTGGGCGGTAAGCAGAGGGTTAAAATAAACTCCGTGTGCAGGAAATTGCTCTGAATTACAGACAGCGTTGCACGAAGGGCCCTTTCATTCTGTCTGGGTTCAGCGGCTTAGGCTGGACCTGTCTGGTGTGTGTTGTTGTGAAGGTGGTGGATAGGGTGAGGGAGTCAAAGGGTTAAGTTTTTGCTTTGCTAGCATGGTTAACAATGAAGGATGTTGGTAATCAAAGGGTTAAATTCAACTCCATGTGCAGAAAATTGCTGTAGATTACAGATAGCATTGCAAGAAGGGCCCTTTCATTCTCTCTTGGCTGGGCTTGGCCTGTCTGGTTTTTTCATCTCCTCACATTGTCACCTTGCCTCGGCTTGTAAACACAGTGGTTAATTTAATGGCGGGGTCTGTGCGGGTCACGCCGAGCTTGCCCGTTCGCGAAATGGCGTCCGTTTCGCTGTATGGTGTTAAGAGATTTGCAGGTGACGTGCTGGATGATGGTGAGGTATTGTTGCTCTGGGTCCCCACCCAGCAACACCCTCGGATGTTTCTAGAGTAGCTAGAGATAGCATCTACCCATAATGAGAGATCAGGAATTTGCATGCTGGGGGTGGGGTGGAGGTACAAGTCCTGAACTTGCATCGCGCCCTGTTCCTTCCTCTCTGCCGTCTGGTGCCTTTCAGACTGACTCCCCCCCTTGCTCCTCTTGTCCCCTCCTGTCTCCAACGCGTACAGTCATTGGCCCACTGCTCTCGCTGGTTGACACTGATGACCATGGACTACATGTCCAGTTTGCATAGGTCCTTGGTGCGAAGGTGGAGCGCGCCCCCTTGTGATACAGTAAGCCTCTAAGCTGCTACAGAATCTGATTTGTATGGTCGGGGTAGTCAACACGCAAAAGTCAGAAGAAAATTATGGCAACTGAAATGTGGTTTCTTAGAAAGAATGTTGAAAGTTCCATGGACAGCAAAGAAAACAAACTTAAACGAGACCGTCTTGAAGGAGGCAGACACAAGAAGATCATTAATGAAGAAGATGAGGAAAAGACAAGCAACATTTAGAGGAC
>CM060313.1:44681215-44683715 GCA_030674185.1 Monoplex corrugatus
TTGTTGTTGTTGTTGTTGTTGTTCTTCTTCTTCAGGATTTTTCATTACTAGTTGTTTTTTTTGTTTTGTTTTTTAGCCCTAAATAAAATGAATTTGGACAACCACTCAATAAAGCAAAACAAAGCAAAAACAAAACGAAACAGTCCAATCAGCGATCTGTTTTACCCTGGAAACGAAACTTAGCAGTTGCAGAGCCCATCTCTCCCTACACCTCAACGTTCCCTTACGTCCCTTGCCCCCACCCCCGCTCCCCCCCGTTTTGATTCGTTTTATCACAACACCCAACCACGGGTGATGTGGCCGACGGATGTAACCATCCGAGGGAATTGGAGAAAGGGGAGATGATGAATGATTTCTCTCCCCTGTGGGGATGCCGGGGGACTCTTTCAGTATAAACAGCATCCCCACCTTCTGGAAATTCTGTGCTAAGAATTCCCTCTTTTCTCTCACTCTCTTTGTTTCTGCCTTGTTCCTTCGCTTTCTGTCATCTCTTCCCATCATTCTCTCCGTAGATTATGTTCTGCGAATGCATTGAAATGTGTATTTTTTTTCTTCAAGTTGGAGTGTTGTGCTTGTTTTGAAACAGGTTATATCTTTGATGTGGCTCTACGCAGTCGGCTGGGCTTTGAGCAGAAATAACGACCAGAATGATTTCTTGAATTGGTGGCCTCTTCCCCTGACATTACGGTACAACACGGTCCTGGTAGTGTTGCTGTAGCTGTGGCTGTACAGCTGTAGCTGTGGCTGTAGCTGTAGCTGTCCTCTACAGTACATCTGTCCTTTGGCTGACTTTCCATTTCCTATCCTCAAAGCCGCGGGCAGTTAGAATTACCTCCCGTTTTCGGCCTCTTGTGTGAAGTGGAGGACATGACAGATGCATTCCTGTTGGAGCAGAGAACAAACATGTTTCGGCGATGGAACAAACGTCCCCCCCCCCCACCCACCCACACACACACCTTTTTCTTTCGTCTTTGACAGACAGCTAGAAGGCATCCGATCTTTTAACCCTTTGACTCCTGCACCCTGTTCACCAGCTTCCTGCATTGTCAACCATGCTAGCAAAGCAAACACTTAACCCTTTGACTCCCTCACCCTATCCACTGTACCAGCTTCGTGCAGGAATTAACATTGGATGGAAATAGGACAGTCTACCAAAATGATGAAATGGCTTTGAATAATTTGATGAGGGTGCAAAAAAAAAAATGTATCTCCGTCCGCCATAAAAGCAGACGAAACCAATGTTGCGTACATATTTTATAATTCTCCGAAGCAATATGTCGAAATGATAAGCTTTGGATTTCGTAACTATTGTTGCGTATTGTGTTTTCAACGACATGTACTGATGGGGCTGAGTGTACCGATAGGGCGTTAACACACGTCCCCAATGTACTGATAGGGCTGAGTGTACCGATAGGGCGTTAACACACGTCCCCAATGTACTGATAGGGCTGAGTGTACCGATAGGGCGTTAACACACGTCCCCAATGTACTGATAGGGCTGAGTGTACCGATAGGGCGTTAACACACGTCCCCAATGTACTGTTAGGGCTGAGTGTACCGATAGGGCGTTAACACACGTCCCCAATGTATAGGGTTGAGTGTACCGATAGGGCGTTAACACACGTCCCCAATGTACTGATAGGGCTGAGTGTACCGATAGGGCGTTAACACACGTACCCAATGTACTGATGGGGCTGAGTGTACCGATAAGGCGTTAACACACGTCCCCAATGTACTGATAGGGCTGAGTGTACCAATAGGGCGTTAACACACGTCCCCAATGTACTGATAGGGCTGAGTGTACCGATAGGGCGTTAACACACGTCCCCAATGTACTGATAGGGCTGAGTGTACCGATAGGGCGTTAACACACGTCCCGAATGTACTGATGGGGCTGAGTGTACCGATAGGGTGTTAACACACGTCCCCAATGTACTGATATCGATAGGGCTGAGTGTACCGATAGGGCGTTAACACACGTCCCCAATGTACTGTTAGGGCTGAGTGTACCGATAGGGCGTTAACACACGTACCCAATGTACTGATGGGGCTGAGTGTACCGATAGGGCGTTAACACACGTCCCCAATGTACTGATAGGGCTGAGTGTACCAATAGGGCGTTAACACACGTCCCCAATGTACTGATAGGGCTGAGTGTACCGATAGGGCGTTAACACACGTCCCCAATGTACTGACAGGGCTGAGTGTACCGATAGGGCGTTAACACAGGTCCCCAATGTACCAATAGGGCTGAGTGTACCGATAGGGCGTTAACACAGGTCCCCAATGTACTGTTAGGGCTGAGTGTACCGATAGGGCGTTAACACAGGTCCCCAATGTACTGATAGGGCTGAGTGTACCGATAGGGCGTTAACACACGTCCCTAATGTACTGATAGGGCTGAGTGTACCAATAAGGTGTTAACACACGTCCCCAATGTACTGATAGGGCTGAGTGTACCGATAGGGTGTTAACACACGTCCCCAATGTACTGATAGGG
>CM060313.1:44688715-44691215 GCA_030674185.1 Monoplex corrugatus
GCTCTTTCAGTATAAATAGTACCCCTCTTTCTGGAAATTCTGTACTGGAAATTTACTCTTTTCTGTCACTCGCTATGTTTCTGCCTTGTTCCTTTGCTTTCTGTCATTTCTACCTGTCATTTTCTGCCTTAAGGTCCATTCACCTGTATGTGTTCGATAAAGTCTTACGTACTTTTTCTTAGGATTGATAATTGGGTACATGTACTAAATGCATTTCTGGCTCTATGAAGGTGAGATATGCGGAAGCAGTTTTAGGTAGTTTATGCTTATTTTTATGTATGTTTTGGTGTCCTTTGGTATGCTTAAATTTGTATTTAAGGTTTTTTTTTTTTAATCCCCTGTGCGATAAATTCGACGGAGTGGTCAACGCCGGGGACATGTCCTTAGATTATGTGCGCGAATGCGTGGATATGTGTTTAATTTTCTTTTCTTTTTTTTTTTTCCTGTTGAAGTTTTGTATGTTTTGAAGCGGTTATCGCCCTGATGTGGCTCTACGCAGGCGGCTGGGCTTTAAACAACAATAATAATAACAACAACAACAACCTGTGGTGGGTGCCAACGTAAAAATAAAATTGAATCAAACCAACGTCCCCACATCATATCCCTTTAGTTCTTCCGTCTTTGACCCACAGCTGTCCTGGAGCTGTTCTTTTTATTTTAGTCGTCTATCCACGTTGAGGTTCTGGCCCTGGGACTGATCACTCTCTCTCTCTCTCTCTCTCTCTCTCTCTCTCTCTCTCTCCTCTCTCTCTCTCTCTCTGTGTGTGTGTGATTACATGGGGATGTCTTTAAAGGTAGTTTGTCCTGTTTTACCTGAACAGATAACTTTGTGGTCGATTGTTTTTTGTTTTTTCTTCTTCTTCTTCTTACAGTCTTTAAATTGAGTGCATTGGATCTTTGAAGATGATCGTGTTTTCAATCAGCAGTAAATTTTTTTTTTTTTTTTTTTTGTCAAGCTCTGATGGTTTTTTTGGTTTGTTTGTTTTTTTGGGGGGGATTGGGGGTCTTTTGCTCGGGTACAAGACGAAAGCACAGTCGAGGATGTGAGATATTTGTGTTGTTTCGACGTGTGTGTCAGTGCTGACAATTGTGCCTCTCTTGGTTGGTGTCTGTCTGTCTGTCTGTCTGTCTGTCTGTCTGTCTCGATCTCTCTGTCTCTCTTCTGTCTCTGTCTGTCTTCTGTCTGTCTGTATGTCTGTCTGTGTGTCTGTGTCTATTGTCTGTCTCTCCCTATCCTCTATCTCTCTCGGTCTGTCTGTCTCCCTCTTTCTCTCTGTCTGTCTTTCTGTCTGTCTGTCTGTCTCTTTCTGTCTCTCTCTATCTCTCTTTCTGTCTGTCTGTCTGTGTGTTTCTCTCTCTTTCTCTCTCTCTCTCTATCTCTCTCTCTCTCTCTCTCTCTCTCTCTCTCTCTCTCTCTCTCCTCCCTCCTCACTTTCTCCCTCTGCGTGTATGTGTGTTTGTCTGTGTGTGTGTTTGTCTGTGTGTGTATGTATGTATGTATGTATGTATGTATGTATGTATGTATGTATGTGTGTATGTATGTATGTATGTATGTATGTATGTATGTATGTATGTATGAGTATTTAATTATATATTATATATCATTATTATATATATATATATAAATTTTATATATATACACATGTATGTATGTATAAAAGATTAGATAGTATTGAACAAGTAATTCCATTTTCTCCTTCTTTTCCCCTTTGTTTTCTTGTTCTTGCTCTTTTTCTTCTTTCTTTTTTGTTGGTCTGTTTCATTTTGTATATGTGATTTTTTTCTGAAAATGAAACAACAAAGATAGACAGACGTTTTCTCCAGATCAACCACACATTAAAGAAGTTCTCAAGAACATCGGAACGAGTGGAACTGAAGACACAGCAATATGTATTTCACGCATGACAGGAAACACTAGCAGATACCCCCCCCCCTCCCCCTTGACATTCCACATCTCCGTCCATGTGCTGGAAACAAACCAAAAAAACAAGAAAGCAGCTTGTGTGCTGTTTGATTTTTGCCCTATGCATGAAATACTGAACTTCTTTGCTTTGGTTTTGTGTTAAATAGAAAGTAAAAGGAAAAAGAATTGGTTGTTTGTTAAAAAGAAAGTAAAAGGAAAAACAAAGAACATAGAAGGCAAAAAGAAAACAAAGACACAAACAAAGCAAACACCAAGAAGAAGAAAGAACTGATAGCAACAAAGAAAAAACAAGTAAAAGGAAAAAGAACAACAAAAAAGTCAAAAAGGAAAACAAAGAGAAACAAACAAAACAAAGACAAAAGAAAAAAAGGAACAGAAACAAAAAAAAAAAGGGAAAAAGCAGCAAAGGAAACAAAGAAAAAGACAAAACAAAGCAAGTCGAAGGCAAAAAAGCTAGAAGAATAGGCCAGTTACGCTTTAATTGGGTTCGTTTCTGCGAATCACCGGAAAGAAAATGTTTTCAAGCGTTCAAATAGATTGCACTAATTTGACTTTTGCTGGTAACTAACCTGTCTC
>CM060313.1:44701215-44703715 GCA_030674185.1 Monoplex corrugatus
TTTTTTGTTTGTTTTATCCTCATTTCTCTCCTCTTCCTCCTCCTATTCATTATTTTTCATATTTTTTGTCGTTGCCTTTTTTATATGACAGGGCCTCGCGCGGGTAGTCAGGTATCAGCTGTCTTTTTGAGCTTGTTATGATATCTACCATGTTCTCCTGCTCAGCAAAATGATCAGGAAAGTCTGGCTGCTGTCGTTGCTGTATGTTCTTTTGTGTACGAAACGCTTGTCATGTCAAAAGACCAGTTGGCCGAAAATTTGCTCCTGTCTTGTTTTGTTGTATTGAATTCGTGTATTTTGTTGTACTTGAATTCGTGTATTTTATTGTATTGAATTCGTGTGTATTTTGTTGTATTGAATTCGTGTATTTTGTTGTATTGAATTCGTGTATTTTGTTGTATGAATTCGTGTATTTTGTTGTAATTGGAATTGTGTATTCGTGTATTTTGTTGTATTGAATTCGTGTATTTTGTTGTATTGAATTCGTGTATTTTGTTGTATTGAATTCGTGTATTTTATTGTACTGAATTCGTGTATTTTGTTGTATTGATCATTCGTGTATTTTGTTGTATTGAATTCGTGTATTTTGTTGTACTGAATTCGTGTATTTTGTTGTATTGAATTCGTGTATTTTATTGTACTGAATTCGTGTATTTTGTTGTATTGAATTCGTGTATTTTATTGTACTGAATTCGTGTATTTTGCTGTATTGAATTCGTGTATTTTGTTGTATTGAATTCGTGTTCTGATTCGATTTTCACGTGTTTCTGGTTTTTATTTGTTTGAACACTGGCGATCACTTTGATTTTGAAAAACAAAACAAAATGCAACAGTAGAAAGACATGGATGCGGCCCGGCCCCCTTAGAGTGTCAGGAGTTAAGGGCCGAAAACACTTGCAGACTTGCTCTCTCTCTCTCTCTCTCTCTCTCTCTCTTCTGTCTGTCTGTCTCTCTCTCTCTGTCTGTCTGTCTGTCTGTCTGTCTGTCTGTCTGTCTGTCTGTCTCTCTCTCTCTCTCTCTCTCTCTCTCTCTCTCTCTCCGTCAGTTGTTTTCATATTGTCTAAAGTCTAATTTTCATAAAATCTGAGAAAAAGAGGGGGAAGAGAAAGGAACAGCTTTTATCAAAAACATGAGGGGAGAGAGAGAGAGAGAGAGAGAGAGAGAGAGAGAGGAGAGAGAGAGAGAGAGAGATTTCATTCTCGAACATTCCATATATCAGCACAAAAATCATTTAAACTATATCACATTTATTAGGACAAACAAAATTACACACACTTCTAAGAAACATTAAACAACGCAAATAACTTATTACAGGAAGAAATGCAAAACTTTAACCCTTTGACTCCACTCCCGCAGGAAGCTGGTAGATAGGGTGACGGAGTCAAAAGATATGAGTTTTTGCTTTGCTAACATGGTTGACAATGCAGGATGTTGGTGTACAGGTTGCGGTATTCAAAGGGTTAAGATGGGGATGGAGACTCCTTGAGCGAAGAAAAACGCACAGAGGAGGAGAGAGCAAGACAGACTGATAAAAACACACAAGGAAATGAACGAACAAAACCCAAGTAAAAATCATCTTGCATGCAAAATCCATTTGCCTGTCGACGAAGAAGAGCAGTCCACCAGCGGCCTACGGAAGATAACTGCGGCAGTCCGTGGTTTGCGGTTTGCATAGCAGCGGTTGCTGTTCTTTGCTCACAAACCGCACGAAATTTCCTCTGTGTTGTCTCTCTGTGTCTTTCTGCACGCGCGCGCGCCACCCCCCCCCCCCCCCCCCACACACACACACACGGACATACACACACATATATATATATACATATAAAGCAGATGCATGTAGATTAGCGAGGACAAGTTTTTTAAATAAAATTACTATCATCATCGTAACCCCTCCTCTCTCTCTCTCTCTCTCTCTCTCTCTCTCTCTCTCTCTCTCTCTCCCCTTCTCTTCTTCTCTTCTCTCCTCTGTTTTTCTATGTCTGTCTGTCTGTCTCTCTGTCTCTGTCTTTGTCTGTCTGTCTGTCTCTCTATCTCTCTGTCTCTCTGTCTCTCTCTCTCCCTCGCTCTCTCTCTCTCTGTCTGTGTATGTCTGTCTGTCTCTAAGTCTCTCTCTCAGTCTCTCTTTCTCTCTCCTCTCTGTCTCTGTCTCTTTCTCCGTACCTTCCTCATACACACGCACACACATACACAACACACACACATACAGCCAGAGCCTGCTCCCCTGGTGCTCGCTACATTACCGCCATGACATGCTAGTGACGTCATGAAGGGACGAGTGGGATTGTGGGAAGGGCGGAAAGCAGACGTCAAAATGTCGAAGTGGATTTTGGAGAGAAGAGGAAGGAGGAGACATGTTGGACGGGCAGGGAGTATTGTGTGTGAGGGGGGGGAAGAGAGGAGAGAGGAAGAGAGAGAGAGAGAGAGAGGGGTGGAAATGAAGAAAAGTAAACAAATAAAAAAAATGAAAACAAGAATTAAAGGAAAGAATATATAATAATAA
>CM060313.1:44713715-44723715 GCA_030674185.1 Monoplex corrugatus
TGGTGTATACCATAACTGTATATATAAGTATCTGGTGTTACAAGCCTTAACTGTAACTAGGACTAACTTTAATAAGTCCAACGGGACCAAACGCTACCATCTTTGTGTCATAAAGTGTTTTGAGGCTCGAGCTTTTCAAGTTTGTTAGATCTTGTCCAGTCCTATCCTGTCTTGTCCTGTCCTGTCAAGCCTTGTCTCGTCTCGTCTTGTCTTGTTTTGTCTTGTCTTCTCGAGGTTTCTTCTTCTTCCTCCTCATTCTTGTCCCTCTCGAACTTGTCCCGGAAGTCGGCATCACCTCTGTGCAGTTCGATCTGTCCCCCTTCCGACTGTATGAAACTCTTGAGGGCATCAGGGACGACTGTTGTTATTGTTGTTGTTATTGTTGTTGTTATTGTTGTTTAAAGCCCTGTCGACTGCGTAGAGCCATATCGGGGCTATAACTGCTTCAAAACATACGAAATGTCAACGGGGAAAAAAGAAAAGAAAATTAAGTTACACATATCAATACATTCACGCACATAATCTAAGGACATGCCCCCCCGGCTTTGACCATTTCGTCCAATTTATCGCACAGGGGATTTAAAAACACAACTTAATATAAATCTAGGCATGCCTAAGGACACCTAAACATATATAGAAACAGGCATAAATTACCCAAAATTGCTCCCGCTTATCTCACTTCCCCAGAGCCAAAAATGCACTCAATACATGTACCCAATTATCACTCCTTAGAAAAAGTACGTGAGACTTTATCGAACACATACAGGTGAATGGACCATTAGGGCAGAGAAAGGTAGGAAGAAATGAGAGAAAGCAAAGGAACAAGGCAGAGACAAAGAAAGTGACAGAAAAGAGGAAATTTCTAGCACAGAATTTCCAGAAGGTGGGGATATTATTTATACTGAAAGAGCCCCCCGGCATCCCCACGGGTGGGACGACTGTTGTTAATGTACAGTAACTTTAAAAGTCTTCAGAATGTCTTTCTAGTCGTGTGAGTCAGTCGCAGTCAAAACTGTTGGTAAAAGCACATCGGCTGCTTGTCAGTCACACCCTTGACCGGTCGACCCGCAATGCAGAAGACAAAGATGTATAATTCTGTTACTTTGAATTGTCCATAAAGGGAAGACTTAAAAGTAAGTTTTTGTTTTGTGTGTTTGTTTTTGTTTGTTTTTGATTGTTTCTTTCTTTCTTTTTATTTTTTGTTTGTTTTTGTTTTTGTTGTTTTTGTTGTTTTGTTGTTGTTATTGTTGTTTTCATGGGGGGGGGGGGGGGTAAAACAAATGCTCTCGTTGGTATGGCAGTAATCCAAGAAAATGAAGATTTCCCGTTCGCGTGACAGTCGCAATCATCATCATCATCATCATCATCATCATCATCATCATCATCATCATCATCGTCATCATCATCATCATGTGCCCTGCCGCATGGCGTTGGCGATCGATCATGGCCCTCCACACGAATCTATCTTTCGTCCCTCGCTGCAAAGTATATCTCCCACCCTCTCTGTCTTCATCCACCACTCCGCAAGTCCGTCCGATATTTTTTTCTCCCTGGGTCTGTCTACCAGGGTTTTTTTTTCTCCCCTCCAGCTTTCCTGTTGTGACTTAGGTACTCTAATTTGTCTTGTCTCATCAAATGACCTCTAAATGTTGCTTGCCTTTCCCTAACCTTCTTCTTTAACCCTTTGACTCCTGCACCCTATCCACCAGCGTTCTTCATTGTCAACCGTGCTAGCAAAACAAAAACTTAACCCTTTGGCTCCCTCATCCTATCCTCCAGCTTCCTGCAGGTTAACCCTTTGACTCCCGTACCTTGTCCACCAACTGCAAAAAAATTAACCCTTTGATTAAATGTGACTAATCGCGATAATCCAACAGAAATGATTAAAATATGGCAACCAAAACGTTGACTTTTGGGAACTGCCGGTGTGTCATAGTACTGAGCTGTTCTTTTATGCCAGACGTTGATGGCGTCATTTTGTGGTGGCTCCCTCTCTGGCCTGATGGGTTTCGCCACAGATGTAAGGGCGATAAACCGGCTTTTGTAAGTCTTCTGTAACGATGGTCTCCCTCTCTTGTAAAGGGAGTCTGTGTCTTGAGTAACTTCTCTCTTTTCTTTTGTTCTCTCCCCTTTTGGTCTTTCTGTTCACAAAGAACCTCTTTAGCTAGAGTGGGACGTTGCTTCGTGTGGACTGGTGTGTGTGTGTGTGGGGGGGGGGGGCGCATGTGTTTGTTGTGTCGTGTCGTGTGTGTGTGTGTGTGTGTGTGTGTGTGTGTGTGTGTGTGTGTGTGTGTGTGTGTGTGTGTGTTGTGTTGATGGTTCGTTATTTCTTTTAACGTCTATTCACATATGTGCTTTTAGACGATGTGTTGTGTTGTGTTGTGTTGTGTTATGCGTGTGTTGTGTGTGTGTCAGGAGGGGGGGGGGCGCATGTGTGTGTCTATCGTGTGTGTATGTGTATGTGTGTGTGTGTGTGCGTGCGTTGTGTGTGTGTGTGTGTGTGTGTGTGTGTGTGTGTGTGTGTGTGTGTTGTGTGTATGCATGTGTATTTGTGTGTGTTTTGTGTGTGTGTGTGTGTGTGTGTATGTGTGTGCGTGTGTGTATGTATGTGTGTGTGTGTGTGTGTGTTCGTTCGTTCGTTACTTCTCTTAACGTCCATTTACATATGTCCTTTTAGACGAATGTGAGTATGTGTGTGTGGGCGTGCGTATGTGTGTGTGTGTGTGTGTGTGTGTGTGTGTGTGTGTGTGTGTGTGTGTGTGTGTGTGCGCGCGCACGCGCGTGCGGGCGTGAGTAAATAATCTAAAACACATATCCTACGCTATCCCAGTGCATAATCGCAGAGGATGAATATATATAATCTCGAACGCTTGTTCTCTGTTTATAATACAAAAAAAACAACAACAAAAACAAACAAACAAAAACAAAACAAACAAACAAAAACAAAACAAATAACAACAACAACAAAACCACCGCAGGCTGCAATAATCTAGAAGACATTGGTGTGTTCACTAATAAAACAAAATCGCAGGCTGAATTGATTTAGAACGCATGTATTCCGCTAACCTAAGAAACATTGCAGGATATATATATATGTAGTACTGGAACGTATACATACATATCACACAGATGGACAACAGCAGTTCCCAAGCAAAGCAAACGACAAGAATGAATTTTATCATCGGAGCAAACCCAGAGAGTGGCCAAACAGTGGAACAAATAAAGGAGTTTGTTACATTAAAGCAATAACATCAATAACAACATACATAAACAGGCGACAGTATTGAAATATAATCAAAGCTCGCATCAAAGCGAAACGAAACAAAGGGAAGCAAAACAAGAAGCAAAACGAAACTGATAACATTTCCAAGGCAGTAAAGTTGTCTTCAAAACGAAACGAAACGAAACAAAACAGGCTGATAACATCCCCAGCTGGGGAACGGAGCTATTTTCAATTCAAAGCGACAGATTCACATTGTTGCTCTCTAACCCACGATGTTTTGACATTCTAAGATAAAAAGAAAGATGTCATCAGACCAAGAGATGTTATCCAACAAATGAATGAACGAAAATAAATACGAGACGATATGAATAAATAAATAAACGAATAAATGAATAGATAAACAAATAAACGAATAAACAAAAAAGATAATGATGAATTAAATAAGTATTTATAAATTAATAAATGTATAGGTAAAAAAATAAATGAATAAATGAATGAATAAATAAATAAATAAATAAATAAATAAATACATAATAAATAAATAAAGCCCATAATACATAAATGAATAAATGAATCAATGCTTAATAAACAAATGAATGAATAAATACATCAACGAAAAACGAAACGCGTAAAAGTAAAGGTTGTCGTATAACTTTGATGTCAAGAGTGGAGCGAGGCTGCAGATAATGTCGACATTTTAGTCGTGGTCAGCATGAGTTCCTTTTTCCTCAGTTCTTTACCTTCCCCAACCCTGAATAAGGTCAGGATACCCATTCACATGTAGGTGGACTGGAGTCTGCATGCACAGTTGCCCCCTCCCGCCCCCCCCCCCCCCCCCCACGCACACACACTTATTTTGAGCCAGACTCGAACTCACACTGTCAGAGGAGAGGATGGGAACTGTACCTCAACGCCAACCCGCTTGCTCGTCTTTTGTTATTAACAACACCATTGTGTTAAAAATCAATAATCATATGGAATAAGAACCCAATGTCAATTATACACACACATACATACATGCACACACCACTCAAACACAGACACACACACACACACTCATTCTCTCTCTCTCTCACATACACACACATTCACACACACACACACACACACACACACACACACACACACACACACACACACACACACACACACACATACACACACACACACACATTTACACACACACTCTAATATCACATTATGTGGATAGACATTAAATGGAATTGAGCACACACACACACACACATAGACATACACGCATACACACACACACACACACACGCACACACACATACACACACACACACAAACACACACACACACACACACACACACACACACACACACACACACACACACACACACACACACACCAACATACACAGGGCAAGGGAGAGAGAGTTTGGAGTTTATGCAAGAAGAATTCATCGCACTGGGACAATACCGTATGCGCTCCCCCTGAATCTGCCAACAGTTATGTGGCAGACTCCCTGAGCCTATACGAAACGCTGCGCGCCGGCAAATCGTGAAATGGAGAGGGAGTGAGGACAAGGGACCTAAGAAACATTAAGCTCATGCAACTGGAATGATGGACCTTTTAAAAATGGCAGTGAAACGGGCCAGATTTTAATGTTGCGGACGGAGACTGAACGTCGATCGACACACCAGATCTTAAACCTGTCACACGTAAAGATGTAGGTGACTGGCAGTGTCTTGCAGTTTATGCAGGTTCGTGAAGATCTAGCAGTTGATCATTCTTCTCAGAGACAAAATACACCAGTCCAGGTTAAACGAAAAAAAAAAAAAGATCCTTTATTTGAAGAACATAGAAAACACAACAGGAACTGGGTAAATACTTCACACATCCAATGCACACCATTCCTAGTTTACAGAATTCTTCTTCTTCAACCCTCAAATCTGCACACACAGCAGCTCCACGAATCTACAGCAACTTCTCTATCTCTGACAGCAGACTTACACTTAACTCTTCCGATCACTTGCTGTCTTTCAACCCACAGTCACGCTTTATTTATAACATCATGGAAAGTGCCACAATATTCTCAGCTTTTCCCTAGATTTTCAGCCAATCATAGCCGCATTGTCTAACCTTCCCTTTCTGGAATATTCTGTAGTTCTAGCCATTGTACAGATAAAATCTGTTTACGATTTCCGGAACATTCTAGAATAATCTAAGGTATTCTACGTTTTTCTTGTCATTTTTCCAAAGGATTCTACATATTTCCATACAACGAAATCAAACTTAAACATGTACAGTATTTTCAGTGTTAGCATAAACCAAAACAAATATTATCGATTCATTATCGAGCGAATCACAAAGCAATCTTCAAGAGCGAACAGCGGACAGTAGCTGAATCGACAGACACATTTTGACGTTACACTTCTCTCATTACCATTCGCACTTTCACGTTGAGTTTCTCTTCTTTGAAATGTAACAAAACCCAAGGCTCTTTTCAAAACAACCAACCAGCCCGTAGAGTTCATAGAAAGACAAGAGTCAGCGTAACGATAACATCAGGAACCGACGACACATTCAAAGGAAGCAAAGGATGTCGTCAAACTGGTAACATTTGTGCACTTTTTGAAACGACAGGATCGAGTCGCATATTGCCGCCGACGATAATTTTTTTTTTTCTTAAGTTCGAAAACCGTACAAAACTGTCATCAGGACGAAGGGAAATACACGGGGACAAAAAAAATAATGGTGTATTTTACACAGAACAATGTTCAAAACAGACTGAATAATATTCAAAACAGACACAGAACAGTATTCCAGATTGGCACAGAATAATATTCTAAATTGGCACAGAATGATATTCGAAATTGACGCAGAGCAATACTGAAAATTGACACAGGCTAGAATTCGAAATAGACACAGAATAATATTCAAAATTGACACAAGAGTTACATTCAAAATAGACACAGATCAATAATTAGAAACTGACACAGCACAATATCCAAAATTGACATAGAACAGTACACAAAATTGACACAAAACATTGTTCAAAATTGGCACAAAAACACTGTTCAAAATTGACACAGGACAATATTCAAAATTGGCATAAAACTAAAATCAAAATTTACACAGAACAGTGTTCAAAATATAGACATAAAATTGCATTGAAAGTTACCCAGAACAATGTTCAAAATAGCAAGAAAACCATATTCAAACTTTACACAAAGCAATATTTAGAATAGACATAAAAAAGTTCAAATTAGACATGAAACTAAATTGAAATTTACAGGGTACAATTTTCATAATAGACATAAAAGCTAACTTTACACAAGACACTGTCTTGAACTAGACCTAACACTAAATTCCAAATTTACATGGAATAATTTTCAACAACAACAACAACAACAAAAATAGAAAACGATAATCAAAATTGACACAAAACATAATGTTCAAAATTGACAAAAACTATGTTGAAAATTTACGCAGAACAATACTTCAAATATACACAGAGCAGCATGATAAACATTGACAGCGACGGACCAGGCTGTCCACACACACAGCGGGTTTTGATGTCGCATGTTTTTCTTGCTTAATGCGATGTGCTTTTTGTATGTTGTTTACACAGCGCGACGTGCTGTCACTCTGTTTTCAGAATGTATTTTCGTAATTTTATATTCATGTACATATATGACATTTATTCATTTATCTATTCATTCGTTTATTATTCATATATGTGTGTTTGTATATGGAAGTTGGAGTGGTGGTATAATGGAAAGAATTCCTCTGTGAAATCAGGGGACTCTGCTTTGGACATAACTGGTGGGGTTTTTTGTTTGTTTTTGTTTTGTTTTGTTTTGCTTTTCGTTGTTCTCCTCTTTCCGGTCTTTCTTTCTTTCTGTGGTGGATTTATTTGTTTATTTATTTATTTGTCCATTCATTCATTCATTCATTCATTCATTCATTTCTTCATTTGTTTATTTTTTCTTTATTTATTTTGTTTTATTTTATTTTATGCATATACTATTTATTTATAGCAAGATGTTCGATTTTTCCTTTCATACTTTCTTTCTTTCTTTCTTTCTTTCTTTCTTTCTTTCTTCGTCTATCCATTTATAATGTTCAAAACTGCCTATTTTCCTTTGCTTGTACACACGTGCATGATTTTGTTATTCTGTTTTTTTATATCTCCTTTTTTACTTCTTCTTCTTCTTGTTATTGTAATTCTTTTTGTAATCATGTTTTTCATCATCATCGGTATTATGATCATTATTACTATCGTTGGTATTGTTATTACTGACATTGTTATTACTGTTCAAGGATCTTCTGCTTTCCAGCTCTTCCGAGAGTTAATTGTTACTGTTGTCGTAAGCATCATCATCATCGTCGTCATCGTTGTCATCGTCAGCATCAGCATCATTCATCAGCGTCATTCATCATCATCATCATCATTATCATAATCATCATCGTCGTTAGTGTTATCATTGTTGTTAATTACTAACGTTAGTGTTGTTCTATTCAAAGTTATTAGTTTTGTTGTCCAGCTCTTCCCAGAGTGATTGTTATCACTGTTATCATCATCATCATCATATCATTATCATCGTCATTGTTATCATTGTTATTCATTACTAACGTTGGTTATTCTATTCAAAGTTCTTCTGTTGTCCAGCTTTTCCAAGAGTCATCATCATCATCATCATCATCGTCGTCGTCGTCGTCGTCATCGTCATTGTTATCATCGTTATTTATTACTAACGGTGGTGTTATTCTGTTCAAAGTTCTTCTGTTGTCCAGCTCTTCCCAGAGTGATCATCATCATCATCATCATCATCATCATCATCATTTTTTTATGTTTGTTATTATTACTGAAAGGTTTAGCGAGAACAAAACGACTAATCGCTGAGTGACAAAACTGACGAAACAGGCAGAAATCCCAAAACAAATGTGACTGCTCGCGTTCAAGTAAACAGGATCCAGGGGGAAAAAAACAACAACCAAAAAACACGAAAAATAGAATCAGAACGCGTATCTAATACAACCAGACAAGACTGGCGCAAATTTTCGGCCAAGTCAAGCGTAAATGTATGATCAGAAACGATCAAACACCAAATACAAAAAATTAGGAGACAGTGTTCGAAACTTCCCTGCTGCTTCGTCCAGTGGGAGAAAAGAACTGAAAAAAACAAAACAAACAAACAAACAAACAAACAAACAAAAAACAACAACAACAACAACAAACAGGCAGAGCGAACGCTTTTGCGAAAAGAATGCTCCCGCTAGCGCAAAGGCTGTCAGTAGTAGCCTAGTGCACAAATACTGGGTCTCTTCTAGAAGCTCACAGCGAAGGCACGTTCACCCCGTCTCTCCTTCGTCCTCTGACTGTCGCTATGAGCCACGCTCTGTGAGAGTGTGTGTGTGTGTGTGCGCGCGCGCGTAGTTGGTGGGACACAGAGAGAGAGAGAGAGAGAGAGAAAAGAGACAGATGACGGTGACGCTGTGTTTGTGACTGGGGAAAAGAAGCTCAACGTCATTTAGACAACTCGTTTGTTTCTCACAGTCGTTTGTGAGAGGTGCAGAAAATACACACGAATTCCTGCAGACTATATTTGTTTTTCGTCATTAACGGAGTTAACAGCGAAACAGAATGACGTCGTTCACGTGTTGATGGTTTCGTTGATTTGGTGATGGAGGCAGTGTGTTGTTGACGTTCCAGGTGCGTGATTTCGACGTGTGATTGCCGTCGTAACAAACTGAAGGGTTGGTAACTTATGTAAAGTGTATTCTACTAGTAAATATCAGTGTGATTGCCATACTTTTGTAATCGGTGTGGTTGCCGTACTTTGTGTAAATCGGTGTGATTGCCATACTTTATGTAAATCGGTGTGATTGCCGTACTTTGTGTAAATCGGTGTGATTGCCGTACTTTGTGTAAATCGGTGTGATTGCCATACTTTGTGTAAATCGGTGTGATTGCCGTACTTTGTGTAAATCGGTGTGATTGCCAGTACTTTATGTAAATCGGTGTGATTGCCGTACTTTGTGTAAATCGGTGTGATTGCCATACTTGTGTGTAAATCGGTGTGATTGCCGTACTTTGTGTAAATCGGTGTGATTGCCGTACTTTAGTAAATCGGTGTGATTGCCGTACTTTGTGTAAATCGGTGTGATTGCCGTAACTTTGTGTAAATCGGTAGTGATTGCCGATACTTTGTTAAATCGGTGTGAATTGCCGTACTTTGTGTAAATCGGTTGTATTGCCAAACTGTGTGTAAATCGGTGTGATTGCCGTACTTTGTGTAAATCGGTGTGATTGCCAAACTGTGTGTAAATCGGTGTGATTGCCGTACTTGTGTAAAATCGTGTGATTGCCAAAACTGTGTGTAAATCGGTGTGATTGCCGTACTTTGTGTAATCGGTGTGATTGCCTACCAGCGTGAAACTGATCAGACAGGAATCAGAAACACACGAGAATAGAATGAGAACGTGTATTTCATACACAGGTGTACACATCTGTCTGTCTCCTTTCCTGTCTGTCTGTCTGTATGTCTGTCTCTCTCTCTCTCTCTCCCCTCTCGCTCTCTGTCTCTGTCTCTCTCTCACTCACGCGCGCGCGAGGGCGCGTGCGCATCACACACACACACCACACACACACACACACACACACACACACACCACACACACACACACATCTCCATCTCTCTCTATCTCTCACTCACTCACCACTCACCACACACACACACACAACACACACATACATAAACACACACACACACACACACACACCACACACGCAGCATACACACACG
>CM060313.1:44741215-44758715 GCA_030674185.1 Monoplex corrugatus
TAAAACTTCAAGCATTATCGATAAAAGCTTTGGTCTAACAGCCTTATTATCGTCATCACTTCTTCGTCCTCGCTTTCCAGGCCTCGAAAGAGCTCGATAGGGACAAGTCTGAAATCGTTGTTGATAGTGGAGGGGGTTGGGGAGGGCCGGAGGAGAGGGGAGGGGGTGTCCAGATTGGTCTAATTGGTTGAGTTGTGTTTGAACGATCCTGCAATGCAGTTGATAAAATTAATTGCACGCTCTTCACACGTAAAGGAGGACTTTATGCTGCCGTTAGCTGGAGCGCGCCGGCAGGTTGAAGTCATTGAAATGGTCCATTTGGCATTCTGAGAGCACCGGCTGATTGGAATAGTAGGGTCTTTGATTGACGTGAGGAGAAGGGAGAGGGAGTTGGGGTGGGGGATGGGGGGGCTTGCATTTCATGCACTCGTTTCTTTGAACCCGTTCCTTTTGGTTCTTGTTCGTTTTTGTTGTAGTTTTTTTTTTTTTTTTCTTTTTCTTTTTTCTTCTTTTGAAATTTTTTTTTACCGTATTGTTCCTTCTTTCTTTCTCCTTTTTTTTTTTTCTCTTTTCCTGACTGAGTGATAGAAATAACAGAAATAAACTAAAGTCTAAAAAAGGCTGTGTTGTCGATGGACAAACTATTCTTTTCTGTTCTTTTTTACTTTTCTTAATTTATATTTACATGCTGCTCTTTCTTTCTTTCTCCTTTTTTTCTTTTCCTGACTGAGTGATAGAAATAACAAAAATAAACAGAAGTCTAAAAAAGTGAAGAAAGGCTGATTATAATATCGATGGACAAACTATTGTTTGTTTGTTTTTCGTTTGTTTGTTTTTTTACATACTTTTCTTTCTTTCTCCTCGGTTTTTTTTTTTTTTTTTTTTGAGTAATAGAAATAAAAATAAAAAGAAGTCTAAAAAGGTGAAAAAAAGGCTGATTATGTTATCAATGGACAAACTATTAATTAAGGCCACCCATGCTAACAATTCAGTCTTCCTGTTTTGTGATCTCTTCGACACAATTTTGTTTTCAGTGCAGTTATGGTCTTCAAAGTAATTCAGTCTTTTGCACAATTATGAACTCACAATTTCTTCTTAAATTGAATGTTTGCCTAAACTTGAAGAAAGAACAAGAGAGTAGTTGCCTAGCTGTTCTTTCTAGTGATAAAAAAAAGAAAAAAAAACAACATTTTATTAGTTTGCGTTACTCTTTTATGGTAAAATAACCAACACTGTGAGTTGAATTCCTGGTTTTGGTAAAACTGAAATAGTGTGATACGTGCATTGTAGAAATAGATGGTCGGAGAGAGAAGGGGGGGGGGGCGGGATACAGCGAGAGAGACAGTGAGAGAGAGAGACAGACAGACAGAGAGAGACACAGAGAGAGGGAGAACGAGAGAAAGAAAGAGAGGGGGACAGTGAGAGAGAGAGACAGACAGACAGACAGACAGGTAGATGGAGGCAGACACAGAGAGAGAGAGAGAGAGAGTGTGTGGTGTGTGTGTGTGAAAGAGAGAGCAAGAGAGAGAGAGAGAAAGAGAGAGAGAGTGTGTGTGTGTGTGTGTGATAGAGAGAGAGAGAGAGACAGAGAGAGAGAGAGCAGCTGAATAGACAGAGAAAAGGAAAACCAGAAAGAACAGAAGGACGGAAGAAAAGAAAGGAAACCGAAACGTCTTTTCCATTTATTTACTCCCCAATTACAGATTGCACACGTTGCCAGATAATTAGAAATCCTGTTTAATTGATTGAGTACCAGCAATGTCACTTGTCTACCTCAGTGATTTCCCTTGCCAGCGTTAATGGGATATTCGGTTGCACGACTAATACTCTTCATCTGGTATCGACAGGATGATGATAATGATGATGATGATGGTGGTGGTAATGATGATGATGATGATGATGATTGCTATTATGTATTAATTATTGTTATTATTATCATTGTTATCATTATTATTATTAATGGTAGTAGTAGTAGTATAGTAGTAGTAGTAGTAGCAGTTGCAGTAATTATTGTACTTCATACTTCATAGTTCGGTTCTGATATTTTAGTCATCCAGAGCTTGATTGCAGAAAAAAAAAGATGAATCTTTATTCTCCAATATTTGATACTTTCTTTTCAGCCATTGAGTGCTTCATAGGAGAACATCTTCAGCACTGTTAATACTATAATACATAGTTATTTCTATCCATTATCGTCATCATCACTATCATCATCATCATCATAACCATCATCATCATCATCATAACCATTACCATCATCATCTTCATCTTCATCATTAATCATCATCATCGTTGTCAACGTCGTCGTCGTCATCATCATCGTCGTCGTCACTGTCATCGTCATCGTCATCATCATCGTCATCATGATTAGTATCATCATCATCATCATCATCATCATCATCGTCATCGTCGTTCATCATCATCATTGTTATTATTATTATTATTATTATTGTCATTATCAGTTTCTCTTTAGAGCTGTTGATTGTATGGTAGATGGCTAATTCTGTTGTCATTATTGTTGATTTCCTTTTTTCTTCCACACTCAAGAGCTCTGTTGTGAAATTGACAAAATCTTTGCTGGCATCGACAGCAAATGGTATCTGAATCATCAGGACTACCGGCATTACAGTAAACGGGCACCAGAAACACAGGACAATGGAATAGGAACACTCGTTTGATCAGACAGATCAAGGCAGGTGCAGTTATTATTGTCCAAATCATCTTTTGTCAACAGTGCAAAAAATACCACAAAATAAGAAGATCGCCAGATTTCAGACGTAATGATTCACAGTGAGATAATGGTGCCCATGTCAGAATTACTCGTCTCCTGATGAAAATGTTCTGTTATTTTCATCACTAGATGATGATGATCATGTTAATGATGATGATGACGACGACGATTACGATGATGATAGTGATAGTGATGATGGTGATGATGATGATGATGATGATGATTCCACATCAGTCAGATTTTGACACCCCCCTCCCCTCCAAACACACACACACACACACACACACACACACACACACACACACACACACACACACACACACACAACACACAATACACCACATCACCACCACACACATACACACCAACCCAACAAACAAATGACACAAATTACTGAGACTCATACTGGTTCACCACCATCATCATCATTATCAACATTTTTCTGTCCATACTTTATTAACTTTTTTTCAAGAGCTGGATAATGACATCTATAAAAAATTCTACTATTGTTGAAAGAGCTTAGTCCATATAACGATTGTCATGACTGCTAGTAGTCTGCTAGTAATCCTGTAACAATTGGTCTGATGTACTTGTATAATCGTCGTGTGTTTGCTTCAAAGGTAAGAGAACTAACTACAGTACTAGGACAAAGCGGATTCCCGTTAGATACCATCGTTACTGGTGTGACTCTTCTCTTTCTTCTCTTCTTTTTTTCTATCTTTTTTCTTCTTCTTCTTTCTTCTTCTTCTTCTTCTTCTTCTTCTTCTTCTTCTTTCTTCTTTCTTCTTCTTTTTCTTCTTTCTTCTTCTTCTTCTTTCTTCTTCTTCTTCTTCTTCTTTCTTCTTCTTTCTTCTTCTTCTTCTTCTTCTTTTCTTCTTCTTCTTTCTTCTTCTTCTTCTTCTTCTTTCTTCTTTTCTTCTTTCTTCTTTCTTCTTTTCTTCTTCTCTTTCTTTTTCTTCTTCTTCTTTTTCCTTTCTTGTTCTTCTTCTTCTTCTTTTTCTTATCTTTTCTTTTTCTTCTTCTTCTTCTTTCTTATCTTCTTCTTCTTCTTTCTCTTCTTCCTTTTCTTTCTTCTTCTTCTTCTTCTTTCTCTTCTTCTTTCTTCTTTCTTCTGTCTTCTTCTCCTTCTCCTTCTCATCCTTCTTCTTCTTTCTTCTTCGTCTTCTTCTTCTTCTGCTACTTGTTCTTCTTCTTCTTCCTTCTCCTTCTTCATTATTGTTCTGCTTCTTTTTCTTCATTTTTGTTCTTTCTTGTTCTTCTTGTTTTGGTTTGTCTTCTCTTTGTTCTGCTTTTTTTTCTTCTTCTTCTTCTTCTATTTTCCTTCTTTTTTCCTTCTTCTTCTTCTTCTTCTCCCTCTTTTTCCTCTTCTTCTGCTTCGTTTTCTTTTTCTTCTTTGTTCTGCATGTCTGCCTTTCTATCTTCTTTTTGTTTTCTTCAGATAATCGGATGAATTACTCCTTCTTCTCCTTATTCTTTATCTTCAAAAAACAATGCGATGAAGCTATCAACATGAAAAAAAATGAGACAGTACTGAAGCACTGAGATCGAACGTCAAAAAAAAAATTAACATCACATATACAAACTATGCACCCGTCAATGTCTTTGTTGACTTAGTTGTTGTCTTGAAAGAAACCAAGACATAACACGGACGTATACACGTGTGGTTTTCTATTTAGCTGAATGTTTAACAGTAAAGAAATTAAGAGAAAACAATATAAAGAGAATACAAGACAGAAGGAGAAGAATAAAAGAAACAGGTACAAGGAGTGCTGGCTAAATTATAACTGAAAGAGTCGATGAATAAAATACATAGATAGATAGACAGACAAACAGACAGATAGATAAATAGATAGATAGATAGATACTTAGATACATAGATAGATAGATAGATTAGATAGATAGATTAGATAGATAGATAGATAGATAGATAGATAGATTAATAAAAGATATGCAGTATAGGTTCCAGTTAAATAACCAGCTCAGGAGGGCAGATTTACACATTGAGATATAAATACTGGGATGGCCCACATTGTTTCAATGCTTCATATATGTATATATATATATATATATATATATATATATATATATATATATACATATACGTATATATATATATATATACATATACGTATATATATATATATACATATATATAGATATATATACATATACATATATGTATATCTATATATATGTACATATGCATATATATATACATATATGTGTACATATATATTTACATATATGTACATATGTATGTATGTATATATGTATATACATATATATATATGTACATATATATATATATATATATATATATATATATGTGTGTGTGTGTGTGTGTGTGTGTGTGTGTGTGTGATTCTGGTCCAGTCGTGTGCATTTGCGAATACTCTGAGAAAAAGCTTAAATACCGAATCAGTAAAATTTAATAATCTGTCCACAAACAGCAAAGATAATCTTTGATGGTACACTTTGTTCACACACGCGCGTGTGCATACACGTGCGCGCACACACCTACATTCACTCACACACACACACACACACACACACACACACAACACACACACTCACACACACACACACACACACACACACACCACACACACACACACACACACACACACAACACACACACACACACACACACACACACACACTATGTCTCCCTCTGCCTGCCTGTCTGTCTGTCTGTCTGTCTGTCTGTCTATCTGTCTCTGTCTGTCTGTCTGTCTCTCACAGTCTTTCTCTCTCACACAGTCTCTCTGTCTCTCGTCTCTCTCCTCTCTCTCTCTCTCTCTCTCTCTCTCTCTCTCTCTCTCTCTCACCCACTCAGACACACGTCATCCCATTTCAGTATGAAACACACGCCCTTTCTATTTTTTTTTCTTTTTAAAGAAGGAACGGTACCAAAAAGAAAACAAAACAAAACAAACAAAAACACATGCAGTCAGAAACTGCAAACAACGAAGCAACATTTCAACGCCTTGTTGTAGCCATAACGGAGTTGAAAACGGTGCACTTAGTGCATACAGTGAGTGAATGATGATGGGCTGTGCTTGCCTCTCTGGATTTTTCCTCTGCGCATGACCCTTGTGACCTTTCAAAGGCAACTGAACACTTGCCTTGCGTCGCCTCGCCTCGCTACTGCCAGGGCCTGAATGCATCATAAACGTTCTGGAAATCGATAAGCCTGCTTGCTGTTGCGTCATCGCATTTTTGTCCTGATGTTTGTTCGTTCATGTGTGCATTTTTTGTTTTTTCTTTGTTTTTATTTTTTATTTATTTATTTTTTTTGATTTTTTTTTTTTGGGGGGGTGTTGTTTGTTCGAGTCTGTCCGTCATTTTAGCCCTCCCCCCCCCTCTCTCTCTCTGTTCTTTTCCCTTCTCTCCCGCTCTTTCTCTTCCCCCCTCTCTCTCTCTCTTTCTCTATCTCTCTCCCCTCTCTCCCTCCCTACCTGTCTCTCTTCTTTCCCCTCTCTTCTTCCTCCTTCCCTCTCCCTCCCTCCCTCTCCTTTCCTTTCCCTTCCTTTCTCTCTCCCTTCATTTTTTTTACTCAGTTTTTTTTCTGTAAAGACAAAAAAAAACCAAAAAAAAACTTGGTAGTAAACGATCCAAAACAAGAGTGACTGCCTGCGCCCAAGCAAACACAAACCAGAAGAACAAGAAAATCAATGTAAGCGCATCTCCAACAAGACAACACAAAACAAAACAAGCGCAAATTTTCGGCCAACTAGCCTTTGTCAAGCGCGAACGCACGGTCACAGACAAATCACAGACACCAAACAATGGATAATAAAAACGGGACTAAAAACTTCCCTGCCGCCTCGTCCATTTTCTTGTTCTTCTGGTTTGGTAGTAAACGTCAACTTTCTGTGTTGTTAGTGTTGTGCGTAGGCACATTTTTGCACGCCCCGCCTGTTTGGGTATGTGTGTGTTTATGAGAGGGAGAGAGGGGGGAAGAGGGAGGAGAGAGACAGACAGACAGACAGAGCAATCTACCAGCGTGACAGACAGTAGACAAACAATTTGAGAGAGAGAGAAAGAGAGAGACAGACAGAGAGAGAGACAGACAGACAAAGAACAGTCTACCAGCGAGAGAGAGAGACACACACAGCAGACAAACAAACAGAGACAGACAGACACACAGACACAGACAGACAGACAGACAGACAGAGAATCAGACAAAGAACAGTCTACCAGCGAGAGAGCGAGAGAGAGAGAGGGAGAGACAGCAAACAGAGAGAGGAAGAGACAGACAGACAGACAGCCAAACAGAGAGACAGACAGACAGACAGATAGACAGACAGACAAAGAGACAGACAGACAGACAGATAGACAGACAGACAAAGCAGTCTGCCAGCAAACCTTTCTGCGCTGATAATGGGCTGAACGTTGGAGAAATTTGATATAATTGACCATGGTCTAAAGTGGAGTCTGAAATGCACGATTATGAACGTTATGACCCAGGGTCACATAGAGGTAAAAGATTGCCTTCATTTCCCTGGACTCTTCGTTAGTTCCTTGGTTGATTGGTTGGTTGTGTGGTTGGTCGGTCGGTCAGTTGGTTGGTTGGTTGGTCGGTCGATTTTTTTGTTGGTTGGTTGGTTGGTTGGTTGGTTAGTTGGTTGGTTGGTTGGTTGGTTGATTGGTTGGTCAGTTGGTTGGTTGGTTGGTTGGTCAGTTGGTTGGTTGGTTGGTTGGTCAGTTGGTTAGTCGAGTGGTTGGTTGGTGGGTTTATGCCTTCTTTTCTGAGCCGTTTTTGTGCCATTGGGTTTACAACGTTGCGCATTTCGACTCCTTATCGTAACGCCTCGTCCAGGTTTAACCTGTCGTATTGTACATGGCCAGGAGGTCCACAAAATACTGTCATCAAGTTGCTTTGAGGCCACCAACCAAAGGAGACTTGCATTGCTTTGCTGTCACGTAGGTAGTAATGTGGTAAGGGTTTTTTTCCCCGCTGTACCATACTTGACGCACCATCTGTTAGGAACCAGAAAACAACAACAACAACAAAAAGAATCAGAACGTGTATTTAATACAACCAGTCAAGACAGGCGCAAATTGTCGGCCAACTGGCCTTTGTCAAGCGTAGATGTAAGATCAGAAACGAACAAAACGCCAAATCCAAAAATTAGAAGAAGAAAAAAATCCTGAAGTATCCCTGATGTTTCGTCTAGTGGGAGAAAAAGACTAGAATGACGTCATAATGTGTTTGTGAGTAAAATATGATATCAGAGGGGAAGTGAGATGAATTCTGTAATTTGAAAAGTGGTCATACCATGTTCGTATTGTTTTGTACATCTATTCATCTCACTACGTCAACCACTGACAAAGGACTAAAATGACGTCATAATGTGTTTGTGAGTGAATATGTTGTCAGAGGGGAAGTGAGGTGATTTCTGCAATTTGAAAAGTGGTCAAGCCATATTAATATTGCTTTATCCATCTGTTAATCTCATTACGACAACCGCGGGCGCCAGGCTGGCGTAGAGGTAGAGCACTTGCCTTCCGGTGTGTCTGCATGAGTCAGCACAGGTGCCAGTCACGCCCGTAGAACTGTATGCGTACGTGCGGTCTCCAGTCTACCCAGCTGTCAATGGGTACCTGACTTTCTTCAAAGTTAAGGAAAGGTAATTCGGCGAAGGAGAGGGGAGATGGGCACCGCGCTCATAATGCTTGGCAAAATGTCGAGATCTCTACCACCTCATTCCTCTTCGACCTCAGGGTTATGGGTCAACCTCTTTTTACTTGATGGGCACAATGACATGGTTGCAGAGCCAAACGAAATAGGCATCACTCCCCCTCCCTCCCTCCACCCCCCCCCCCCCCGCGCCCCTTACCCTCTGATTTTTTTTGGTGTGGATGCTGAATAGCGTCTTTCCAGCAATAGTCACTACCCCATGAATCACCGACACCAAACGTCTTAACGTTAAATTGCTCTAAGCACGCAGGCTGCGAGTCATCTTGAGTTCAGGGCATAGGTGGCCTTCTTCTTCTTCTTCTTCTTCTTCTTCTCTTCTTCTTCTTCTTCTTCTTCTTCTTCTTCTTCTTCTTCTTCTTCTTCTTCTTCTTTCTCTTCTTCTTCTTCTTTCCCTTCATCCTCTTCGTTTTTCTTCTTCTTCTTCTTCTTCTTCTTGTTTTTGTTCTTCTCGTTCTTGTTCTTGTTCTTGTTCTTCTTCTTTCCTCCTTCTTCTTCTTCTTCTTGTTCTTCTTCGTGTTCTTCTCCTTCTTGTTCTCCTCCTCCTTCTCCCTCAACTCAATGAAGAATCATTTTGGCACCTCCCTAAAGAGTCTTCCTCTTTGTCTTCGTCTTCTTTCTTTTTTTCTTCCTCCTCCTCCTCCTCTTCTCCTCCTCCTCCTCCTCCTCCTCATTTTCTCCCTAAACTCTACTAAGAGTCATTTGGATGCCGCGCTAAAGAATTGTTCACCAGATTCTGCTGTCAATTTCTGTGTCAAAGCCTCGGCCTTTGCAAATGGTTTCTGTGTCCATCCTACAGTGTTGGCTGTCCAACGATTTTTCCCTGTTTTTCCTTCCCTCTCCCTTTCCCAACAATTCCCTGGTGGATTGATTTAGCAAGCCATGGAATCTTGTTACGTGGCCATACCAAGGTAATTTTCTTTTTTTAACTGACGTCAGCAGATCTTCATTTGGTCCAGTGTGCTGCTTGATGGTTTTGGTGCACTTGTTCATTGGTGATATGATCGTGTGTCTGATGTTTAGTATCTTGTGATAACACCTCATTTCCATGGGTTGGTTTCGCCTTTCCAAATACATTATATAGTGAGGGTCCATGTCTCGCAAGCATATAGGAAGATGGAATATACCAGTACACGTGAAAACCTGTTGTTATGTTTATGGAGATAGTCTTGTCCGTCCTTACAGGTTTCAGCCTGATCTTGTGTTTCATGGAGATGGTCTTGTCCTTCCATACATGTTTCAGTCTGATCTTGTGTTTCATGGAGATGTCTTGTCCTTCCATACAGGTTTCAGTCTGATCTTGTGTTTCATGGAGATGGTCTTGTCCTTCCATACAGGTTTCAGCCTGATCTTGTGTTTCATGGAGATGGTCTTGTCCTTCCATACAGGTTTCAGTCTGATCTTGTGTTTCATGGAGATGTCTTGTCCTTCCATACAGGTTTCAGTCTGATCTTGTGTTTCATGGAGATGGTCTTGTCCTTCCATACAGGTTTCAGCCTGATCTTGTGTTTCATGGAGATGGTCTTGTCCTTCCATACAGGTTTCAGTCTGATCTTGTGTTTCATGGAGATGTTCTTTCCTTCCATACAGGTTTCAGTCCTGATCTTGTGTTTCATGGAGATGTCTTGTCCTTCCATACAGGTTTCAGTCTGATCTTGTGTTTCATGGAGATGGTCTTGTCCTTCCATACAGGTTTCAGTCTGATCTTGTGTTTCATGGAGATGTTCTTGTCCTTCCATACAGGTTTCAGTCTGATCTTGTGTTTCATGGAGATGTTCTTGTCCTTCCATACAGGTTTCAGTCTGATCTTGTGTTTCATGGAGATGTTCTTGTCCTTCCATACAGGTTTCAGTCTGATCTTGTGTTTCATGGAGAGGGTTTGTCCTTCCATACAGGTTTCAGTCTGATCTTGTAGTTTCGTGGAGATGGTTTGTCCTTCCATACAGGTTTCAGTCTGATCTTGTGTTTCATGGAGATGTTATTGTCCTTCCATACAGGTTTCAGCTGATCTTGTGTTTCATGGAGATGGTCTTGTCCTTCCATACAGGTTTCAGCCTGATCTTGTGTTTCATGGAGATATTCTTGTCCTTCCATACAGGTTTCAGTCTGATCTTGTGTTTCATGGAGATATTCGTGTCCTTCCATACAGGTTTCAGCCTGATCTTGTGTTTCATGGAGATGTCTTGTCCTTCCATACAGGTTTCAGTCTGATCTTGTGTTTCATGGAGATGGTCTTGTCCTTCCATACAGGTTTCAGTCTGATCTTGTGTTTCATGGAGATGTCTTGTCCTTCCATACAGGTTTCAGCCTGATCTTGTGTTTCATGGAGATGGTCTTGTCCTTCCATACAGGTTTCAGTCCTGATCTTGTGTTTCATGGAGATGGTCTTGTCCTTCCATACAGGTTTCAGTCTGATCTTGTGTTTCTGGAGATGTCTTGTCCTTCCATACAGGTTTCAGTCCTGATCTTGTGTTTCATGGAGAATTCTTGTCCTTCCATACAGGTTTCAGTCTGATCTTGTGTTTCATGGAGATGTCTTGTCCTTCCATACAGGTTTCAGCCTGATCTTGTGTTTCATGGAGATATTCTGTCCTTCCATACAGGTTTCAGTCCTGATCTTGTGTTTCATGGAGATGTTTGTCCTTCCATACAGGTTTCAGCCTGATCTTGTGTTTCATGGAGATGTCTTATCCTTCCATACAGGTTTCAGTCTGATCTTGTGTTTCATGGAGATGGTCGTGTCCTTCCATACAGGTTTCAGCCTGATCTTGTGTTTCATGGAGATATTCGTGTCCTTCCATACAGGTTTCAGCCTGATCTTGTGTTTCATGGAGATATTCGTGTCCTTCCATACAGGTTTCAGCCTGATCTTGTGTTTCATGGAGATTCGTGTCCTTCCATACAGGTTTCAGCCTGATCTTGTGTTTCATGGAGATATTCGTGTCCTTCCATACAGGTTTCAGCCTGATCTTGTGTTTCATGGAGATATTCGTGTCCTTCCATACAGGTTTCAGCCTGATCTTGTGTTTCATGGAGATATTCGTGTCCTTCCATACAGGTTTCAGCCAGGAAAGCGCTGATGTTTTACTTGTCCCCGTGGGGATGCCGGGGGGGCTCTTTCAGTTTAAATAGTATCCTCATCTTCTGGACATTCTGTGCTAGAAATTTCCTCTTTTCTGTCACTCTCTTTGTTGTTGTTTTTTCTTCCTTCTTTGTTTTCTGTCATTTCTTCCCATCATTTTGTGCCTTGCTGGTCCATTCACCTGTATGTCTTCGATAAAGTCTTAGTACTTTCCTCCTAGAATTGATAATTGGGTACATGTGTTAAGTGAAGTTTTGGCTCTAGGGAGGTGAGATATGCGGAAGCAGTTTTAGGTACTTTAGGCTTGTTTTTACGTTTGTTCTATTTTTCTTACTTATATTTCCATTTGTATTCAGGTATGTTTATTAAATCCCCCGTGCGATAAATTGGACGGAGTGGTCAACGCCAGGGGCATTTCCTTAGATTATGAGCGCGAATGCATTGATATGTGTATCTAATTTTCTTTCCCTTTGTTTTCCCTATCGAAGTATTGTGTAATGCTTTGAAAGGGTTATAGCCCTGACATGGCTCTGCACAGTCGGTTGAGCTTTAAGCAACAGTAACAGTGATGTTTTCTTTGCTGCCTTTAAGAGAATGTTTGGTCTGGATCCCTTACGTGGACTTCGCCAGGTTGAGCTTGCCTAAGAGGCGCCGTATGACAAGAAACAATAAGAGGCCATAGAAGTTAAAAAGAGTAGGGAAGATCGTCATTATGGCTTGACCATCTTTTCTCATTTCATTTGTAGCAAGCAAATTGGCATATTCCCTCATGCCCTGCCCTGTTTTCTTATCCCATTATCCCTTTTTTTTTTAGAAAAAAAGCTTTCTTAGTTTCTGGTTCATCGTTCTGTCGATATGACAATTCAGAATCGTTCAATTTTCAGATGGAGGGGAAGCTGGCTTTTTCATCGCTTGGCTGGTTATGAGAGCGTTTTGTGTCTGACATCAGGAAGTCAGAAATGACATCGTCATGTTCTTTGTACGTTATGATTCGAGAAAATCGATCATCATTGTAGTCGATATCTGTTGATATCAGGATCAAAACGTGGTTCGTTTATGCCGGTTTTTAGGTGTTGATTGATTGGTTTTGATTGATTTGGTTCAGTTTTAACGTCGACACCAACCTCAGGTGATATGGCCGACGGGGATAACCATCCCAGGGAAGTGGTGAAGGAGGTCTTATCTAATCCTATAGTGACACCACCAGAACAGCAATAATTTTAAGATGGGACAGCGAGAAGGCCAGTTTTAATGTAGCGCACCCCGGGATTCGAACCCACAACCATTAGTATGTGAATCCGACACTCAAGTCAACTGAGCTACTGGGGCTCGCTTTTCAGGTGTTACTCATTTATCCATTTACATACTTTTGTATTTACTCCATTTCTGTTATTTTTTTAGCTAACGAACTGACTGACTGACTGACTGACTGACTGACTGAAGGATGGTTGGATAAATGGATGGATGGATGGATGGATGGATGGATGGATGGATGGATGGATGGATGGATGGTGATGTTTATATACTTTGTGAATTTTTCAGCTAACAGACTGATTGACTGTTAGATGGATGGATGGATGGATGGATGGATGGATGGATGGATGGATGGATGGACACTGACAGATTGGTTGATCTGTTGATAGAGTAACTGATTGATCAATCGATCGATTGATTGATTGACTAGCTGATTAACTGAGTCTCTGATTGATTGATTGATTGACGAGATTCTTTCCAGGAAGTCTAAAATATCTAATTGATTGATTGGTCGATTGATTAGTTGATTGATTGTTGTCTATCTGAAACGTTTAATTATGTGTGAGAAAAGAAGGAAAGTCAGGTAAGTAGGTAATTTCAAACTTAAGGAAGTTTTGTTGCAACTGTGTCTTCGTTTTCAGTCTGGTTACAAATGGTGTGCGTGCGTACGTGTGTGTATGTGCGTGTGTGTGTGCGTTCGTGTGCGTGCGCGCGTCTCTCTCTCTCTCTCTCTCTCTCTCTCTCTCTCTCGTTCTCTCTCTCCCTGTCTCTCTTTCTGTGTGTGTGTGTGTGTGTGTGTGAGTGTTTGTGTGTGTGTGTGTGTGTATGTGTGTGTGTGTGTTTGATGATGATGATTGTGTGTGATGTGTGCATGTGTGGATATATAAAAAAAATATATATATATATGTGTGTGTGTGTGTGTGCGCGCGCGCGCGCGTGTGTGTGCGCATGCGTGTGTGTGAGATGTGTGTGTGTGTGTGTGTGTGTGTGTGTGTGTGTGTGTGTGTGTGTGTATGTGTGTGTGTAACAGGGTGAATATCAGTCCAGTTTATGTAATGGCGGCCTTTGAATAAAGAGCGGGAGGGGGTTGGGGGTGTAATTGTCTTAAAGGAAAGAATCGCTGTGGTGAGGCTGATCATGTTCTGACAGACTTCGTCCAGAGATATAGGATTATTGAACTTTTGTTTGTTTGTTTTTTTTAGTTTTATTTTATTTTCCACTTGTTATTTTGTTTTCCTTTCTGCGTCCTTGGTGGGTTGATTTTGTTTGGTTTTACGGGTATTTTTTTTGTTTGTTTGCTTGTTTGTGTGTTTACTTTATTAGTTTATGAATTCTGTGTTTTTGTCAAGCTGTGTTTTCGCATGCATTTGTGTATGTGTGCGTGCTGTGCGTGTGTGTGTGTGTGTTGTGTGTGTGTGTGACCGCGCGCGCGTGTCTGTGTGTGTGTGTGTGGGGGGGGGGGGGAGGGGGTATCTCTATATTTGTGTTCATTATGTGTCTATATGCCATGTGTTTATGCGTGAAGTGTGTGCGTGAAAGCTTGTATAGTTGTGCGCTTGTGTGTCTCTTTGTGCGCGTTGTGGTGTGGTGTGTGTGTGTGTGTCTTTATGCGTGTGTCTATGTCTTTGTTTTTTGTATATGTGTGTCTGCGTGTGTGCGTATGCGAGTGTGTATCTCTTTATGTGTGTGTTCTATCTATGTGTGTGTAACTTTATGTGTGTGTATCTGTGTGTGTGTGTTTTATCTGTGTGTGTATACTTTGGGGGGGGGAGAGGGGGGTGTTTATCTGTGTATCTGTATATCTGTGCATCTTTGTGTGTGTGTGTGTGTGTGTGTGTGTGTGTGTGTGTATGTGTGTGTGTGTGTGTTTAACAGACGGTGCTTGCGCACTTTCATTAATGAGACAAGTAAAACTGACAGACAGACAGCCAAACAGACTGACAGACAGACAGACAGAGGGTGGAGTTGGCCCAGAGGAAATGTTTTGAATGAACGGTAAGAAGCTCAGAGTTAACGATCAAGACGGCCCAGCCTCTTCGATCACCCCCTTCCATTTACGTCAGAGAAGACAATTATGTTTAATTGCCGGGGCCAGATCGTTAGGCCACGTAGAATGAACAACAAATGAATCCGGCGATATGGTTTTTATCTTATTTATTATTTTGCCCTTTAGTTATTTTTTTTTTTATCTTTTGTTGTTGTTGTTGGTTGTTTGTGTTTTGTGTGTGTGTGTATCTGTGTATGTATGTGTGTGTGTGTGTGTGTGTGTGTGTGTGTGTGTGTGTGTGTGTGTGTGTGTGTGTGTGTGTGTGTGTGTGTGTGTGTGTGTGTGTGTGTGTTTTCGTCGTTTCAGGTCATACCAACACATTATGATTTTTGTATTCTTGTTATTTTTTTTTTTTTTTTTGTTATTTGATATTGTTGTTTTGTTTTGTTTTGTTTGTTTTTAGGTCTTTATTCTGGAGGGAAAAGTCATGGAGATTGTCCCCATTGACTGGAACTTTCTTTTTTTGTTCTTCTTCCCCCCCCCCCCCCCCCCCCCCCCCCCCCCCCCGGCCTCCTTTCCTTCCTCTTTCTTTGTTATATCGAGTTGAGCTTATTAGATAGAAAGAAATTTTCTTTTGGAGTTCTCCCCCCTCCTTTTCTCTCTCTCTTTCTTTCTTTCTTTCTTTCTTTTCTCCCACCCCTGTCTGTGTGTCTCCCTTACTATCTACCCCCCTCTCTCTGTCTTTGTCTCTGCCCCCTTCTCTGTCTGTCTGTCTGTCTCTGTCTCTCTCTCTGTCTTTCTCTGTCTATCATCTTCTGTGTTTGTCTCTGTCTCTGTGTCTCTCTCTGTCTTTGTCTATCACTGTCTCTCTCTGTTTGTCTGTCTGTCTGTCGCCTCTCTGTCTCTCTCTGTCTCTTCTCTCTCTCTCTCTCTCTCTCTCTCTAGCTAGCTAGCTATCTATCTCTCCCCCTTCATTTTCTCTCTCCCCTCTATGTCTGTCTCTTTGATTTTCCTCTCTTTCTTTGTCTTTCATTGTTTTCTGATTTATTTTATTTTCTCGTTCCTTCCTTTCTTTCGGTTGGTTCCTCTTTCAAGTTTTCATTCTTTCTGTTATTCTTTTATTTCCTCTCTTTCCTTTGGTATCTTCTCTCTCCCCCCCCCCCCCTTCCTGCTCCCCCCTCCCTTTTTTTTCATCTCTCTCGAGTATGCAGGGAAAAAAAGAAGGTAGCCAGTTCACATAAACTCTGTAGTAATATGTGTTAGTTTTGAGTCCAGGCCAACGAGAATGGGCGAATGTAGGCAACCAAGAAAAACCTATACAGCAGCATGCTGTGCGAATCAGATGCACCCGACAAACTAAACAGGAATTTGAACATGCCATGCGAACTGTCTCGATTTCTAATCACGGGTGTATGTAGATAAATCAAGGCGTAGAAGGAATTGACTAGTTTTGTTTTTTACGTGGATTTTAAAGAAATTAACCAAAAAACAAAACAAACAAACAAATACACATAACACGAAAAAAAAATATAAAAGAATAAGAACGCGTATTTAATACAACCAGACGAGACAGGCGCAACATTTTCGGCCAACTGGCCTTTGTTAAGCGTAAGATCACAAACAAACAGACAAACAAACACCAGATACAACAATTAGGAGAAAAAAACTTAAACTTCCCTGCTGCTCTGTCCAGTGTGAGAAAGACTCACTGCACGCAGATGGCAAGAATGGGGTTTTCATGCCAGAGACGGTGACACTAAGCGTGTTGGATATTTTGTGCAACGCTTGATGTTACGGGATACTTGTGTGTGCTAGACATCGAAATTTGTCATGGCAGTGTTTAAACTTGACCTTTTTTTTAAATAAAAATATCTTGCCATCAGTACATACATAAATATCTTCGCCTTTCTGAAATTTCTTGCCATCAGTACAAAGTACCTCGGCCTTTTTGAAATTTCTTGCCGTCATTACGGATATAAGTACTTCGACCTGTCTGAAATTTCTTGCCACCAGTACAGACATAGGTACCATGGTCTTTCTGAAATCTCTTTCCATCGGTACAGATTTGAGTACCTTCATCTTCATCATCATCAGGTGCCCTGCCGCATGGCGTTGGCGATCATGGACTTCCATCTGTCTCTATCTCTCGTTGCCCCTAGCATCTCCCCCACCCTCCTCGTCCCCAGCCACTCTGCAAGTCCGTCCAGCATTTTCTCCCTGGGTCTTCCTGGTGTTCTCTTACCCTCCAGCTTTCCCGTTGTGACCAGGTGCTCCAAATCCCTCTTCCTCATAAAATGGCCTATTATCTTTCTGAAATTCCTTGCCATCAGTACAGATCTAAGTACCTTGATCTTTCTAGAATTTCTTGCCATCAGTACAGATTTAAGTACCTTGATCTTTCTAGAATTTCTTGCCATCAGTACAGATTTAAGAACCTTGATCTTTCTAGAATTCCTTGCCATCAGTACAGATTTAAGTACATTGATCTTTCTAGAATTCCTTGCCATCAGTAAAGATTTAAGTACCTTGATCTTTCTAGAATTTCTTGCCATCAGTAAAGATTTAAGTACCTTGGCCTATCTGAAATGTCTTGCCATTTGTACAGATTTAATCTTGTCTTTTTGAAATTGTTTGCTGTCACAGATATAAGTACCTTGAGATACCCACCCATCTTCACCTCCACCCCCGTGGGGGATGCCAGAAGCTCTTTCCTTATAAATAGTATCCTTAACTTGTGGAAATTCT
>CM060313.1:44763715-44776215 GCA_030674185.1 Monoplex corrugatus
CGCGGGGGTGCGTGCGGTATGTTTTCTACGTTTATCCTTTGCTCTTTTGTATACGCTTCACAAAGGCCAGTTTGCGCCCCTGTCTTGTTCTGTTGCGTTAAATGTACGCTTCAATTCTACGTTTGTAGTTTACCGATTCACAATTGTCATTGTAAAACATCAAACAATCAATTAATCGAACAATCAATCAATCAGTTAATCAATCTATCTATATATCAATAAATAGATAAATAAATTAGTAAATAAATAGATAAATAATAAATAAATGAATAAATGAATGAATGAATGAATGAAAAATAAATTTAAAATAATAAAATAAATAAATAATAATAAACAAGCAAGTAAATAAATGAATAAGTAAATGAATAAAATGAAATGCCGCTGCTTTCGTGCTTGGAGGAGCGAATTTCAGCTTAAAATTGAAGCACATTCACGATGGGTTTTATCTGGGTCTGTCTTTTAACCCTTTCACTCCTGCACCCTATCCACCAACTGCAAAACCTTAACCCTTCGATTCCCTTACCCTACCCATCAGCTTTCTGCAGGAAGCTGGTGGGTAGGATGAGGGAATCAGACTGTCCAGTTTTTGCTTTTGCTAGCGTGGTTGGCGATGCAGGATAGTGGAGGACTGGGTGTGTGGGTGTCAGAGGGTTAAAGTTTTGTTCTTGTTTTCCTTTGATTGTTTGTCTGCCTGGGTGAATGCCTGCCATTACTGGCAGAACGATTTGATTTGCACAAATGGAGAAACGGTTTGATAGAAAATCTGCGAGAAAGGATTATTTTTGTTGTTGTTGTTGTTGTCATTGTTGTTATTGTTGTAACGGTTTTTCTCCCTTGATTTAAGTTTCTTCTGGGTGCTTCTGGAGCTGATGTGTCCGTTTTGTTATTGTTGTTGTTGCTAGTAGTGTTGTTGGTGGTGGTGATTGTGATGAGCTTATGGTGGTCCCTGATATGGCTCTAGTAGTCGGCTGGGCTATAAGCAATATGAACATGAACACAGCCTATGGTGGTGGTTGACGTGGTGGTAATTTTGGTTGTGGTATTAGTGGTGATGTTGTTGTTTGTGTTATTGTTGTTGTTACTGTTGTTGTTACTTTTGTTGTTGCTGCTGATGTTGTTAGTGTTGTTGTGGTTGTTGTTGATGGTGACTGTGGTTGTGGTGATAGTGATGTTGTCGTTGTTGTTGTTGATGATGGCGGTGGTGTTAGTGTTATTGTGGTGGTCGTTGTTAATGATGATAAGTGTTACTGTGTGGTGGTTGTGGTTGTTGTTGTTGTGTGATGATGATGATGATGATGATGGTGGTGGTGTAGTGGTAGTGATGGTGGTGATAAAAATTGTAGTTGTTGTGATGGTGGTGCTATTGTTGTTGCTGTTGTTGTTAGTATCATTGTAGTTGCTGTTCTTTTTTTCTTTTTATGTTGTTGGTGATGGTGGCGGTGATGGAAGTGGTAGCAGTATTGGTAGTTGAAATGGTGATGGTGGTGAAGCTGTAGTTGCTGCTGTTGTTAATGTTTTTGTTGTTGTCGTCGTCGTCGTGGTGGTTTTTGTTGAAGCGGAGTTGATGGAGGTGTAATTGTGCTCGTTTGTGCTGGCTTTGATGTCCCTTCGCCCACATTTCTTGTGGCGATGATTGCGTGACAGGCCAAGGTTCTCTGCCAACGTCAAACTTGTGCTGAAAAGAAATCATTGATGTTTGAAAAGCAAAGACCAGTATATTTTTGTGTGTTCAATGTTTAAAGCGAGGCAGCGGAACTTCAACGAGATCACTGTGACCATGTCAGAGGCATTTTTCTGTTCTGTTTGTTTGATTTGGATTTGGTTTTGTTTTGTTTGGTTTTGGTTTGGGTTGGTGTGGTTTTGTTTGGTTTGGTTTGGTTTGGTGTGGTTTGGTTTTGGTTGGTTTGGTTTGGTGTGGTGTGGTTTGGTTTGGTGTGGTTTGGGTTTTGGTTTGGTTTTGGTGTGGTTTGGTTTGGTGTAGTTTGGTTTTGGTTTGGGTTTGGTTGGTTTTAGTTTGGTTTGGTTTGGTTTGGTTTGATTTGATTTTGTTTGGCTTTGGTTTGGTTTGGATATGGTTTGGGTTTGGTTTGGGGTTGGTTTGGTTTGGGGTGGTTTGGGTTTATTTTGGTTTGGTTTTCTATTTTGAAATGAAGGAAATAAGACTGAGAAACTGCATGTCCACTATAATCGATTTCATAGAACGTGTGTGTGTGTGTGTGTGTGTGTGTGTGTGTGTGTGTGTGTGTGTGTGTGTGTGTGTGTGTGTGTGTGTGTGTGTGTTGTGTTGTGTGTGTGTGTGTGTGTGTGTGTGTTGTGTTGTGGAGTGTGTGTTTGTTTATGTTGTGCAGTCTGTGTGTTGTGTGAGTGTGTGTATTTGTGAGTCACTTTCTCTCTCTCTCTCTCTCTCTCTCTCTCTCTCTCTCTCTCTCTCTCTCTATCTATCTATCTTTCTCTCTCTCTTTTGCTTCACTCTATCTGTGGGTGTGGTGTAGTGATGTGTGTGTGTGTGTGTGTGTGTGTGTGTGTGGTGGTGGTCTTTGATTTAATGTCTATTCACTAAAGTGATTTTAGACAACAACAACAACAACAACAAAAATGGGGGAGGGGGGGGATGATAAGAGGAGTGAAGAGAATATTTGAAAATTGTCAATTTTGAACTTGAGAAAAGATGATCCAGAAAACAACTGTTTTGAAGAGGGGAAGGTAAAACTAACAAATAATGTTATCATAATTAACGATTTAAACAAACAAACTAACAAACAAAATTGAAAAATATCTGGAAGAAACGAAGAAAAAAATAAAACTAATAATTGACTAACCATAACAGTGAACAAGTGAAATAACATTTTAAAGGTAATTCGCTATAGGACTTTTTGACAGGCTAACAAAAAATTCATACAGTAATGATGATGAGGCAAATATATCAGAAACTGTACTCATAGATAGTGTTGGAATATGTCGTTTTACCTTAACGCAAGAAAGAATATGACTATGTGTTATCTTCTTTCCACACAGACATACTATGTTCTTGGTGTATTTTGTTTTGAATGCATCAAGTTTCCATCTATACATAAGGGATTGTATAATTCTGCTGGCATGAAGCTGCTTAAGTATTTTGCTAACTTCAAAGTTCATGTGACAGTTATCATACTTTTTCTGTTTTAATTGGAACTGCTTCCAGACGTAGTTGTCTACTAAAGTGTAATTCTCGTGCAACGAGAGAGAAAGCTGGATATTGTTTGAATCTGGTGAGTTATTAGCTCCCCGTTTGGCAGCCCTGTCAACTTTATCATTATAACGAAAAGAACTATGAGAAGGTATCCAGCAGAAAGTAATATCAGTGCCTCTTAAAGATAAATTATGAATCAAGTGACTAATTTCCAGAATCATTTCTGATCTTGTTTGTAATTTTGATAATTCGAGAGCCTGAAGTACTGATTTTGAATCAACGCAAAAAAGTGTTTGAAAAATTGTCCTAGGAAGACTTATCATAAAGTTTAAAGCCATTAATATTGCAAAAAGTTCAGCTGTAAAGACAGATTTATCAAGTCCTATGTAGAAAGATTTTTCAATTTTGAGAGCAAGTATTAAAAACGCTGAGCCTGCTTTTCTTTCAATTACTGATCCATCAGTGTAAATTTTCAAATGATCGGAATATAAGTCGTCAATATGACATTTAACCTGACTTGCCAGTAAGTTTACATTGTCTCCTTTTTTTAAGTTAGTGTGATGTACGTCAAATTGTGCTCTTTGGAGTTCCCAACTGGGTACTGGCGAAAAGGAAGATCTTATAGATACAGGATCTACGTGTAGATCAATTCCTGAACCTTTCATGACGTCAGATGTGTATGTTGCAAGAGTGACCTGTGAAGATATTGATTTAGCTCTTTTTGGAAAGTCGGTATCTGATCTCAGTTTAATTTCTGTTTCAGAGATGTTTTCTACAGTGGTGTGTCTTAACAAAAATTTAGTAGAAGCGACTTTCCTTTGCTCATCAAGTGGCAACAGTTTGATTTCATTATATGTGCGAAGACAGGAAGCATGCATTGGAAGACCCAGTGCAAGTTTGAAACCTTTACAATCTATGCTCTGCAGTTTTTTCAGTAAGTGTTTCGGTGCACTGAAGAAGATTTCTTGGGCATATGTTAATTTAGATCTAACAAGCGATTTACAAAGATGAACAAGTGTTGATGAATCTTGACCCCATGCCTGTTTGCGAACTATTTTTAAGAAATTTAAACTTTTTTGAGCTTTGGTTAATAAGTATTCAATATGCTGATTCCAAGATAATTTTGCCGTAAGAAAAACTCCTAAGAATTTAATTGACTCATTAAACTGAAGAAGAGTATCTCCCAGTTTGAAAGTGGGAATATTTACTGGGTTAGCTCCATTATTAAATAAAACTATTTTCGATTTTTCCAGGGATAGATGTAACCCATTTTCTACCATGTATCGTGCTATTTTATCAAGTTCTAATTGGTAGCATTTGCGTGTATAATTAATACAGCGCAAAGGAGTTTTCCTTTTCATATTTACCTGCATCCACATGCATAAATCGTCAGCATATTGAGCTAAAACTACATGCTTAGATACTTTACTGGGTAAGTCGTGCATTAATATCATGTGTGTGTGTGTGTGTGTGTGTGTGTGTGTGTGTGTGTGTGTGTGTGTGTGTGTTCGTTCGTTATTTCTTTTAACGTCTATTCACGTCACATACGTGCTTTTAGACGACTGTGTGTGTGTGTGTGTGTGTGTGTGTGTGTGTGTGTGTGTGTGTGTGTGTGTGTGTGTGTGTGTGTGTGTGTGTGTGTGTGTGTGCACGCACGCACACATGGAAGACGGGATACAGAAACTAGTAGGTGGATAGATAGGTAAGCAAATAGATAGATAGATAGACAGGTAGATAGGATGGTTAGATAGGTAAGCAAATGAATAGACATATAGACAGACAGATAGATAGATAGAGAGAGAGAGAGAGAGAGAGAGAGAGAGAGCGGTGGTAGTGGTGAATAACTTAAAATAAAAAATAAATATAGTCTCCATAGGTCCAGCATATAAAATATAGTCTCCACAAGTCCAGCATATAAAATATAGTCTCCACAGGTCCAGCATGTAAAATATAGTCTCCACAGGTCCAGCATGTAAAATATAGTCTCCATAGGTCCAGCATGTATAATATAGTCTCCACAGGTCCAGCATGTAAAATATAGTCTCCATAGGTCCAGCATGTAAAAGAAGTTTACATCCTTTGCGACAAAAAGTAGTGGGGAAGCACAAGACCAATTTCCCATGCAAATTTATTATAATCAGATGCAACCCGTGTTGCACAAAACTCGTTTGTGAGACATTGGGCCTCCCATAGGAACCGACCAGTTATCAGTCATTCATGAAGTCCTTTGCTGCTGAAACCACACGTCAGGACTGTTTTTAAAGCCGTTGGTCCATTGTGAGGCAGTGTTGTACAACAAGGCAGTGTATGGTACTTTTTAAGACGTTGGTCCATTGTCAGGCAGTGTTGTACAACAAGGCAGTGTATTGTATTGTTTTAAGACGTTGGTCTATTGTCAGGCAGTGTTGTATAACAAGGCAGTGTGTCGTACTTTTTATAAGACGTTGGTCTATTGTCAAGCAGTGTTATATAATAAGGCAATGTGTCGTACTTTTTAAGACGTTGGTCTATTGTCAGGCAGTGTTGTGCAACAAGGCAGTGTGTCGTACTTTTTATAAGACGTTGGTCTATTGTCAAGCAGTGTTATATAATAAGGCAATGTGTCGTACTTTTTAAGACGTTGGTCTATTGTCAGGCAGTGTTGTATAACAAGGCAGTGTGTCGTACTTTTTATAAGACGTTGGTCTATTGTCAAGCAGTGTTATATAATAAGGCAATGTGTCGTACTTTTTAAGACGTTGGTCTATTGTCAAGCAGTGTTGTACAACAAGGCAGTGTGTCGTACTTTTTAAGACGTTGGTCCATTGTCGGGCAGTGTTGTACAACAAGGCAGTGTGTCGTACTTTTTATAAGACGTTGGTCTATTGTCAAGCAGTGTTGCACAACAAGGCCGTGTGTCGTACTTTTTATAAGACGTTGGTCTATTGTCAAGCAGTGTTGTACAAGGCAGTGTGTCGTACTTTTTAAGACGTTGGTCTATTGTCAAGCAGTGTTGTACAACAAGGCAGTGTGTCGTACTTTTTAAGACGTTGGTCCATTGTCAGGCAGTGTTGTACAACAAGGCAGTGTATTGTATTGTTTTAAGACGTTGGTCTATTGTCAGGCAGTGTTGTACAACAAGGCAGTGTGTCGTACTTTTTAAGACGTTGGTCTATTGTCAGGCAGTGTTGTACAACAAGGCAGTGTGTCGTACTTTTTAAGACGTTGGTCTATTGTCAGGCAGTGTTGTACAACAAGGCAGTGTATGGTACTTTTTAAGACGTTGGTCTATTGTCAGGCAGTGTTGTACAACAAGGCAGTGTGTCGTACTTTTTAAGACGTTGGTCTATTGTCAGGCAGTGTTGTACAACAAGGCAGTGTATGGTACTTTTTAAGACGTTGGTCTATTGTCAGGCAGTGTTGTACAACAAGGCAGTGTATGGTACTTTTTAAGACGTTGGTCTATTGTCAGGCAGTGTTGTACAACAAGGCAGTGTGTTGTACTTTTTAAGACGTTGGTCTATTGTCAGGCAGTGTTGTACAACAAGGCAGTGTATGGTTCTTTTTAAGACGTTGGTCTATTGTCAGGCAGTGTTGTACAACAAGGCAATGTGTCGTACTTTTTAAGACGTTGGTCTATTGTCAGGCAGTGTTGTACAACAAGGCAATGTGTCATACTTTTTAAGACGTTTGTTCATTGTCAGGCAGTGTTGTACAACAAGGTAGTGTGTTGTACTTTTTAAGACGTTGGTCCATTGTTAGGCAGTGTTGTATAGCAAGGTAGTGTGTCGTACTTTTTAAGATGTTAGTCTGCTGTCAGACGGTGTTGTATAACTACGCAGTGAATGTGTTATACATTTTAAGGCGTCGGTCCATTATCAGGCATTGATGTACAACGGTGCAGCGTTTCACACATTTTAAGACGTTGGTCCATCATCAGGCAGTGTTGTATAACACAGGTGGATGAAGGCATTAAACAACCAGACATATGGAAATCAAATTTGAGGCCAGCTTGGGCCACGAGTTCGCTGTATGAAGTTGTGAGTTGACCAAACAGCTAATCTACGTTATTCCCCCTTTTTTTCCCCACGGACTGTCTCAGGACAGCGCCTGAGAGTAAATCGGCGCCTTCGCTGTAGTAGAGCTGATAAAGAGGAGGGAGGGATGGCCAGGGGATTTGAATCACAAATTTCTGTGAAGCATATTCAATCGGTCGTCTGGCGAGGTGGGATGGGGAGTTTTCCCAGTCATCAGCTGGCAAGGCTGAGGGTTTATTCCGCTGTTATTTTTTCCACCCTGAAAGCTGGGATAGAGATTGTGTATAGCTTGAAGCCACGGTGGGTGCCGCGCCATCGATTCTGAAGAGCTGTGACTCCGTGCCACCAAAGAAGTGTGTGGAGTTAATTTAGGGCACGGAATAAATGCTCTGTAAGTAGACAGAACGACGGAAAGAAAGGACAGAAGACAGAACTGAATGAGAGAGGAAAAAGGGAGTCGAAAAGGAGAAAAGACCGAGAAATGAAGATGGTTAAAGGGAGAAAAAGAAAAGATAGATAAAGAACCCAGGAGACAAAAACAAAGAAGAATCCAGGAAATAAAAAGAAAGAAAAACAAAGAAGAACCCAGGAGACAAAAATAAAGAAGAATCCAGGAGACAAAAATAAAGAAGAATCCAGGAGACAAAAACAAAGAAGAATCCAGGAGACAAAAATAAAGAAGAACCCAGGAGACAAAAATAAAGAAGAACCCAGGAGACAAAAATAAAGAAGAATCCAGGAGACAAAAATAAAGAAGAATCCAGGAGACAAAAATAAAGAAGAACCCAGGAGAACAAAAATAAAGAAGAACCCAGGAGACAAAAACAAAGAAGAACACAGGAGACAAAAACAAAGAAGAACCCAGGAGACAAAAATAAAGAAGAACCCAGGAGACAAAAATAAAGGAGAACCCAGGAGACAAAAATAAAGAACCCAGGAGACAAAAATAAAGAAAAACTCAGGAGACAAAAATAAAGAAGAATCCAGGAGACAAAAACAAAGAAGAACCCAGGAGACAAAAATAAAGAAGAACCCAGGAGACAAAAACAAAGAAGAACCCAGGAGACAAAAACAAAGAAGAACACAGGAGACAAAAATAAAGAAGAACCCAGGAGACAAAAACAAAGAAGAACACAGGAGACAAAAACAAAGAAAGAACCCAGGAGACAAAAACAAAGAAGAACCCAGGAGACAAAAAAAAGAAGAACCCAGGAACAAAAACAAAGAAGAACCCAGGAGACAAAAACAAAGAAGAACCCAGGAGACAAAAATAAAGAAGAACACAGGAGAAAAAAAAAAGAAGAACACAGGAGACAAAAATAAAGAAGAACACAGGAGACAAAAATAAAGAAGAACCCAGGAGACAAAAACAAAGAAGAACCCAGGAGACAAAAATAAAGAAGAACACAGGAAAAAAGACAAAAAAAAAAGAAGAACCAGGAGACAAAAACAAAGAAGAACACAGGAGACAAAAAAAAAAATAAAAGAAGAAACACAGGAGACAAAAATAAAGAAGAACCCAGGAGACAAAAATAAAGAAGAAACAGGAGACAAAAACAAAGAAGAACCCAGGAGACCAAAATAAAGAAGAACCCAGGAGACACAAATAAAGAAGAACCCAGGAACAAAAAATAAAGAAGAACCCAGGAGACAAAAATAAAGAAGAACCCAGGAGACAAAAACAAAGAAGAACCCAGGAGACCAAAAACAAAGAAGAACACAGGAGACAAAAATAAAGAAGAACCCAGGAGACAAAAACAAAGAAGAACACAGGAGACAAAAACAAAGAAGAACCCAGGAGACAAAAACAAAGAAGAACCCAGGAGACACAAATAAAGAAGAACCCAGGAGACAAAAACAAAGAAGAACCCAGGAGACAAAAACAAAGAAGAACCCAGGAGACAAAAATAAAGAAGAACACAGGAGACAAAAATAAAGAAGAACACAGGAGACAAAAAAAAAGAACCCAGGAGACAAAAATAAAGAAGAACACAGGAGACAAAACAAAGAAGAACCAGGAGACCAAAATAAAGAAGAACCCAGGAGACAAAAATAAAGAAGAACCCAGGAGACAAAAATAAAGAAGAACCCAGGAGACAAAAACAAAGAAGAACCCAGGAGACAAAAACAAAGAAGAACCCAGGAGACAAAAATAAAGAAGAACACAGGAGACAAAAAAAAGAAGAACCCAGGAGACAAAAATAAAGAAGAACCCAGGAGACAAAAATAAAGAAGAACCCAGAAGACAAAAATAAAGAAGAACCCAGAAGACAAAAATAAAGAAGAACACAGGAGACAAAAACAAAGAAGAACACAGGAGACAAAAATAAAGAAGAACACAGGAGACAAAAACAAAGAAGAACCCAGGAGACCAAAATAAAGAAGAACACAGGAGACAAAAGCAAAGAAGAACCCAGGAGACCAAAATAAAGAAGAACCCAGGAGACAAAAATAAAGAAGAACCCAGGAGACAAAAATAAAGAAGAACCCAGGAGACAAAAATAAAGAAGAACCCAGGAGACCAAAATAAAGAAGAACCCAGGAGACAAAAATAAAGAAGAACCCAGGAGACAAAAATAAAGAAGAACCCAGGAGACAAAAATAAAGAAGAACCCAGGAGACACAAATAAAGAAGAACCCAGGAGACAAAAATAAAGAAGAACCCAGGAGACAAAAATAAAGAAGAACACAGGAGACAAAAATAAAGAAGAACCCAGGAGACACAAATAAAGAAGAACCCAGGAGACACAAACAAAGAAGAACCCAGGAAACAAAAATAAAGAAGAACCCAGGAAACAAAAATAAAGAAGAACCCAGGAAACAAAAATAAAGAAGAACCCAGAAGACAAAAATAAAGAAGAACACGGAGACAAAAATAAAGAAGAACCCAGGAGACAAAAATAAAGGAGAACCCAGGAGACAAAAATAAAGAAGAACCCAGGAGACAAAAATAAAGAAGAACCCAGGAGACAAAAATAAAGAAGAACCCAGGAGACAAAAATAAAGAAGAACCCAGGAGGCAAAAGTAAAGAAGAGACAAAAACAAAAATAAAAATAAACAAAAACCCAGGAGACAAAAATAAAGAAGAACACAGGAGACAAAAATAAAGAAGAACCCAGGAGACAAAAATAAAGAAGAACCCAGGAGACAAAAGTAAAGAAGAGACAAAAACAAAAATAAAAATAAACAAAAACCCAGGAGACAAAAATAAAAATGAAAAACTCAGGAGACAAAAATAAAGAAGAACCCAGGAGACAATTAAAAAAAAAACCAGGATTCAAAAATAAAAGAGAAAGACTAAAGAAGAACCCAAGGCACACACACACACACACAAAATAATGAAGAAAGAAAGGAGAACCCAGAAGACAAAAAGAAAAGAAAAAATAAAGAACCCAGAAGACAAAAAGAAAAGAAAAGATAAGAACCCAGAAGACAAAAAGAAAAGAAAAGATAAGAACCCAGAAGACAAAAATAAAAGAAAAGATAAGAACCCAGAAGACAAAAATAAAAAAAATAAAAAGAACCCAGAAGACAAAAAAAAAAAAGAAAAAAGAAAAAGAACCCAGAAGACAAAAATAAAAGAAAAGATAAGAAGAACCCAGAAGACAAAAAGAAAAGAAAAGATAAGAACCCAGAAGACAAAAAGAAAAGAAAAGATAAGAAGAACCCAGAAGACAAAAAGAAAAGAAAAGATAAGAACCCAGAAGACAAAAAGAAAAGAAAAGATAAGAAGAACCCAGAAGACAAAAAGAAAAGAAAAGATAAGAACCCAGAAGACAAAAAGAAAAGAAAAGATAAGAACCCAGAAGACAAAAAGAAAAGAAAAGATAAGAACCCAGAAGACAAAAAGAAAAGTAAAGATAAGAACCCAGAAGACAAAAATAAAAGAAAAGATAAGAACCCAGAAGACAAAAATAAAAGAAAAGATAAGAAGAACCCAGAAGACAAAAAGAAAAGAAAAGATAAGAACCCAGAAGACAAAAAGAAAAGAAAAGATAAGAAGAACCCAGAAGACAAAAAGAAAAGAAAAGATAAGAACCCAGAAGACAAAAATATAAAAAATAAGAAGAACCCAGAAGACAAAAATAAAAGAAAAGATAAGAAGAACCCAGAACACAAAAAGAAAAGAAAAGATAAGAAGAACCCAGAAGACAAAAATATAAAAAATATGAAGAACCCAGAAGACAAAAATATAAAAAATATGAAGAACCCAGAAGACAAAAATATAAAAAATATGAAGAACCCAGAAGACAAAAATATAAAAAATAAGAAGAACCCAGAAGACAAAAAAAAAAAAAAGAAGAACCCAGAAGACAAAAATATAAAAAATATGAAGAACCCAGAAGACAAAAATATAAAAAAAATAAGAAGAACCCAGAAGACACAAATCAATGAAAAAATAAAGAAGAATCCAGAAGACAAAAATTAAAGAAAAAAAATAAAGAAGAACCCAGAATTAAAAAACAAAAGACAAAAAGTAAAGAACCCAAGACACAAAAAAGACAGAAGGACCCAGGAGATATAAATTAAACAAAAATAAAATAGAGCCCAGGAAACAAAAACAAAACAAAAAAAAGAAAAGAAAAGAAAAGAAAAACCAATAAAGAAGAACCCAGGAGACAAAAATGAAGAAGAACCCAGGAGACAAAAAACAATATAAAACAAAAATAAAGAAGAATCCAGAGAACAAAAATAGAATAAAAACAATGAGAACCCAAGAAGACAATTCCAGCACTAGAAGAATGAGAGGGGAGGGCCAGGCCATACTTTGTGGCGGATGCAATGGACGCCAGCAGTGGCAACAAGGGGGGGGGGGGGGGGCAGGGGAAAGGGGCGTCTTCTCTGTGCCTCTTGTAACCGCCGTCTGTCTGGAAAACAAGGAGCTTTGGGGCCGATGGAGGAGCAGCAGTGTGCCGTACTGTTTACGTGTTTTTAGGGGGCTGGTGGCAGGATTTGGTCTGTGTTGGGGAGGTGGAGTGGTGGTGGTGGTGGTGGTGGGGAATGCAGATTCTGTCTGTGTGCCTGTCTGTTTGTCTCTGTCTCTTTGTCTGTCTGTCTCTGTCTGTCTCTGTCTGTCTGTCTCTCTCTGTCTGTCTGGCTGCCTGACTGTCTTTGTCTCTGTCTATCTGGCTGTCTGTCTGTCTCTGTCTGTCTGTATGTTTGTCTGTCGCTCTCTCTCTCTCCCCCTCTCTCTGTGTCTTTGCCTGTCTCTTTGCCTCTCTGTCTGTCTGTCTGTCTGTCTCTCTCTCTCTCTCTCTCTGTCTGTCTCTTCTCTCTCTCTCTCTCTGTCTGTCTGTCTGCCTGCATGTCTGTC
>CM060313.1:44778715-44781215 GCA_030674185.1 Monoplex corrugatus
CTCTCTCTTGCTCTCTCTCTCTCTCTCTCCCCCCCTCTCTCTCTCCCCTTCTCTCCCTTCACCCCTGCCCTCGCTCTCACGTGTGCTTACATCAGCGTTGACTATTCAGCTGCTGACACTGATAAGAGTTTTTGTGATCGTTGCTTATTTGCAAACGTTCAAAGGGAATCGCCAGGATAGACATCTGCGTAGCAACAACAACTTTGTTGGCAAATGGCTGCATGCACTTCTCCCATGTGCATCTTGGCTGTCCATCAGGCCGATACGTGATAATGTCAGCTTTCTGGTAGGCGTCCTATCCGCCATTCTCGGAGAACGGTGGAATTTGTGCGCTGGATACATGTCGGAGGAAGCGAGGGCATTTCACTTTTTGTTCAGTTTCCTCCCTTTATTTCAGGGGATGTGGGTTCAATTCTCGGACAGGCCGGGCCACTTTCTTTTTTATTTTACGTGGGTCGGTTTGCTTTTCAATCTTTATTTTTATATAGAGCATGGGTCGGTTGGCTTTTTAAAAAATTTTTTTTTATAGATCATGGATCGGTTTGCTTTGTTTTTGTTTTTGATAGAGCATGGGTCGGTTGGCTTTGTTTTGTTTTTTGATAGAGCATGGGTCGGTTGGCTTTTTTTTTTTTGGATAGATCATGGGTCGGTTGGCTTTTTTTTTTTTGGATAGATCATGGGTCGGTTGGCTTTTTTTTTTTTGGATAGATCATGGGTCGGTTGGCTTTTTTTTTTTTGGATAGATCATGGGTCGGTTGGCTTTTTTTTTTTATTGATAGAGCATGGGTCGGTTGGCTTTTTTTTTTTTTATTGATAGAGCATGGGTCGGTTGGCTTTTTTCTTTTATTGATAGAGCATGGGTCGGTTGGCTTTTTTTTTTTATTGATAGAGCATGGGTCGGTTGGCTTTTTTTTTTTATTGATAGAGCATGGGTCGGTTGGCTTTTTTTTTTTATTGATAGAGCATGGGTCGGTTGGCTTTTTTTTTTATTGATAGAGCATGGGTCGGTTGGCTTTTTTTTATTATTGATAGAGCATGGGTCGGTTGGCTTTTTTTTTATTATTGATAGAGCATGGGTCGGTTGGCTTTTTTTTTTATTGATAGAGCATGGGTCGGTTGGCTTTTTTTTTTATTGATAGAGCATGGGTCGGTTGGCTTATTTTTTTTATTGATAGAGCATGGGTCGGTTGGCTTTTTTTTTTTATTGATAGAGCATGGGTCGGTTGGCTTTTTTTTATTTATTGATAGAGCATGGGTCGGTTGGCTTTTTTTTTTTATTGATAGAGCATGGGTCGGTTGGCTTTTTTTTTTATTGATAGAGCATGGGTCGGTTGGCTTTTTTTTATTTATTGATAGAGCATGGGTCGGTTGGCTTTTTTTTATTGATAGAGCATGGGTCGGTTGGCTTTTTTTTATTTATTGATAGAGCATGGGTCGGTTGGCTTTTTTTTTTTTATTGATAGAGCATGGGTCGGTTGGCTTTTTTTTATATAGAGCATGGGTCGGTTGGCTTTTTTTTATATAGAGCATGGGTCGGTTGGCTTTTTTTTGTTTGGATAGAGCATGGGTCGGTTGGCTTTTTTTTTTATTGATAGAGCATGGGTCGGTTGGCTTTTTTTTATTGATAGAGCATGGGTCGGTTGGCTTTTTTTTTATATAGAGCATGGGTCGGTTGGCTTTTTTTTTATATAGAGCATGGGTCGGTTGGCTTTTTTTTGTTTGGATAGAGCATGGGTCGGTTGGCTTTTTTTGGATAGAGCATGGGTCGGTTGGCTTTTTTTTTTATTGATAGAGCATGGGTCGGTTGGCTTTTTTTTTTATTGATAGAGCATGGGTCGGTTGGCTTTTTTTTTATATAGAGCATGGGTCGGTTGGCTTTTTTTTTATAGAGCATGGGTCGGTTGGCTTTTTTTTGTTTGGATAGAGCATGGGTCGGTTGGCTTTTTTTTGGATAGAGCATGGGTCGGTTGGCTTTTTGTTTTATATAGAGCATGGGACGGTTGGCTATTTGTTTTATATAGAGCATGGGGCGGTTGGCTTTTTTTTTTATATAGAGCATGGGTCGGTTGGCTTTTTGTTTTATATAGAGCATGGGGCGGTTGGCTTTTTGTTTTTATAGAGCATGGGTCGGTTGGCTTTTTTTTTATATATAGAGCATGGGTCGGTTGGCTTTTTGTTTTTATATAGAGCATGGGTCGGTTGGCTTTTTGTTTTTATATAGAGCATGGGTCGGTTGGCTTTTTGTTTTTTTATATAGAAGCGTGGGTTCGGTTGGCTTTTTGTTTTTATATAGAACATGGGGTCGGTTGGCTTTTTGTTTTTATATAGAGCATGGGGCGGTTGGCTTTTTGTTTTTATATAGAGCATGGGGCGGTTGGCTTTTTGTTTTTATATAGAGCATGGGTCGGTTGGCTTTTTGTTTTTATATAGAGCATGGGGCGGTTGGCTTTTTGTTTTTATATAGAGCATGGGGCGGTTGGCTTTTTGTTTTTATATAGAG
>CM060313.1:44793715-44808715 GCA_030674185.1 Monoplex corrugatus
CTACCCACCAGGAAGCTGGTGGGTAGGGTGAGGGAGTCAAAAGGTTAAGTTTTTGCTTTGCTAGCACGGCTGAAAAATGCATGATGCTGGTGGACAGGGTGCGGGAGTCCAAGGGTTAATGATTCATCGCACTGGGACACCTCCATACGTGCTCTATCCACCCAAATATGTCCGTACGTAAATATCTGGCAAGCAGAAGCCATTGTAGGTATTTGAGGTCAGCTTTTATATGTGTTTTAGTGTGCTTTGTATTCAGGTGGGGTTTTTATTTTTCGAACCCCGTGGTGACAGATGGGGCGGACTGGTCAACCTCAGGGGCAATATCTTTAGATTATATGCACGAATGCAATGGTAAGTGTATTCAGTATTCGTTTGCAGGTTGTTGTTTTTTTTTTCTATCTTTCTCCAGATGTTGTGTGTTTTTTGCAGATGGTTATAACCCTGATATGCCTGCCTGTGCACAGTCGGCGTGACTTTAAACACTGATAGTAAAAATGATGACAACAGCAGCATCAATAATAACAACAGCAGCAACAACAAGAACAATGATTTTAATAATAATAATAATAATAATCATGATAATAATGATAATGATAATAGCAATAACAACAACAGTGATATCATCATCATCATCATAATGATGATGATGATGATATTATACTACTACTACTATTACTACTACTACTATTATTACTACTACTACTACTACAACAACAACTACTACTACTACTAATAATAAATGATAATAATAATAACAATTTGAGCCTGCACAGGATCTTCTTGGCTGGCAAAGTTTTGAAACAGGGAAAAACGGGGTAGGGGTGGGGTGGGGAGGACCATGATCTTGACCTTACTGTTGCTTTCTATCACGTCACGGCGGACGCACCGTTAACCGTGACTGACTGATTTTTGCTGAGCTTAAGTTCTGCTACCGCCACTTCTGCTTGCACTGCAGTGTTCTTTCAATCAAACCAGAGCAAAGGGAAATTAGAGGAGACCGTTCAGTACAGGGCCTAAAACTCAACGCAAAAAAGACCAAGGTAATGCATATCGGTGGATCCACAGATGGAAGCATAGCAGTCCGATGGAGAACCCGTCGAAGTTGTACAACACTTCAAATACCTTGGGTCATACAAGTCAGCTGATGCCACATGTAGCGAAGACATCAAAGCAAGAATTGCCTAAGCCAAACAAAGAATGGTCCATTTTTACTAACATTTGGAAAGACAGATATTCAGGAAATGAGGTCAAACTTAAAAATACTGCGAACACTAATTTGGCCCATTGTGGAAGTGGAGGATGTTCTCGTAAAGCTGCAGATGAAAACAGAATCAAAAGTGCAGAGATGTGGTTCCACAGAAGACTCCCTAAAGAATAAGCCGGACTGAAAGACGAAGAAACCAAAGCATTCTGGAAGAACTCAACAAGCAACCTGAACTTTTAGGCCTGGTTAGGAAAAAAGGAAAAGGAAATACTATGGACGTGCTTTGAGACATCAGAGCTACCATGTAATGAAGACTGTGGCCCAGGGCAAAATGGGAGGCAAGAGGCGACAAGGAAGACCGCCGACTTCCTATGTAGAAAACATAGCCAAGTGGACGAAGTTACCGAAAAACGAAATCTACAGAAGGACTGTAGACAGAAGGGGATGGAGACAGCTGACGGGGCATGCGTCAGCGGCTACCATCAAGAATGATGTCGCTGGCAGAGATGCAGAGAGTTCAGTACAGCCTTCTCCGTCCTTTGTTGTCAGAGGCTGGATTAGCCGCCTATCGAGGCGCAGTCCCCATAAACACGATGGCGAAAGCGAAATATCGAAGTTGACTCCCCGAACTTTGCTCGTGAAAATCAGCGGGCAGCGATTTCTATAGGCGCATTATTTCGTTGCGATATTCCCGCTATGCATCTCTCTCTCTCTCTCTCTCTCTCTCTCTCTTCTCTCTCTCTCTCTCTCTCTCTCTCTCTCTCTCTCTCTCTCTCTCTCTCTGTCGTCTGTCTGTCTGTCTGTCTCTCACTCTCTGTTTGTCTGTCTCTGTCTGACTGCAAAGAGTACAAAGTGGACTGTGTCTAAAGACTGCAATAGATACAAAGTGGACTATGTGTAAAGACTGCAATAAACACACAGTGGATTATGTCTAAAGAGTAACAATAAATACAAAGTGGACTATGTCTAAAGACTGCAACAAATACAAAGTGGACTATGTCTAAAGACTGCAACAAATACAAAGTAGACTATGTCTAAAGACTGCAATAAAAACAAAGTGGACTGTGTCTAAAGACTGCAATAAACACACAATGGGCTTTGTCTAAAGAGTAACAATAAATACAAAGTGGACTATGTGTAAAGACTACAATTCATACAAAGTGGACTAAAGAGTGCAACGAAAACAAAGTGGATTGCCTCATGTTTATGTTACTGTCACACAGTCGGCAAAAAAAGGCTTGCGAAAGTGGAAAGTGTGATATCATTTCTTACCGTGTAGGGCCATTTATAGCACACTCCGTGAGGAAAAAGAAATTGAAGCACCTAGTAACAACAGGAAAGCTGGAGGGAAAAAGAGAACCTAATAGACCCAGGGAGAAAATAGTGGACAGATTTGCAGAGTGGCTGAAGGCAGAAAGGGTAAGGAGAAAGTGTACTTGCTGCGACAAAAGATAGCAAGCTTCGAATGGAGGGTCATGATGCGGCAAGGCACATGATGATGATGGTGGTGATGATGATGATGATGATGATGATCATGATAATGAAGGTCTTCTCGTCTGTGACACTTCTTTACAGACTGTTGACATCACAGGGGCGACACTGTTTGAGGGAGGCATTATTTTGTCCCAGCACCGGTTGTTAGAACGAAACGGTTCACCCAGTTTCCTGGGCGTATAGTTCAGAGGAACAGGAAGGAGATGGAGATGAATACGAGAGTGTGTGGAACAGGGAACCGGAGGTTGGGTGTAAGAGGAAATTGGGAGACAGGAGAGGGGGTGGGGGTGTGGCTCAGAGAGATGTTGCAGGATTGGGGAGGAAGAAGATTGCGGAAGGACCGGTTGCGTGTGTGGAACTCGTAACTAGTTCTGCAACGGCTTTGGTTGCTGACACTGGGGGCTGACATATTCGTCACTTCAACGTGAAAACAAAATATAGAGATAAAAAACAAAGCAACAACCGCTCACTCAGAAAGAAAGAAAAAGAGGACAAAAGAAGGCTAAGGGGGGAAAGGCTGAATCACTCCCCTCCTCCCCCCCCCCTTTTTTTTTTTTTTAAATTTTTTTAGTACCATCGCACCCAGGTAGTCCCGTGTGTGCTCATCTTTTCCTCCCCTTTTCTACTTCCATCCCATTAGCTACACACTGCATGATAGGGCTGTACTCTACCTTGCTATCAGGATGTATCCTGGTGACAACCAGGCCCGAGAGAAGCAGAGACCTGCGGTGTTGGTCTGAAAGATTTCAAGCAATATCCACAACGAAGCATCCATGAAGTGGGTGAAACTCGACAGTGTGGTCCCAGTGTTCCCAAATGAGCCCATAGCACGCTGAGCTCTGGGTAGGGCGCGGTTGGCACTGAAAAATCCCACAGTGATTTTAATTTTAACATGAGTGATAGGGATTCGAACGCACATCCATCTAGTGGGTAATGCTATTCACTGCAAGCACTGTGACTGGTGCATCGTGGCGGTTTTGTTCTCTTGGTGTGAGTGCAAGGGCAGTTCCGTTTTCCTAACGACCGGATCAGAGAAGTGTTAAGCAATAAAACACCTGAGAGTCCTGGATGGGACCCAGAGCAACAATACCTTACCACCAGCACTCTCCAGACAATCACGTCCCAAGCTCCCGGTGCCACTCGATAACCATTTCATCATTTAAAAAAAAAAAGAAAGAAGCGGGGGCTGGAGGGGGGGGGGGGGAATAAGGGTTGTCCATACGTCGCATGACCCATTCGGACCCAGTCATCAGTTGCCTTGTTCACAAACCGAATGGCAAGGTGGGAGAGATGACAAACCCCGGGACATAGCATACAACGGTGCTGGACTGCAGTTACTTTGCTCGTTATTCTGCTATCGACTGGGCTGGAGGAACTAGTTATTGATTAAGGCATAGGTGGTGCATGGGAGAAGAGTGGCAGAATGGTTCAGACGTTCGCCTGCCAGTAACTAAACCCGAGGCTCCAGGGTTCGCTTCCCGTAGAGGCCTCTAATTTTTTCCTCAGTTTGACCGGAAAATCGAACTGAACGTCTAGTCCTTCGAAAGGGGACGGAAAAACGAGTCGGACCCGTGTACCTTCTGGCTTGCGCCCGCTAAAGATCCCACTGCAGTTGAAAATCGTGAAGAGCAGGGCATTGCCCGACTGCTTTGGTAAAAAGACATTGGAGAATTATGTTGAATTCCCAGCTCCCACTCCTCGAAGATCAATTGGCCTTCTTGCCTTTCGGAAGGCTTGGTTAAACGAAAAACAAATATGTATATGAATTTGAAACGAGGGACAGTAACAATCTGGATCTTTTTTTTTTTATTCTGCCACACTAGGGATCTGTGGGTGTTTGTGCATGTTGAAATTATTATGTGCGCGGAGATACGTGCATGAGAAAGCTGAAAACTGAAATTGCAAACTCTGGGTGGAAAGACCCAAAGGAACAGATGCAAGAGAAGAAATACGTAGGCCGAGGAAATCAAAGGTTAAAGTTTTTGCTTTGCTAGCGTGGTTGGCGATGCAGGACGCTGGTGGACAGGGTGCGGAAGTCAAAGAGGTTTCTCTGTCTGAGCATTTACACTGAACTGTTATGGAGAGTAAGTAAGTAAGTGAATAAGAAGTAAGTAAGTAGGTGAATGAATAAATTCAAAATAAACGAGTATGTAGATAAATAAACGGTAAGGGATGAAAATTACAAATAACAGTAAATACATGCGTATACACACATGCCTGCACGTAGACATACACAAATACATTCACACATACAGTACACACCCATATCGACACAGCATGATGGCCGAAACAACAGCAAGAACAACGTGTGAAATGCGCTACAGTAAACCGCCCTTCTTACTGTCTTTATATTAATATGATTGTTGTTCTAGTGGTTTCTGTATAGGATTTTAGATCAGCCCCTTTCTCTCTGTCCTCCCCCCCCCCTTTTTTTTCTTCTCTCTCTCTCCTCTCTCTCTCTCTCTCTCTCTCTCTCTCCTCTCTCTCTCTCTCTCTCTTCTCTCTCTCTCTCTCTCTCTCTCTCTGGGATGGTTATCTCCGTCGGCCGTATCACCTGAAGTTGATGCTGACATATAACTTGAATCAGATCAAATCAAATCAAATTAATCAGTGCTGGCCACAGGACTGACCATTTGTGGCGTAAACTTGATGATGCTCGAACGCAAAAGTGAAAAAGAACGTTTTAAAGATTCAGTTTCAGTTTCAGTTTCAGTTTCTCAAGATGACGTCTCCGCGCTCGGAACGAATTCCATATGCACTAACGTCACAGGTGCCACGTGTGTGGTGACCATGGCACATGCCTAAAGCCTGCACATAAACCCATGAGCTGGCCAGGTCCTGAGGCCCTACGTAGACTATATTATTTTACCTAGTCTATATTTCATACTGCAATTTTATCAGCCTACCACTGGAATAATCTTGGTTACGTGTAAATGCCATGTGTATGTGTGTATCTTACCTTCAAAAAAGGAACATATATATAAAGCAAATAAATGAATAAGTAAAGATCTGAATCAAAACACAACTAGCTATTCTGTATGTAAAGAAAGAAAAGACAGGCACAGATCGACAGCAAGGAAGCCCCCATTGGGGTCTCACAGACAGACAGACAGAGACAGACAGAGGAGATTAAAAAATACAATCACGGGTACAAGAAACGAGCGTTCTTGGAGGAAAAAAGAAAAAAAAAGGAAAAAGCTGTTGTCACACCAGGCAATCAGAGAGAGTGGACGGCACTTGTCATCTGAAGGTCAAAGCACGTTCATCGTGATCACATCTCTGTCACATCGTTCCCATCAGCACGTGCGTTTTGGGGCGCGTGCTGCTGCTCCCTGTGCTGTCTAGCTTGAGCTCCCCCCACTCCCACCACCCCCACCTCTCTTTCTTTATACCCTTCCCCTCACCTCCGTGTCCTGACCCTTCCCCTCAGTCACTGAGCCTCATACCAGGTGGAGTTTTTTTTTCTTTTCTTTTTTTTTTTTTTTTTTTTTTTGTCCACCAGCACCGTAAAAGACAGGTGTGGTAGAGAACAAAAGCGAAGTCTGACAGGAGGGAATGTGTGTAATTAATGCCCCACACATACCCTGGTCTCTTGATTAGAACGTTTGGCCTCTGTAATTATCGACAACGTTCATGTGGGTACGTGTATTTGAAAGCCGCGGCGCTAATTGGGAAAGTTGAAGGCTCGTCACGGTCGTTATACCGTTTAGTATTGTAACTGATCACGCGACCAGGTAACAAGTAATATAAAAGAAAAAGAAAGAGATGGACACATAGATAGACAGACAGGCAGGCAGGCGAACATACATACATGCATACATACATACATGCATACATACATACATACATACATACATACATACATACATACGTACGTACGTACATACATACATACATACATGCATACATACGTACATACATACATGCATACATACGTACATACATGCATACGTACATACAACTACGTACGTACGTACATACATACATACATACATACATACATACATATTACACACACACATACATACATACATACGTAATACACACATACATATATACGTACATACATACATACATACACATACATACTACATACAGACAGACAGACAGACAGACAGACAGTCAGACAGACAGACACCCACAGAGGAACCAGCAAGACAAGGGACCGAGGGGACTCATCACTCGTGCCCCGTGTGTTGTTCCTGCTGGACCATTGATCTGTCAGCAAATCACCGTAGTTATTGATGAAGGGAAGACCGTCTCCCGCCTGGGGCCTGTTCTGTCTGTCTCTCCTGTAGTTGTCTGTGTCTGCTCTGTCGGCACAGAACTTTGGGGTCACAGACATGGACAGGGAGACAGGCAACTAACTGTATGTGGACAGAGAGACAGGTAACTAGCTCTGTATGGATATGGAGACAGAGTTCTGTATGGATATGGAGACAGAGGTCTGTATGGATATGGAGACAGGTAACTAGGTTTGTATGGATATGGAGACAGGTAGCTAGGTTTGTATGGATATGGAGACAGGTAACTAGGTTTGTATGGATAGGGAGACAGGTAACTAGGTCTGTATGGATAGGGAGACAGGTAACTAGTTCTGTATGGATAGGGAGACAGGTAACTAGGTTTGTATGGATAGGGAGACAGGTAACTAGGTCTGTATGGATAGGGAGACAGGTATCTAGTTCTGTATGGATAGGGAGACAGGTAACTAGGTTTGTATGGATAGGGAGACAGGTAACTAGGTCTGTATGGATAGGAAGACGGGTAATCAGGTTTGTATGGATAGGAAGACAGGTAACTAGGTTTGTATGGATAGGGAGACAGGTAACTAGCTCTGTGTGGATAGGGAGACAGGTAACTAGATCTGTATGGATAGGGAGACAGGTAACTAGATCTGTATGGATATGGAGACAGGTAACTAGCTCTGTGTGGATAGGGAGACAGGTAACTATCTCTGTATGGATATGGAGACAGGTAACTAGCTCTTTATGGATAGGGAGACAGGTAACTATCTCTGTATGGATATGGAGACAGGTAACTAGCTCTGTGTGGATAGGGAGACAGGTAACTAGATCTGTATGGATAGGGAGACAGGTAACTAGCTCTGTATGGATAGGGAGACAGGTAACTAGCTCTGTGTGGAGAGGGAGACAGGTAACTAGATCTGTATGGATAGGGAGACAGCTAACTCTTATGGATAGGGAGACAGGTAACTAGCTCTGTATGGATAGGGAGACAGGTAACTAGCTCTGTATGGATAGGGAGACAGGTAACTAACTCTATAGATATGGAGACAGGTAACTAGCTCTGTATGGATAGGGAGACAGGTAACTACCAGCCCAAGGAAGCTGGCATATGATGAGGAGCCACTTTGTATTGACAAGTCCCTTTTTTTTGCCACAAGCACCCTTTCTTCTTCTTCTTCTTGTTCTTTTTCTTCTTCTTGTTTTTTTCTTTTCTCCTTCTTCTTCTTCTCCTTCTCCTTCTTCTTCTTCTTCTTCTTCTTTTTCTTCTTCTTGGTTTCTCTCTTTTCTCCTTCTTTCTTCTCCTTCTCCTTCTTCTTTTTCTTCTTTCTTCTCTTCTTCTTCTTCTTCTTCTTCTTCTTCTTCTTCTTCTTCTTTTCTTCTTCTTCTTCTTCTTCTTCTTCTTCTTTCTTCTTCTTTTCTTGTTCTTCTTCTTCTTCTTCTTCTTGTTCTTCTTCTTCTTTCTTCTTCTTCTCTTCTTCTTCTTCTTTTCTTCTTGTTTTCTTCTTCTTCTTCTTTCTTCTTCTTTTCTTCTTCTTCTTTTCTTCTTCTTTTTTCTTCTTCTTCTTCTTCTTTTTCTTCTTCTTCTTTTTTTCTCTTCTCTTCCTTCTTTTCTTTTCTTCTTTCTTTCTTGTCTTCTTCTTTTCTTCTTTTTTCTTTTTTTCTTTTTTTTTCTTCTTCTTCTTCTTCTTTCTTCTTCTTTTCTTCTTCTTCTTTTCTTCTTCTTCTTCTTTCTTTCTTCTTTTCTTCTTTTTTTTTCTTCTCCTTTTTCTTTTTTCTCCTTTTCTTCTTGTTCTTCTTTTCTTGTTCTTCTTGTTCTTGTTCTTCTTCTTCTTCTTCTTCTTCTTTCTTCTTCTTCTTCTTTTTTCTTCTTCTTCTTCTTCTTTTTTCTTCTTCTTTTCTCTTCTTGTTTCTTTTCTTTCTTCTTCTTCTTCTTCTTTTCTCTTCTTCTTCTTCTTCTTCTTCTTTTCTTCTTCTTCTTTCTTCTTCTTCTTCTTCTTCTTGTCTTCTTCTTTTCTTCTTTTTTTTGTTCTTCTTTTCTTTTTTCTCTTCTTGTTCTTTCCTTGTTCTTCTCTTCTCTTGTTCTTCTTGTTCTTTCTTCTTTCTTCTTCTTTTCTTCTTCTTCTTCTTCTTTTTTCTTCTTCTTCTTTATCTTCTTCTTCTTCTTCTTGTTTTTATCTTCTTCTTCTTCTTCTTTCTTGTTTCTTTTCTTCTTTTTTCTCTTCTTTCTTCTTTTCTTCTCCTTCTTCTTCTTTCTTCTTCTTCTTCTTCTTCTTCTTCTTCTTCTTCTTCTTCTTCTTCTTCTTCTTCTTCTTCTTCTCTTCTTTTCTTCTTTCTTCTTCTTTTCTTCTTCTTTCTCTTTTTTTTCTTCTCTTGTTCTTCTCTGTTCTTCTCCTTGTTCTTCTCCTTGTTCTTCTCCTTGTTCTTCTCCTTGTTCTTCTCCTTGTTCTTCTCCTTGTTCTTCTTCTTGTTCTTCTCCTTGTTCTTCTTCTTGTTCTTCTCCTTGTTCTTCTTCTTCTTTTCTTCTTCGTTTCTTCTTTTTTTTCTTCTCCTTGTTCTTCTCCTTGTTCTTCTCCTTGTTCTTCTTCTACTTCTTCTTCTTTTTCTTCTTCTTCTTTTCTTCTTCTCCTCCTCCTCCTTCTTTATCTTCACCTTCTTCTACTTCTTCTCGTTGCCCTTACACCTGAAGACCGGCTCTGGAGATGAAGGTGGCTGTCTTCTGCGAAGCGTCCTCATGCCCGTACAGTTTCTCCTCAAGGTTAGTCGGCTTCGGCCACTCCTCCAGGTTAGTCGGCTTCCGCCACTCCTCCAGGTTAGTCGGCTTCGGCCACTCCTCCAGGTTAGTCGGCTTCCGCCACTCCTCCAGGTTAGTCGGCTTCGGCCACTCCTCCAGGTTAGTCGGCTTCCGCCACTCCTCCAGGTTAGTCGGCTTCGGCCACTCCTCCAGGTTAGTCGGCTTTGGTTACATCTCTTTCCTCATCAGCCGGAGGGAGGTTCCTGCGACTCGTGTTCTGCTCTTCCTCTAAGCCACGCTTATTTTGAAGTATAGAGGCGTTACTTGGACGAAACGATGAGGAATCGATGCTGAGGGTATCGTAGGCCAGAAGTTGTTTGAGGTGCCTGTCTGTGTTCCTGTTTATGTCTGTGGTCTGTCCTTGTTGTCCGTGTGGGAATAGAATGGTAGACTGATCCTAATGAGTGTCAGATCAATGACGGGGTATCAGACAAGACTCTGAAATCGCATGAACAGCATCAAAACACATACAACACACACACGCACAAACGCGCGTGCGTGCACGCACGCACGCACACATACACTCACACTCGCGCGTGCACGCACACACAGTACACACACACGCACGCACACACACACACACACACACAACACACACACACACTCACACACACACACACACACATACACTTTCTCTCTCTCTGTTTATCTCTCTCTCACTCTCTCTCTCTCTCACTCTCTCTCTCTCTCACTCTCTCTCTCTCTCTCTCTCATACGCACACACACACACACACACACACACACTCTTACACACACACACACACACACACATACACACACACACACACACACACACACACACACACACACACACACACACACACACAGTCAAGAAAGTTGACGAGTTGCAGTGTATTACCGAATCACCTCATTTATCGTTACTACTAGCAAGACTAAGACTCCACAAGAGGGGGTGGTAAAGGCTGGGGGAGGCCGAGCAATCCAGAGCCTTGTATTGTAGACCTTTTTGAACTCTGGAACTGAATAGTCTTCAATTTGATGGTGTAACGAGGCGCCGAAATGAGTTGTATGAGGATAGTGCTTCTTAAATGGTGTGGAAGATGAAACGGTGGGAAACTAGAAACAGCGGTAGAGAGAGAGCGAGAGAAAGAGAATGAGAGACAAGGGAGAAAGAGGAGAGAGAGAGAGAGAAAAAGAGAGAGGGAGGGAGAGAGAGGGGGGAATAGACAGAGAGAGAGAGGGGAGAGAAAGAGAGAGAGAGAGAGAGAGAGAGAGACTTCAGACTTCAGAATTTTTATTCAAGGCCATAGCCCCTACTGAAGGGGTGCTTATAAATACAATGAAATAATCAGATATCATATCATAGGATTAGCAATCAACAACAAAATAAACTTATATTATGATAAAGCAACTTCCCTGATTTTAGCTGCTTTGAGCAGGAACAAACCTAAATTCTTAATATAATCGAAACGATTTGAACACATTAACAAACAGTTTAAACATATTTGGGCATCTATAACACTTTTGAGGGATAAGCCTTGAACGGATTTCATCTAAAGCTGGACAACACAGGACAAAATGCATTTTGTCTTCTTCAGCTTGCATACATAAGGGACAGAGCAAATCAGACTCTCTGTGGTGCTTGTATCTCAATTGATGGACTTTCAAAGTTGATAAACCAAGTCTAAATTTTGCTTCTTTTTTTTTCAAATTAACATCTAGATCAAGGCTTACGTATGGTTTAACACTGTGAGAATCTCTGACAGTTCTGTAAAAATCATATCTTCCACTTGTGTGTATATGGGCATTCCACTTTTGCCATCTACAATCAATCAGTCTTTGCCGAAAATCACGAATAAACTGTCTCTCATCGCCAGCTCCTTGAAAAAAACCAAACATCGCCAAACCCATATTCATTCAGACACATACCTATACTAGTTACCCAATTCTTCTTACCTTTAGAATCTAGATCAAATAGCATCTTATAGGATTTTTTCGGCAGTCTATTGTCTTCCATGTGCAATAGTTTTAACCAGAATTGAATACATCGTACAACTGAATGAACAAACAATGGGTATCTGTTTGTTTCTCCATATACCAAATCATTAGATGTGCGCTTATCCAGTCCTAAAAATCTTTTCAAAGCAAATAAGCGTACAGCTTCACAATGCATAACTGCCTTATCTAACCCCCACATTTCTGCTCCATACAGCAAAATTGGCTGTATTTGTGAGTCAAATATTTTGACAAGTAAATCAAATGAATTATTATAAAATATATTCTATCTTTTCGTCACACATATCAATGCATTTTTTGCCCTGGTAGCAATATCTTTACAAGCCAGAGTAAAACTCAAACGTGTAGAAAAGTAAATTCCCGGGTACTTATATGCATTTACATCAGGCATAACTATATCATTGTACACCCATCTCTCTCTAGCAGCTAAATGTCCTCCTTTTCTAAACATGACAACATTACTTTTATTCAAATTTACCTTAAGATGCAAAGAAGTAGCCGCTTCAGAGAGAGAGGGAGGGAGAGAGAAAGAAGAGAGAGAGAGAGAGGGAGGGAGAGAGAGAAGGAGGGAGGGAGAGTGTTCAGAACGTTTTAATGTACAATGCAACGGCCTTATGCAACAATGTACAGTATGTGGCTTTGGATTGGATTGTGAGTAGGTGTTGGGGAGTTCTTTACTGCATCTTACAGTCTCAAAACGATTTTTTTCAAACTTATATTTTACAAGGGTGAGATAGATAGATAGATAGATAGATAGATAGATAGATAGATAGATAGATAGATAGATAGATAGATAGAGAGAGAGAGAGAGAACAAGAGAGAACAAGAGAGAGAGAAAGAGAAAGAGAGAGAGAGAAAGAGAGAGAGAGAGAAAGAGAGAGAGAGAGAGAGATTATAGGTTTTGGCTGATGCTATAGACTACAAGCAGCGAATGACATCCAAACACCCACAGATTGTCTCGAAAACCAATGGGAGAAAAAAGTCAGACACGCTTTACTCAGTACCCCAAGGCAAAGCGTTTTAGATCTCAGCCTAAGGAACGAAATTCTCCAAGGTAAAAAGTAAGTTCCGTGATGTACCCAAAAGCTCCTTGAGACAGATCTCAGAAGCCTTAGATATCTATCAGTGGTCTCCGGTTTCGTCCATCGAATTCATCGAGCATGCAGCTCCTGGGAACACTTTCACAAAAGCTTGGAGAGGGCGAAGAGGGTACTGGAACAAAATCAATATCCGCCTGATTTTTACGATCCGATAACAGAGTCGGCACTATCAAAGATAATGGTGCCAAGCGAAAGTGAAAAGGGAAAGGGCGAAGAGGGGGATAAAAAGAGTGACAGAGTCTGTATGTTCGTACAATATAGGGGAAAAGTTTCTTGATGAATATGCCCGTGCTCTACATAAATGTAATGCCCCCTGTACAATCGTTATGACCTTGCGAAAACTAAAGACTGTTTTGCCGTCCTTGAAGGCACAAAGTGCCAGAGTTGATCCGGAGTGGGGTGGTTTACAAACTGATATATCCACGCTGTAAGGCGTGCTATGTTGGACAGACTGTCCGACATTTACAAACCCGTTTCCGTGAGCACATCAACAACACAGGGCCTGTAAAAAAAGCATCTTGCACAATGTAAGGTTACAATGGGGTCAGAAGATGCTGAGATTTTGGCTTCAACCACAAAGGGGCGAGGATTATTGCATGACTCTGGAGGCACTGTGGATCAGAGATATCGACCCGGGGATAAACGGAAAGGATGAGTACAGGCGTAGGGAACTGACCATTAAACGTTGTAGTCTGGCTTTTCCTTGACCGCTTATGCTTGTCCCCATTTCATGTTTACTGTTTCCTTAACAAAAGTTGTTTTGTTTCTATTTTCAGAATATTGATATGATCCTGATGATGCCATTTATTGGCGAAAACTACACACTGCAGTGATAATTCGAAAAATCATCGTTGGTTTATACCAGCATCGTATATATGTATATGTATATATATATATATATATATATATATATATATATATATATATATATATACATATATATATATATATATATATTATATATATATATATATATATATATATATATTATATACATATATATATTTATGTATGTATATGCCGTACGCTTCCTGTCATAACATATTCTTGCGTCTCCCAGGTCGGAGAGATACACTCACTTTCAATGTCGGTCGGGAGATTTGAGCAACACCCTCAATGAAGCATCTGTGAAGTGGGTGAGAATCGACTGTGTGGTCCCAGTCTTGCTAATGAGCCCGTACTTCACTCAACGCTGGGTTAGGAGCCGGCTGGGGCCCCTGAACATTCCCACAACGATTTTCAGAGGACTGGTGGGGGATTCGAACCCACAACTTTTTTGGTCGGTAGTTCGTTGCGCTAAACACTTACGCCACAGCAGCAGCTGGTGTCCGGCGAATGACTGGGACCACTGTGACGACGCGTCAGGCGTGACAGAGAAAGGGATGGGGGAGAGGGAGGACAAAAAGGGGAAGGAGGGGAGGGGAGGAGGGAGGGGGGTGTCGGTGGCTAGGTACGGACATCACGGGGCTCTCCCCCCACCACCACCCCTGTTTTATTTATCCCGCTCTCTGTGCCGGAACAAATGACCACAGTGACAATGACCCGAGTGACAGACTTTCTGTACCGGACAGTGTGTGTTGTCCGACTTTTCTGACCGCTTATCACAAGCTGTGGTCAGGGACAGGGACAGTTTACGCTCTGTCGATGTCAGCTGTTGGCGCTGGTACCTTCAGCCAACGGTTTACCCAGCATAAGGCAGCGAGCAGCCTCCGCGAAATGTTAGGTCTCATCATCATCATGTGCCCTGCCGCATGGTGTTGGCGATCATGGCCCTCCATATTATCTATCGCTTGTTGCGGCAAGCGCATCTTCCACCCTCTCTGTCCTCAGCCACCCCGCAAGTCCGTCCAATTCACGGCCAGACAAAACAAGAAAAATGATAAGTCTAGCAGGGTACAAATTTAGATGTTTCCGTGTGCGGCACAACGAACGGCCAAACAATGACTCCAACCGGTTGTACAATTAATTATACGGCTGCCCATCACGAATCGGTTCTTGTCTAAAGCTCTTCTGCAAACTCCTTTTGGACTCGCTGTCATCATCATCATCATCATCATCATCATCATCATCATCATTATCATCATCATCATGGGAATAGGCGTATCGGGGTCACCCGATTCCAGATAGGCGAGTCGGGAATAGGTGAATGGGCGATAGGCTAAGCGGGATGACCTCCCGTCTGGC
>CM060313.1:44821215-44823715 GCA_030674185.1 Monoplex corrugatus
AATACACGTACTACTCTCACTGTTCTTTGGATACGCACTGGAGTATTTATAGATCAGTCGGAAAAAAAAAAAAACAACAAAAAACGATATATGATACGTGTCTGCCTGTGTACGCTGCATCTGTTGTGTTGTCTGTCAATGATGATAACGCTAACGAGAAACACACGCACTCACAAGAACGAGAAACACACGCACTCACAAGAACGAGAAACACACGCACTCACAAACGAGAACACACGCACTCACAAGAACGAGAGGCTCACGCGCATTCAATCAGACGAAATCAGACAGACAGACAAGCTTTTCGGCCAACTGGCTTCTGCCATGCGTAAGCGTAAGAAGAGACATCAACGAAACGCAGTCATACGATTCAGGACAACAACAACAATACAATTACAACCAACAAACAATTACAACACAACAATAGCAGCAACTCAGCTAACTTCACCGATGTATCGCAAAGCTGGAGAGGACGATGGTATGAACAAGAATTAACCCTTTGACTCTATCCATCAGCTTCCTGCCGAAGTAGTATAACCATTACTCCAGATGATGTGATAATACTAGAATCATCTTTTTTTTTCTTCCACTACGCTGAAAAGCAAGTAAACTAATAAGTAGAGCAATGAAAGGGAGAAAAAAAAAAGATATTTAAAACAGAGAAATGAATAAATAGGGAATAAATTAATAATAACAAGCCAGATTTTTTTTTACTAAATTAATTAAATGTATGAATATGGATATGAATAAATGAGATAGACATACACACACACACACCAAAATAAATAAATAAATAAAAATGAATATAAACAGATAAATAAATGAACAAATGAAAATAGATAAATACATAATTGATAAATTAAATAAATAATAATTAATGAGTAAATAGATAAGAAATAAAATAAATTAAGAAAAGAAAACGAAAATAAACCCAGCATGTTTCCAGAATCGAGACAAGAACGATAAACACACCGTCACGACTTGTCACGTCCCCAAATTTACATCAGAGTGAGATCCCTTCGAAAACATGTTCACCCTCTATCGTAAAGGAAGGCCAGGAAAGAAGAAACATTAATTTTTAATTCACTCACACACAGAGGACAGAGAGAGAGAGAGAGAGAGAGAGAGAGAGGAGAGAGGAGGAGAGCAGGAGATGCTGCAAGAGACAAGAGAAAGAGACACACAGAGAGAGACAGACAGACAGACAGAGAAAGAGACAGATAGAGAGAGACAGAGAGAGAAGATGCTAAGAGAGAGAGAGAGAGAGAGGAGATGCTGCAAGAGACAAGAGAGACAGAGACAGAGAGAGCAAAAAGAAAGACAGAGGCAGAGAGAGTGAGAAGAGAGAGAAAGAGAAAATGCGAGAGAGAGAGAGAGAGAAAGAGAGAGAGAGACACACACACACACAGAGTGAGACAGAGAGAGAAAGAGAAAATGCGAGAGAGAGAGAGAGAGAGAAGAGAGAGAGAGACACACAACACAGAGAGAGTGAGACAGAGAGAGAGAAGAGAAAATGCAGAGAGAGAGAGAGAGAAGAGAGAGAGAGACACACACAACAGAGAGTGAGACAGAGAGAGAAAGAGAAAATGCGAGAGAGAGAGAGAGAGAAAGGAGAGAGAGACAAACAGAGAGTGAGACAGAGAGAGAAAGAGAAAATGCGAGAGGAGAGAGAGAAGAGAGAAGAGACCAACAGAGAGAGTGAGACAAGAGAGAAAGAGAAAATGCGAGAGAGACAGAGACAGAAAGAGAGAAATCGAGAGGAGAGAGGTCTTTTTTTTCAGAATGGAAGCTGGCTTCATGCTGATTGACATGCGGGAGTGTTGTCTGTGAGAGTGCGGGAGGGTTTATAGGGATGGGAGGTATTGAGATACTTCGGATGGAGGAGGGGGGGGAAGAGTGAGTGGAAGGGGGGGGCAGGGAGAGAAGAGAGCTCTGCGAGGGATTGCCTTGTCTCATTTCCAACGGATCTTCTACACTTCTCTCTCAATGGTCTAGCTCAGGACAAAAAAAAACAAAAAAACAAAAAAACAATAAAAAACAAAAACAAAACAAAACAAAAAAAACAAAATCACCTCCAAATGTTAAACAAACAAAAACAAGAAGAAGAAAAAATGGTTGGATGGGTGGGCTGGTGAGTGGATGGGGGAATGAGAGAAACTGTAAGATTAAAAGCAAAACTGAAAACAAACAAAACAAAATTGAAAATATATTTATAAAGAAAGGGAGGATGGAAGGAAGAACAAGAAGCAGCAGTGAATGAGATGTTTATTTCTCTCAAAAGCCTGGGCTCAGAAAAGAAGGGAGACTGAAAAAGAATTACACAAATAAATGAATGAAGAATAAAGGTAAGTAAATAATTTTTTAAAAAAAAGACAGACAGACAGAAAGAAAGAAAGGAAGAAAATATAATATTAAGTAAATAAATACGTTGTTTGAATAAGTAAATAAATGGATAAATAAATAAATGAGTAAACAAATAAATAAAATAGATGAATAATAA
>CM060313.1:44826215-44841215 GCA_030674185.1 Monoplex corrugatus
CGACTAGCCATTCCAAACCGGAAGCCCTAGGAAGGGAGAGCAGTACCAGAAAAATTATCGTTCCTTTCAGCTTATCTCCCTTATCTTCGGTGGGCTTACTGAGCATGACGAAGGTCTTACGTGTCGGCTTGCACAGCATGGTCACGCCACGAAGGCTCTACCTTCTTCCTTGCGGCGATAATTATATTATGCCTCTGTGGTGAAGACAAGTTGGCGCAGAGATAAAGCCTTTCGGCATTCTAGTTCTGGCTGCAGTGGGGTTTGAAGCTGGCATGGGAAAAAAAATAAAATTGCAGAAAATGAAAGGGACCTGCAAAAATCTTGTGAATATAAAAGAAACAGAAATAGCAAAAATATACGGGTGGGAGCTAAATAGTAAGAAGACGGAAGTCATGATAATCAGTAAAAAAAAACACAAAAAAAAACACCATGAAATCCCCTCATTCAAAATAAGGTCAAACGGCACAGCTTTGAGACAGGTTGATAAGTTTAAATATCTGGGAACAGTCATCTCACCAGACGGCAGATGCACATCAGAAATTGCCAGCAGAATTTGGCCAAGCCAAAACAACATTCAAGAAGATGAAAAACATTCTTACCAACAAATGCCTATCAATTAACATCAGGAAGAGAGTTCTTGAATGTTATATAGAACCGATAGTGTTGTACGGTTGTGAGGCGTGGACAGTCAACACGCAAAGCCAGAACAAGATTGAGGAAGCCGAGATGTGGTTTCTAAGAAGAATGTTGAGAAATCCATGGACAGCAAAGAAAACAAACGAGACGGTCATGATGGAGCCAGACGCAAGAATATCATTGATAATGAAAATCAGGAAAAGACAAGCAACGTTTCTAGGCCATTTTGTGAAGAAAGGGGAATTAGAGCACCTGGTCACAACAGGAAACTGGAGGGAAAGAGAGCACCAGGTAGACCCAAGGAGAAAATATTGGACGGACTTGCAGAGTGGCTGAGGACAGACAGGGTGGAAGATGTATTTTCGGCAACAAAGGATAGATACATATGGTGGGCCATGATCGTCAACGCCATGCGGCAAGGCACATGATGATGATGATGATGATGATGATGCGCACAGATTCCGGTATCGCCCGGTTGTGGATGGGTCATGGCTCTTGCTCAGGGTAAGGGAGGGCAAAGCAGCTGGAGGTGGGGGTGGGGGGTGTGTGATCACTGCCAGCATAGCGCTGCTTCGAGAAACGGTTGAGTTTTGTGTCACCTTACTTGAAAGTAAGGGGACAAGCTGTAAGTTTTCTTTCTTTCTTTCTTTCTTTTTCGTTCGTTCGTTCTTTTGTTCTTTCATTCTTTCCTTCCTCCTTTCTTTCTGTCCTTCCTTCGTTCTTTTGTTCTTTGTTTCTTTCTTTTTATTTTTCTTATTTCTTTTTATTATTTTTTCTTTTCTGAAATTCTTTTTTTCGATGGTTTTTTTTTTTCTTCTTCCTTTTCTTTTTGTTCTTTTTTCTTTCTGTTTTTCTTTCTTTCTTTCCCTCTTTCTTTCTTTTCATTTTATTCATTCTTTCCATCTTTTCCCTTGATTTTTCTTTCTTTTCTTCTTTCTTTTTGTCTGTCTGTCTTTCTTTATTTCTTTTTTTCTTTTATTATTTTATTATATATATATATATTATATATATATATATATATATATATATATATTACAAATGGAGCGTGCTTCAGGCAAAACTTCTTCCTTCAATGTTGGAGAATTCATTGTTGTTTTTGTTTCCCAGAGCTCTGCATGGAAACACCTCCCAGTATTGATCCGCTTGTCTTCGAAGGATTCTGCCTGTTTCCAGAAGATTGTGGTTGTTATGTCAGAAGCTTCAAACGGCTGAAAATAATCCCAGCCGTGGAGTAAAGCGAAACTCTACACATATATGTTATAAGCAGGGACAAGGATGTACAGAGACAAGTTTTCAAATTTTCCCCACTTGTTAGTTAGTAGTGGAAGGTAGTAATCTAATTCAGGACACAAAAAAAGTGTTATTGATAATTATTTTACACACACACAAAAAAAAAGAGGAAGAAAGAAAGAAAAGAAAGAAAAGAATGAAAATAGAAACAAACAGTAAAAACAACTGTAAGGGACGGGTGACATTTTCATGTTGCTTAATTAAGACCATTATTGTGTGTTTGGTATAACTGTAACTATAACTATAACTACAGCTATAACTATATGTGCGTGAAGAAGGAAGAGAAAGAGAGAGAAAGAGAGAGAAGAGAGAGAGAGAGAGAGAGAGAGAGAAGAGAAAGAGAGAGAGAGAGAGAGAGTCTGAAAATCAATAAACTTAAAAATAACAAAAAAACCACAACAGGCAACAACAACAACACACATACACCAGTCAGATATAAAACGGAATAGTTGATTTTCTTAAACTTTCTTTTCTTTTCTTTTTCTTTACAATGCACAATATCTTTTACAATATAACACTAAACGCATTTCATTCCAAAGGAAGAATCAAGTTTTGGAAAAGAAGGAACAAAGAAATACAAAAAGAAAACAGAAGAAGGGGCAAATATATGGAGTAACTGGTCAGTTATGACATTATTAAAGTTAACAACATGATGTGTGTAGACTGTCAGAGTGAGGCATGCAATGTGAAGAGAAACCTGGACATGGTCATTGCAACTAGCAAATTTCGTAACATGCAAAGAAGAGTCATGATTGATTAGACAGTGGAGGACTATCTTATCTTATGACCATTGTTTTTGAGAAATTATAATAGGCACAATCTTATTATAATTTACACATATCACGCCTAAACGAATATTATCCATCAAGGAATTTCACTTACTTTTTGTTAGGCCTGATCGGTTCAGCGAACCCTCGTCAGACATTCACTTACTTTTTGTAAGGGCCTGATCGGTTCAGCGAACCCTCGTCAGTCTGACTCTGACGAGGGTTCGCTGAACCGATCAGGCCTAACAAAAAGTAAGTGAAATTCCTTGATGGATAATATTCGTTTAGGCGTGATATGTGTAAATTATAATAAGATTGTGCCTATTATAATTTCTCAAAAACAATGGTCATAAAATTAAGTAACGCCTATATGGCTGAAACAAGAAAACTCTCAGCATGAATATCTATCTCTCTATCTACTTATCTATCTATCTATCTATCTATCTATCTATCTATCTATCTATCTATCTATCTATCTATCTATCTATCTATCTATCTGTCTGTCTGTCTGTCTGTCTGTTTGTCTGTCTGTCTATCTATCTATCTATATGTATATATATATATGTGTGTGTATGTGTGTGTGCGCGTGTGTGTGTGTGTGTTTGTGTGTGGGGTGTGTGTGTGTATGTGTACACATAAATATATATGCAGAACGAAATAACAGTCTACTGGAAATTTCATGTAGTTACTCTTGGTTTTCGCATAACACTCTTCAATTTCAGCTATTGTTTTTAATGAAAGCAGAAATGTTGAGTAAAGTATTGTCTAACTTTACATTTATAAACATACATTTTAACAAACAATATTATGAATGTATTATTAAGAAATGTTTTTGTCTTGAATTCAACGTCTGCTCCAAATGAAACCTTGTTTTTAGTGAGTTTCTTGCAAAACGATCAAGGACGTCTTTCGTTTAACACTGTTTCAAAATTTTGCCAGAATTGTGTAATGTAATGACACTTCCACAAAGAAAAAGTTCAATGCTTTCTTTTTGTTCTCTACAGAAACTACACAGATTATTGTTGACAGTTTTCATTTCTTCTCAAAACGAAATTCGTTTGCAAGGATTGTATGGACGATCCGAATTTAAAACCATCGAAGCTTCGTGTCCTGAATTTTTGTACCTTTTGTCTATTTCATTGTGTCTTCGTCTTTGTGTTTTGCTCTTTGTCTGTCTGTCTGTCTGTCTGTCTGTCTGTCTGTCTGTGTCTGTCTGTCTGTCTGTTTCTCTCTTTTTCTGTCTGTCTGTTTGCCTGTCTGTCTGTCTGTCTGTCTCTGTCTCTCTTTGGGCTTCTCTCTGTCAGTTCGTTCGTTCTCTTTTTCAGATTCCCCTCCTCTTTCTCTCTTTTCTTTCTTCTCTCTTTCTTTCTCTTTTTCTCTCTTCCCCGTCTCTCTCTCCCCCTCTCTATTCCCCCTTTTCTTTCTCCATCTGCCCCTCTCTTTGTCTTTCTGTCTGCCTGCCTGCCTGTCTGTCTGTCTGTCTGTCTGTCTCTGTATCTTTCTCTCTTCCCTCCCTCTCTCTCCCCCTTACTGTCTGTATGTGTGACTTTACCTTACAGAGAACACACAAAAGCATAGACACACAAAAGGATACACACGCACACACACAGGGACTGGAACACACACACACACCACACACACACACACACACACACACACACAGGGACTGGAACACACACACACACACACACGCACACACACAGGGACTGGAACACACACACACACACACACACACACACACACACACTCTGAAACACACACACACACACATGCACACACACACACACACACACACACACACACACACACACACAACACACACACACACACAGAGAGAGAAACGCTTAACCGACCAAAACCACGTCAATCGGCAACGTATGTATACATATGGACTTATTTATGTCAAACAAGGACGACCGTAGAGAGAATTATCAACAAGGTGGCAGAGTGTTTTCTCACAATGGGGAAGGCCAGGTGAAATCGGTCAAGCGTACCTACCCTTGTTTGACTTTCTGACAGTATTCTGGGTGGTGGGGGGATAGGGGTGGGGGAGGTTAACCCTTTGACTCCCTGACCCTGTCTACCAGCGTCCTGCATTGCCAGCCATGACAGCCCAGCAGAATTAGAAGCTTAACCCTTTCTCTCCCTGGACCCTGTCCACCAGGTTGACGTACTGACAGTGTTCGGGGTAGGGAGTAGGGGTTAACTCTTTGACTCCCTAGCCCTGTCTACCAGCATCCTGCATTGCCAGCCATGACAGCAGAGCAGAAACTTAACCCTTTCTCTCCTGGACCCTATCCACCAGGTCCTATTCAGCATCTTCGGGTTTTTGCTTGTACATTTTGTTTACAATTTCAATTTCAGTTTCTCAAGATGATGTCTCCACGCTCGGAGTCGGAATGAATTCCACATGCACTAACGTTACAGGTGCCATGTGATGGAAAAGATCCAGAATGATCACGGCACAAGCCTTAAACCTGCACATAAACCCAATAGCTGTCCAGGTCCTCAGGTCTTACCTTGATAGTTCAAGAACCCTGAAGTCGTAGGGGAGTGAAGTGGCAGGGACCTCAACTTTTTCCGGGGCCAGCACCACGAGGGCGGCACCATCCCCTCTCCCTCGATTCAAATTCATATTGATATTCACTTTTTTTAACCAAGACTTCAGAAAGGCAAGGAGGCTAATTGGTCTTCAAGGGGTGGGACTTGGGAAATCAACCTATCACTCCAATGTTTTATACCAAGGCAGTCGGACAGTGCCCTGCTCTTCACGATTTTCAGCTGCCGTGGGATCTTTAGCGTGCGCAGCCAGAAGGCACACGGGTCCAACTCCTTTTTAGTCCACTTCGGAAGGACTAGACGTTCAGTTCGATTTTCCAGTCAAACTGAGAAGAAAAGTCAAGGCCTTTACGGGGAGCGAGCCCTGGAACCTCGAGTTTAGTTATTGGCAGGCGAACGTCTGGACCATTCTGCCACTCTTCTTGCAGTGCCAAAGGGAAGGGAGAGGGGAAGACCCTGAGCTCCTCGACGAAGGAGGTCTGTTGGGATCCCAAACTGAGTGACGATCGTTCCGACGGGCGCGACACGCACGTGGGTAAACGTCACGATCCCAAGCAGAAGGTCCAGGGGTTCGATCCTGCCTGGATACCTCCCGTCTGGGTAAAGGGCAGAGATATTTTTTATTTTCCAACCCCAGGTCAGTATGTTTGCAGACCTGCCAGTGTCTGGGCCGGAGTTCGTGGGTATACGTGCGCAGAACTTCAGTTGCGCAGGTTAAAGATCCTGTAAGTCATGTCAGTGTTCGGTGGCTTACGGAAACGTGAATACGCAGCATACACGCCCACCGATGATGAGATATAGAGAATGTGCAGCAACATACTGCCAAGGTCACGCTGGATTCTTTGTACCAGGCGCAATTAATTTGCATACCTTGCCACCTATCGCATTCATAGGAATCCCATCTTTCGATTTGTTGTACGTGGCGCAGTTGATTTATATACTTTACCACCTATCACATTCATAGTTTTCCAATCATTCGACGTGTTGTACCTGGCACAGTAGTACAATCGATTTACATTCGTTACCTCTCACATTCATAGTTTTCCAGTCATTCGACTTCTTGTACCTGGCGCAATTGGTTCGCATACCTTACCTATATAAACTATCACATTCATAGTTTCCCAATCATTCGACTTGTACCTGGAACAGTCGATTTACATACATTACCTGTCGCATTCATAGTTTTTCAATCATTCGTCTTGTACCTGGCACAGTCGATTTACATTCATTACCTATCGCATTCATAGTTTTTCAATCATTCGACTTGTACCTGGAACAGTCGATTTACATACATTACCTATCGCATTCATAGTTTTTCAATCATTCGACTTGTACCTGGCACAGTCGATTTACATACATTACCTATCGCATTCATAGTTTTTCAATCATTCGTCTTGTACCTGGAACAGTCGATTTACATACATTACCTATCGCATTCATAGTTTTTCAATCATTCGACTTGTACCTGGCACAGTCGATTTACATACATTACCTATCGCATTCATAGTTTTTCAATCATTCGTCTTGTACCTGGAACAGTCGATTTACATACATTACCTATCGCATTCATAGTTTTTCAATCATTCGACTTGTACCTGGCACAGTCGATTTACATTCATTACCTATCGCATTCATAGTTTTCCAATCATTCGTCTTGTACCTGGCACAGTCGATTTACATACATTACCTATCGCATTCATAGTTTTTCAATCATTCGACTTGTACCTGGCACAGTCGATTTACATTCATTACCTATCGCATTCATAGTTTTCCAATCATTCGACTTGTTGTACCAGGCACAATTGATTTACATACCTTATCTACCACATTCATAGTTTTCCAGTCATTCGACCTTACGTGTGTATTTTGTGTATGTATGATACACACTTTCCCACAAGAAAAGACACACCGATAGTGCATTACCGATTGTTCATTTCCAGTATTTAATTTCCAGTATTTTGACCCTAGCCTTCCTCAGAGTAAAACAACGATTATATGGCATAACCACTTTTTTTTTTGTAGAGCGAATGTGTCGCCCATGTTTCCTGGTTGTCAGTATACATATCTGCCATTTTGTTCTGTTGGAGGCCACGCTTGCGAAGTTGTCTGTTGTCGTTTATTTGAGTGTGTGTGTTTTTGTGTGTGTGTGTGTGTGTGTTTGTGTGTGTGTGTGTGTGTGTGTGTGTGTGTGTTTGTGTGTGTTTGTGTGTGTGTGTGTGTGCGTGTGTTTGTGTGTGTGTGTGTATGTGAGAGAGAGAGAGAGAGAGAGTGTGTGTGTGTGTGTGTGTGTTTACATGCGTGCGTGAGAGAGAGAGAGAGTTGTGTGTATGTGTGTGTGTGCGCGTGTGTGCTAAGTGTTGTGCACTTATTCTTTTTGTCTTTAGCGTACGCTTGACAAAGGCCAAGAAAATTTGCACCTGTCTCATTTTGTTATGTCAAATACATGTTCTCATTCTCTCTCTCTCTCTCTCTCTCTCTCTCTCTCTCTCTCTCTCTGTGTGTGTGTGTGTGTGTGTGTGTGTGTGTGTGTGTGTGTGTGTGTGTGTGTTTCGTGGTTCGTATCTGCTTGAAAGCTGACAGTCACTTTGATTCAACAACAACAACAACACAACAACAACAGCAACAACAACAGTAACAAAACAACAACGCAACAACAACAACAACAACAACAACACAACAACAACAACAACAGCAACAACAGCAATAACAACAACACAACAACAACAGCAATAACAACAACACAACAACAACAGCAATAACAACACAACAACAATAACAACAACAACATTGTGGTCTGGCAGAGACCTGAATCTAGGGTCCCTTGTGTTATCAGCATTGTGCTTTAACCCTTTGACTCCCTCACCCTGTCCACCAGCGTCCTGCATTATCACCCACTTTAGCAAAGCAAAAACTTAACCCTTTGACTCTCACACCCCGTCCACCAGCATCCTGCGTTGTCACCCACGCTAGCAAAGCAAAAACTTAACCCTTTGATTCCCGCACCTTGTCCACCAGCATCCTGCATTGTCACCCATGCTAGCAAAGCAGAAACTGAACCCTTTGTCTCCCTCATCCTATCCACCAGCATCCTGCATTGTTAACCATGTTAGCAAAGCAAAAACAACCCTTTGATTCCCTCACCCGATCCACCAGCATCCTGCATTCTTACCCATGCTAGCAAAGCAAAATCTGAACCCTTTGACTCCCTTGCCCTATCCACCAGCTTCCTGCAGGAATCAACGAGTTAGATTTTTGCAGTTGGTGGATAGGGTGCGGGAGTCAAAGGGTTAATCAACCTCGTGAGTGAATTGATTGATGACAGTTGAGTTTTGACAGCCTTGATTTGTACACACTGCAGACTCCCCTTATTTCGATTTTCTGTTGCCCACGTGCGTCTTCGACTTAACAATATATATTGTTTACAGAGATATATGTGGGACTATAACAAGGGGTTATGGTATTTCTCCAGTTTGCACCGGTGTGCTATTATCGGTGGTGATATTTGTACACCTTCCGGCATTGTTAAATATGGTTATGCGTCACAAAATGTGCACGGAACTAAAATCAATGTAGGGGGGCGGGGAGAAAGAGAGAGAGAGAGAGGGGGGGGAGGGAGGATATCGACACCATTTGCTGAAGCCAAGAAGTCTGTGAGGCAACAACGCGTGTACGTTATGTGCGTTGATCAACACTAGTGTTCAAACTCAGTCCCGTATTCTGTGCTGCACGTGTCTTCAGTACATGTTGCTAAGAGAGACTTCAAACGATTTATATTCATTTGGGTCATTGCTTTGTATGAAAGGGTGTGAAATACAATTTTCAGTCTTATGTTTGGTGAAATGATATTGCTGAGAGAGAGAGAGAGAGAGAGAGAGAGAGTGTGTGTGGGTGTGTGTGTGTGTGTGTGTGTGTGTGTGTGTGTGTGTGTGTGTGTGTGTGTGTGTGTGAGAGAGAGAGAGAGAGAGAGAGAGAGAGAGAGAGAGAGAGTGTGTGTGTATCCACCTGGGCCTCGAAATCTCCTTGCATTGTTCTTCATCAGTTGTTTTTGGGATTTCCTCTCTCTTCATCATCATGTGCCTTGCCGCATGGCGTTGGTGATCATGGCCTTCCATACGAATTTATCGTTTGTTCATGCATGTTGGAGCTAAATAGCAAGAAGACGGAATTCATGGTAATCAAATCCCCTCATGCAAAATAACAGCAAATGTCACAACTTTGAGACAGGTTGATAAGTTTAAATGTGTGGGAACGGTCATCTGACCAGACGGCAGATGCACATCAGAAAAAGCCAGCGGAATTGGCCGAGCCAAAACAGCATTAAAGAAGATGAAAAGCATTCTTACCAACAAATGCCTATCAGTTAACATCAGGAAGAGAGTTTTTGAATGAAAGGCCCCAAATCTCATATGAAAATTACAAAACATTTCAACTGTCAAACCTATAAAACATTGTCTACGTGATCAGCTGCTCTAACTGTTCTCAACTGTATATTGGTGAAACTGGACGTACCCTTGATACACGTTTCAAGGAACACTTGGCTGATATCCGTCATCAAAGAGATAAAACTATCTCAAATCATTTCAACCAATCAGACCACTTGTTTTGTCTTGTTGTGTTGAATACGCGTCCTTTTTGGTTTGTTTGTTCTTCTGGTTCCTGTTTGCTTGGACGCTGGCAGTCGCACTTGTTTTGGATTATGTAGAACCGATAATGTTATACGGTTGTGAGGCGTGGACAGTCAACACGCAAAGCCAGAACAAGATTGAGGCAACCCAGATGTGGTTTCTAAGAAGAATGTTGAGAGTTCCATGAAAAACAAACGAGACAGTCTTGATGTAGGCAGATACAAGAAGATCATTGATAAGGAAGACTAGGAAAAGACAAGCAACATTTTTAGGCCATTTCTTAGGGAAAGGGGAATTAGAGCACGTGGTCACAACAGGAAAGCTGGAGGGAAAGAGAACACCAGGTAGACCCAGGGAGAAAATATTGGACGGAGTTGCAGGGTGGCTGAGGACAGAGAGAGTGGAAGATGTGCTTGCGGCAACAAAGGATAGCTACATATGGAGGGCCATGATCACCAACGTGATGCGGCAGGGCACATGATGCTGATGATGATGTATATCCCCTACCCTTTCTCTCCTTATCCACTCCGCAGAACCGTCCATTATTTTCTCCCTGGGTCTGCTTGGTGCTCTTTTCCTTCCAGCTTTCCTGTTGTGACTGGGTGCTCAAATTTCTCTTGCCTCATAAAATGCCCCATAAATGTTGCTGGTCTTTTCCTGTCAAACGTCTTCCTTTTGGTGACTCGTGACGGGGCAGTCATGTGATGTTATCCTGCGAGCTGTCTTCCTATGGTGTGTCCATTGTCTTCCTATGGTGTGCCCATTGTGTCTTCCTGTGATGTACCCAGTGTGGCATCGTATGGTGTGCCCTGTGTGTCTTGGTATGGTGTGCCCTGTGTGTCTTGGTATGGTGTGCCCTGTGTGTCTTCGTATGGTGTGCCCTGTGTGTCTTCGTATGGTGTGCCCAGTGTGTCTTGGTATGGTGTGCCCAGTGTGTCATCGTATGGTGTGCCCTGTGTGTCTTGGTATGGTGTGCCCTGTGTGTCTTGGTATGGTGTGCCCAGTGTGTCTTGGTATGGTGTGCCCTGTGTGTCTTCGTATGGTGTGCCCTGTGTGTCTTCGTATGGTGTGCCCTGTGTGTCATCGTATGGTGTGCCTGTGTGTCTTGGTATGGTGTGCCCAGTGTGTCTTGGTATGGTGTGCCCAGTGTGTCTTGGTATGGTGTGCCCTGTGTGTCTTGGTATTGTGTGCCTAGTGTGTCTTGGTATAGTGTGCCTAGTGTGTCTTGGTATGGTGTGCCTAGTATGTACTGGGCACTGGGCACACCATACCAAGACACACAGGGCACACCATACCAAGACACACAGGGCACAGGTATGGTGTGCCTAGTGTGTCTTGGTATGGTGTGCCCAGTGTGTCTTGGTATGGTGTGCCCTGTGTGTCTTGGTATGGTGTGCCCAGTGTGTCTTGGTATGGTGTGCCCTGTGTGTCTTGGTATGGTGTGCCCTGTGTGTCTTGGTATGGTGTGCCCAGTGTGTCTTGGTATGGTGTGCCCAGTGTGTCTTGGTATGGTGTGCCCAGTGTGTCTTGGTATGGTGTGCCCTGTGTGTCTTGGTATTGTGTGCCTAGTGTGTCTTGGTATAGTGTGCCTAGTGTGTCTTGGTATGGTGTGCCCAGTGTGTCTTGGTATGGTGTGCCCTTTGTATCTTGGTATGGTGTGCCCTGTGTGTCTTGGTATGGTGTGCCCAATGTGTCTTCGTATGGTGTGCCCAATTTACTGTCCATCTGTTCATACTAACAGTCATCATCATCATCATCATCAGGTGCCCTGCCTCATGGCCCTGGCGATCATGGACTTCCGTCTGTCTCTATCTTTTGTTGCCTCAAGCATCTCTTCCAGCCTCTTTGTCCTCGGCCAGTGTGCAAGTCCGTCTAGTATCTTCTCCCTGGGTCTACCTGGTGCTCTCTTCCCCTCCAGCTTTCCTGTCGTACAGTACCCATATTCTGTCGATGATTTGCAGCTGAAGGCCAGTGTACACATGACATTGTTTGTTCGCACCAAGAAAAACGCATGGTGAAGCAAACAAGTACATATCAATTGTTGCACTAATGACAGCGGGTGGCCACGAAGTAATTATATAGAACGTGTTAGCTGGTCACAGCTGTCATAACTGACGATGGTTATTAGGTGATGTTAGGGAGAAGAGTGGCAGAATGGTTCAGACGTTCGCCTGCCAATAACTCATCTCTCATCGCCGTCAGCGTCATGGCAATGAGATGGCGTAGAAAATGGGACCAAAACTGAAAATAAAAAGACAAGAAAATAAAAACACACACACACACACACACACACACACACACACACACACACACACACACACACACACACACACACATATATATATATATATATATATATATATATATATATATATATTATATATATATATATATATATATATATATATAGGTAGATAGAGAGAGAGAGAGACATACATATGTATGTATGTATATATGTATGCATGTTTGTATGTATATTGTGTATATCATCATCACGTGTCTGCCGCATGGCGTTGACGATAATGGCCCTCCATATGCATCTGTCCCTTGTCGCTGCAAGTACATATTCCACCCTGTCTGTCCTCAGCCACCCTGCTAAGTCCGTCCACTATTTCTTCCTGGGTCTACCTGGTGTTCTCTTTCCCTCCAGCTTTCCTGTTGTGACCAGTGCTTTAATTCCCCTTTCGTCATAAATGACTATAAATGCTGCTTGTCTTTTCCTAAACTTTTTTATATTATCAATATATAAATGTATACAATATATATATATATACGTTAATATATATGTATATATATACATATATATGTATATGTATGTATGTAATAAAAAGGTGAACATGAAGGAAATCTCCCTATGTGCGATAATCCTGAAAACAAGGTAGTGTTGAAGACAAGGTTGATTCTTCATCAATATGGCTTAACAAGCATACTTTGGCAGAAACTGTTGGAACAATTTACCAGCATTGGCACAAAGTGTTGGAACGATTAACCAAAAATGTTTGAAAACTCCAGTATCGGCGAAAACGCACGAAAATAAACTCAAATCATTATAAGTACTAATGTCCATAATGAAATCCCCCCCCCCCCCCCCATTACAATACGTGTATTGTTTCGCTTTTTTCATTTTTTAGTTTCCCATGTATACACATCTATACATGTTATTACATACACTAATATTGTTTACTGTTGTAACAGTACAAATCTGCTCGTGTATGAATACATGTCTGGGTAAGTTGTCCGTTTTGATTTGATCAGAAAATGTATGTCATGTTTGTATAATCTGATAAGTGAAATAGCCTAACCATAAACACACTGTTATCTAGTATTCATGTATTTGATGTATTTTTTTAAATGTGTTTCTCACACGAGTCCACATACACCTATAGAATTATATATGTATATGTATCATTTCTATGCATTTTGCGGTATTTTTTCTTCTTCTTCTGTTCTTTTAATACAAATAGATTAGGAAGGACAGATACGAAAATTGTCCTTTGTGCTAGCATCTGTTCCATTGGAACATACGGTTTCAGTTTTTTCCCCATCTCTCTCTCTCTCTCCTCTCTCTCTCTCTCTCTCTCCCTCTCTCTCTCTCTCCCTCTCTCTCTCCCTCTCTCTCTCCCTCTCTCTCTCTCTCCCTCTCTCTCCCTCTCTCTCTCTCTCCCTCTCTCTCTCCCCCCCCTTTGTTTTCTCACACATCCCTACCCTATAATCTATATCATTTATCTATCTTTCTATCTCTTGCGTATTTTTCTTCTTCTCTTCTTCTAATACAATAGTCTACTACAAATCTTCTCTTCGTGCTCATCTGTTCCATTCCTACTCTCTCCCTCTCTCTCTCTCCTCTCTCTCTCTCTCCTCTCTCTCTCTCTCTCAATCTCTTTTCTTTCTTTCTTTCTTCTCTCCTCTTATCTCTCCCTCTCCCTCATTCTTTCTCTCGTTCTCTCTGTTCTGTCTATCTGTCTGTCTGTTTCTCTCTCTCTCTCTCTCTCCCACTCTCTCTCTCTTTTGCTTGTTCTGTCTGACTCTTCTGTCTGTTTCTCTTCTGTCTGTCTGTTCATCTCTCTGTCTCTCTCTCTGTCTCTGTCTGTCTGTCTGTCTCTCTCTCTCTCTCGCTCCTTCTCTGTCTGTCTGTCTGTCTCTCTGCCTAGGTTCTTCCCTCTTCCCCCCCCCCCCCCACCCCCCTCTCTCTCTTGCTCTAGCTCAAAATTACGAATTTTTATGAACGCTGACCGTCGTTTGAAATCAGATTATGTCTTCACTTCCCACGTAAGCAAATCGTAAATATTCGACAATGTACTTCTTGTGTGAAAATGATCTATACAGCCGTACAGCCCAGGTCCCCCCAGGCCCTCTTTCTCTCTCTGTCTCTGTCGCAGCAACCCACCCACCCCATCACCACCCCAGCCCCCACCCCACCCATCCCCCAGCTCAGTGTTGTTTTCTTTTTGTTCCTCTCTCTGTTCGCCATTTCATTCGCTCGCCAGCTAAACTGCCGAGCAGATTGTACGCTCACGCGCCGGGGAGAAACAGCGCAGGGGATCTTGGTAAGGAGGGAGGAACTCTTGGACCGATTCGTGTCGTAGCCGAGTCCAAGACATTGATGTTGGTGGGGCAGAGGAAAAGGCTGTGACCGGTTCAGGCCACAGGCTCCTAATGTGAAGGGATGAGGGGCTGGCTGGCTGGTGTCGCGGTGGCGAAGGCGTGTGAGCGAACGGAGTGGTTCTATTCGGAGCGAAGGGTTGTGACTGTTCGGCGCTGTGGAGGTGTTATGATGTGTATTTACTGTTATTGTGATTTTCATCTCTTACCTATTTATTTATCTATATGGTCTTTTTTTTTTGTATTTATTTATTTATTCACCTACTTACTTTTTATTCACTTACTTACGTACTTACGTGCTTACTTACTTACTTACTTACTTACTTACTGACCGACTGACTGACTGACTGACTGACTTACGTACTTACTGACTGACTGGCTGACTGACTGACTGACTGACTGACTGACTGACTGACTTCTTGTTCACTTACTTACTTACTTACTTACTTACTTACTACTTACTGACCGACTGACTGACTGACTGACTTACGTATTTACTGACTGACTGCTGACTGACTGAC
>CM060313.1:44851215-44861215 GCA_030674185.1 Monoplex corrugatus
ATAGCGCATGCTTCACAGAACCATACATACGTACAAAATCCAAAACAAGTGTGACTGCCCGCGTTCAGGCAAACAGGAACCAGAAGGGAAAAAAAAGAAACGAAAAAAGAATGAGAACGCATATTTAAATACAACCAGACAAGACAGGCGCAAATTTTCGGCCAACTGGCCTTTGTCACGCGTAAGATCACAAACAAACAAACAAACACCAAATACAAAAAAAAAAAAATTGGAGAAAAAGACTGACACTTCCCTGCTGCTCCGTCCTGTGTGAGAAAAGGAATCTTGTCTTGTCTGGTTGTATTTTAAATACGCGTTCTTTTTTTTCTTTTTTTTTTTTTTTTCGTGTTTTTTTCCCCTGCAGGAAACTGGTGGATAGGGTGAGGGAATCAAAAAGTTAAGTTTTTGCTTTGCTAGAGTGTGATTGACAGTGCAGGCTGCTGGTGGACAGGGTGCGGGAGTCAGAGGGTTAAGGACTCGGGTTAGTTGTGGAACAGCGCCGGTTGTGGCTGAACGAGCTGAGATACTTAAGAGTGACAGTCCTTGGCACAAGCTGACGCACGTGAAGGCTGATTGCTGTGGCTGGGAACTCGCTGTCGCAGCTTTCCTCCTCCTCTCGTTTTGCCCAACCGTTGTCTGTAAACTTTGGATGGGGAGTGTATGTGGAAAATGTCTGACCGCGTTAAGTCCATCATGAACGGAAGATTCAAACTTCTAAATTCCAATTTGGCCGCGAAAACGTCCCATTTTCTTGCATTGTAAATGTCTCGCTGGCCATAGACAGCGAAAAATTCCCCATTTTCTTGGATTTAGTCTCCGCTTTATCTGGGATTACGATCCAGTATTGAAATGGTCGAGAGAGAGAGGGAGGGAGGGAGAGAGAGAGAGAGAGACAGACAGACAGACAGACAGACAGATAGACAGACAGACAGACAGACAGAGCGAGACAGACAGAGACATAGAGAGAGACACACTCAGAGACACTGCGTTATCTGGGATTACGATCCAGTATTTGAAATGGTCGTGAGAGAGAGAGAAAGAAGAGAGAGAGAGAGAGAGAGAAAGAGAGAGACAGACAGACAGACACACAGACAGAGACAGACAGAGACAGACAGACAGACAGGCAGAGAGGGACAGACAGAGAAAGAGAGAGAAATACAGATAGAGAGGGACAGACACAGAGAGACAGACAGAGACAAACAGACAGACAGACACATAGACAGACAGAAACAGAGACAGACAGACAGACAGCTAGCCAAGAGAGACACACAGAGAGAGGAAGACGCGGGAAATTCCAGACAAAAGTTAGCAGCAATACGCGTGTTCCAGATCGATACACAAGTTCTCGGCTTCTACCGGCAGGGGGAGGTGCAAAGGTTCTGTTGGGTTTCTGCTGGGTTCTCTTCGCTTGTCGGAGGGACAGAGAGAGAGAGAGAACTGGCAGATGGCATTAGAGTTTTGTGTCAATAGTTACAGTGAAGAAATGAATTGTCAGGCTGTGTGTGTCCTGCCTGATAGGATGGATTGGAACCTGAGCTAAAGGGGGGGGGGGGGGGCGGGGGGGGGGGGATCCGAAATCCAAGTCTAAGACGTACAGACGCACGAACAGAAAGAAAAGAAAAGAAAAAAGGTGTGTGTGTGTGTGTGGGGTGGGGGGGGGGGGTTGGGGGTTGGGGGTTGGGAGAGAGACAAAGAGAAGAAGTGTTAGAAACTGAAAATTGTTTCTTTTTCTTTTTCTCCCTGTCTTTGTTCTCTCTCTCTGTGTCTGTCTGTCTGTCTGTCTCTCTGTCTGTCTGTCTGTCTGTCTGTCTGTCTCTCTCTCTCTCCCATCTTTCTCTTCTCTTGTATTTCGCGCGCTCTCTGTCTGTCTGTATGTCTGTCTCTGTCTATGTCTCTCTCTCTCTCTCTCCCCCCCATCTTTCTCTTCTCTTGTATTTCGCGCGCTCTCTGTCTGTCTGTCTGTCTCTCTGTCTCTCTGTCTGTCTGTCTCTCTCTCTCTCTGACCCTGTCTCTCTACCCCTCACTTTTTCTCTCTCTGCTCTCTTTTTCTCCCTCTCAATTTCTCTCTGTCTGTCTGTCTTTCTCTCCCCTCTTATTTCTCTCTCACTTCTCTCTTTCCCTCCCTCTCTCCCTCTTACACTCTCTCTCTGTGTCTGTCTCCCTCTCTCACTCTCTCGGTCTTTTCCCTCCCTCTCTCACTCTCCCTCTGTCTGTCTCCGTCTTTCATTCTCTCTCTTTGACTCTGTCTCCATCCATCTGTCTCTCTCTCTCTCTTGTTCACTCCCCCTCTCTCTCCCTCCCTCCCTCCCTCCCCACTCCCTCCCTCTTTCTCTCTCTCTCTCTCCCTGTCTGTCACTCTCTATCCCTCTTTCCCCTTCTTTCTTCTCCCCCCCCCCCCCCACCTCCTCACCTCTCTTGTCACATTCCGTTTGACGTAGAAAGCTGATAGAACAAACATTGAGTTGAACGTAGACATAACAGAAGGAAAATGAGGGAGAAGAAGAAGAAGAGAGAGGTTCCCGTTATGTCAGTATATATGTACGTCAGTGTACGCCAAGAGACGTCCGAAAGTTTTCTCTGTCCAGAGTATAACACTGGCCTCATGGGGTTTTTTTCTGTCTGACGGACTTTTTAAATTAAAACCCTGCCAGAACCTATGCTGCCGAGTTTGACGTATAGTACCATTTCCTGGCTTGGTAGTCTGGCTTCTGCTTAGTTGTGATAGACTGTGTGTGTGTTCCAGTGTTTTTCGTCACTTTAATCGCTAAATAGCGGGGGTTTGTTTGTTTGTTTGTTTGTTTTTAGTTTATTTAAATTTTATTTACTTATTTCAGTTATTCATTGTTATTATTATTATTATCATTATTATATTATTATTATTGTTATCATTATTATTATCATTATTATTGTTTTTTTATTATCTTTTTTTTTTTTTTTTTGAAAAACAGTTTTAGCTCTGCTTAACTTATACGTACGCCCTCGCGCGAACACGCACATATATACACACACACACGCGTGCAGACAGACACACAGATGCATCCACACAGTCTCTCTGTCGCTGTCTTTGCCTCTCTCTGTTTCTCTCTCTCTCTCTCTCTCTCTTCTCTCTCTGTCTCTCTGTCTGTCTGTCTGTCTCTCTCTGTCTCTCTTCTCTCTATCTGTCTCTCTGTCTCTCTCTCTCTCTCTGTCTCTGTCTGTCTGTCGCTCTGTCTCTCTCTGTTCTCTCGCGCTCTGTCTTTTTGTCTTTCTCGCTATAGTGGAGTATAAACTTTCGCTATAATTATGTAAAGTTTTGTCTAGTTCTAGATCATTGCAAGTGACAAACGAGGAATATACGTGTATGGAATGTTCCGAGTAGTATGTCTGCCTGTCTTTCTGTCTGTCTGTCTGTCTGTCTGTCTTGTCTTGTCTGTCTGTCTGTATCCCTGTCTGACTGTCTGTCTCTGTCTGACTCTCTCTCTCTTTCTATCTCCCTCTCTGTCTATATGTCTCTTTCTATCTCTGTCTCTTTGTCACTCTGTCTGTCTGTCTGTTTCTCTCTCTCTCTCTCCCTCTGTGTGTGTTCTCTCTCTCTGTAGGCGTGAGGCAGACAGACAGACAGAGAGAACAAATTAGTTACAAGTAAATGAGAGTCAACATGATGGAGCCGTGTTTGACTGTAAACAAGCTCATTAGCCTGTTTTCTACCTTTCTTTCTTCTTTCTTTCTTTCTTTTTATCCCCTGTCCCCTCTCAATTCTGCCTTCTCTCTGTGTCTGTCTCTGTCTGTCTTGTTTTCTCTCTCTCTCTCTCTCTCACTTTCACACATACTCTCTCTTTCTCCCTTTCTTGGTCTTTCTCTGTCTCTCACTCTCTCTGTCTGTCTCTCTCTCTATCCTCCCTCTTTCCCTGTCTCTTGCTCTCATTCTCTGTCTCTCTCTGTCTCTTTCTGTGTCTCTCTCTGTCTCTCTCTCTCTCACACACATATGCACACACACACACTCTCTCTGTGTCTCTTCTCTCTCTCTCTGTCTTTGTCTCTCACTGTGTGTGTGTGTCTCTCTCACTCTCTCTCTCTGTCAGTCTCTGTCTCTGTCACTCACTCACTCTCTGTCTGTCTCTGTGTCTTTCTCTCTCTCTCTCTCTCTCGTTCTCTCTCTCTCTCTCTCGCTCTCTCTCTCTCCTCTCTCTCTCTCTCTCTCTCTCTCTCTAAGTGGCTCCATCAACTCAGTTGTCAGAATTAGGCCATACTCATAACACACAGGGTGTGTGGATTACAACCATCCTGAGGGCCGTGGCTTGTTCCGTGGGGCTGGTTGGGTCTTTGGATGGAGCCCTGGGCATGTCGGGAGCCCTTTCGGTATAAATAATAACCCCATCTTCTGGAAATTTTGTGCTAGAAATGTCCTCCTTTCTGTCACTCTCTTTTGTTTCTGCCTTGTTCCTTTGCTTTCTGTCATGTCTTCCTATCATTTTCTGCCTTGCTGGTCCATTCACCTGTACGTGTTTGATAACGTCTTACGTACTTTTTCGTAGGGTTTGATAACTGGGTGCATGTATTAAGTGCATTTCTTTGGCTCTAGGGAAATGAGATATGGAACCAATTTAAGGTCGTGTAGACCCGTTCTTACATATGTTTTAGTGTCCTTAGTCATGTTAACATTTGTATTCAGGTTTTTTTTTTTTTTAATCCTCTGTGTGATAAATTGGACGGGGTGGTCAACGTCAGGAGCGTCTTCTTAGATTATGTGCGCGATTGCATTGATACGTGTACTTAATATTCTTTTCCTTTTTCTGTTTTTCCTGTTGAAGTATTGTGTATGTTTTGAAACGGTTCTGGCCCTGATATGGCCTCTATGCAGTCGGCTGGGCCTTAAAACAAAAATAACTATGAAAATAACAATAATAGATTCTTTTGACGGAGCCGTGGACTCAAGATGTGATATCTGGAGTTCAATCCCAGCCCGCAACGTTGAAACACTGGCCTGTCCGTCGCCCCCCCCCCCCTCCCCTGGTCTTAATGTTTCCATCGTTCTGGTGGTGTCAGCTCAGCGTTTCGTAGATCCCCAATCCCCCGCCTCTTCCTCCCCCCTCCCCCCTCCCCCTCCTCCCCCCCCCTCCCCACTTTCTGGTTTCAAAACATTGCCAGCGTACAGGGTTTTGCGCTGATGGTGTAACAGGTATCGGTGTAATTGGTATATCTCTTGAGCAAGCTACAACCGCCAATCAAATTGTATATATATATATCTCTCTCTCTCTGTCAGTTTCTTTGTCTCTGTCTCTCTGTCGCTGTGTCTATGTATGTCCATCTCTCTCTGTCTCTTTCTCTCTCTCTGTCTGTCATTTTCTCAGTCTCTGTCTCTTTCTTTGTCTCTCTCTCTCTCTCTGTCTCTCTCCCTCTTTGTCTCTCTGTCTGTCTCTCTCTGTCCCCCTCTCTGTGTCTCTTTTTCTCTCTGTCTCTCTTCTCTCACTCACACACTCTCTCTCTGTCTCTGTCTCCCTCTCTCTCTGTCTGTCTCTTTGTCTTTCTGTCACTGTCTTTCTCTCTGTCACTGTCTGTCTGTCTTCTCTCTGTCTCTCTAGCTCTAGTTCTCTTTCTTTCTCTTTGTATTTCTCTCTTTCTCTGTCTCATTGTCTCTACTCCCTCTCCCCTCTCTCTGTCTCTTTGTCTTTCTCTCTGTCTGTCTCTCCATTTCTCTTTCTTTCTCTGTCTCACTGTCTCTATCTCCCCCACCCCCCACCCTCTCTCTCTGTTTTTCCCAAACGGTCAATTTGGAGGGCAGATTGTGTGTGTGCTGGCTATTCACCTCTTGGTTTATCAGGTTCTCCTGTCATTGTGAAGCCAAGGTCTGACTAAAGCAGTGGAGCTTTTAAAATGCTGTGGCGTCCAACGGTGGTGTGCAGTGGTTGAAATTTCAGCGTGTCGTCAACAAGTTGACACCCTGGGGAGAGGAAACATGCAACAACGCATTGCGGTGTTCAGAGCTGGGTGGGCTGTGTGGATGCATAATTTACACCCGCCCTGACGGTACAACCGCCGTTTAATTAAATGTGAAAATCCCGTTCTGAGTGAGAAAGGCAAAGCTGGTTTGGTTTGTTGGGCAAAAATCTGTAGCCTTAAGTATTCGGCACACACGCACGCACTGCGGTGTACTACTACCATACACACATTTTTTTCACCAGAAACAAAAAAAAGTAGGTGACCGATTTTTGTTTTCAACAATGCATGTAAAGTATACAAGTAAACAGTGTCCTATTCTTTTTTGCCAGATGGAGGACCAATTACAAAACTGATTTAAATGGAATGTAGATTTCCCAGATACATGTAAAGTAACCACCAAGTCAACATTTGTCATTTTTGCAGGTAGAACTGTGACATAAAAAAAGTTAATTCGAGTGAAGAGTGTAGTGGCTACGATGACTGCAGAGTAGTGGCAATGACTGCAGTGTATTGGCTATGGTGACTGCAGTATAGGGGCTAGGATGACTGCAGTGTAGTGGTTACGATTGTAGTATAGTGGCTGCACTTTAGTGGCTATGATGACTACAGTATAGTGGCTATGGTGACTGCAGTATAGTGGCTAGGATGACTGCAGAGTAGTGGTTATGATGATTGTAGTATAGTGGTTATGATGACTGCAGTATAGTGGCTAGGATGACTGCAGAGTAGTGGTTATGATTGTAGTATAGTGGCTATGATGACTACAGTATAGTGGCTAGGATGACTGCAGAGTAGTGGTTATGATGATTGTAGTATAGTGGTTATGATGACTGCAGTATAGTGGCTAGGATGACTGCAGAGTAGTGGTTATGATGATTGTAGTATAGTGGCTAGGATGACTACAGTATAGTGGCTAGGATGACTGCAGAGTAGTGGTTATGATGATTGTAGTATAGTGGCTAGGATGACTACAGTATAGTGGTTATGATGACTGCAGTGTAGTGGCTATGATGACTGCAGTATAGTGGCTAGGATGACTGCAGAGTAGTGGTTATGATGATTGTAGTATAGTGGCTAGGATGACTACAGTATAGTGGCTAGGATGACTACAGTATAGTGGCTAGGATGACTACAGTATAGTGGCTAGGATGACTGCAGTATAGTGGTTATGATGATTGTAGTATAGTGGCTATTATGACTGCAGTGTAGTGGCTATGATGACTGCAATATAGTGGTTATTATGACTGCAGTGTAGTGATTATTATGACTGCAGTATAGTGGTTATTATGACTGCAGTATGGTGGCTATGATGACTGCAATATAGTGGTTATTATGACTGCAGTGTAGTGATTATTATGACTGCAGTATAGTGGTTATGATGACTGCAGTGTAGTGATTATTATGACTGTAGTGTAGTGATTATTATGACTGCAGTGTAGTGATTATTATGACTGCAGTATAGTGGTTATGGTGACTGCAGTGTAGTGATTATTATGACTGCAGTATAGTGGTTATGATGACTGCAGTATAGTGGTTATGGTGACTGCAGTATAGTGGTTATGATGACTGCAGTGTAGTGGTTATGGTGACTGCAGTGTAGTGATTATTATGACTGCAGTATAGTGGCTATGATGACTGCAGTATAGTGGTTATGATGACTGCAGTATAGTGGTTATGATGACTGCAGTGTAGTGGTTATAGTGACTGCAGTATAGTGGTTATGATGACTGCAGTGTAGTGATTATTATGACTGCAGTATAGTGGTTATGATGACTGCAGTATAGTGGTTATGGTGACTGCAGTGTAGTGATTATTATGACTGCAGTATAGTGGTTATGATGACTGCAGTATAGTGGCTATGATGACTGCAGTATAGTGGTTATGATGACTGCAGTATAGTGGTTATGATGACTGCAGTATAGTGGTTATGATGACTGCAGTATAGTGGTTATGGTGACTGCAGTGTAGTGGTTATGGTGACTGCAGTGTAGTGGTTATGGTGACTGCAGTGTAGTGGCTATGATGACTGCAGTATAGTGGTTATGATGACTGCAGTATAGTGGTTATGGTGACTGCAGTGTAGTGGTTATGGTGACTGCAGTGTAGTGGTTATGGTGACTGCAGTGTAGTGGCTATGATGACTGCAGTGTATTGACTATGATGACTGCAGTGTAGTGATTATTATGACTGCAGTATAGTGGTTATGGTGACTGCAGTGTAGTGATTATTATGACTGCAGTATAGTGGCTATGATGACTGCAGTATAGTGGTTATGGTGACTGCAGTATAGTGGTTATGGTGACTGCAGTATAGTGGTTATGGTGACTGCAGTATAGTGGTTATGGTGACTGCAGTATAGTGGTTATGGTGACTGCAGTATAGTGGTTATGGTGACTGCAGTATAGTGGCTATGATGACTGCAGTATAGTGGTTATAATGACTGCAGTGTAGTGAATATCATGACTGCAGTGTAGTGGTTATAGTGACTGCAGTGTAGCGGCTATGATGACTGCAGGTATAGTGGTTATGGTGACTGCAGTATAGTGGTTGTGATGACGGCAGTATAGTGGCTATGATGACTGCAGTGTAGTGGCTATGATGACTGCAGGTATAGTGGTTATAGTGACTGCAGTGTAGTGCAGTGGTTATAATGACTGCAGATGTAGACAGACGTGGCGATCACCGGTCAGTTTGTTGAATGAATCGTGCATTGTAACTGAAGGATTGTGGCACGTCCAAAACTAACTGAGAAACTGTTGAAAACACGACAGGGAAAAGAACTGTATAAATCGAACACAAGCCTCCACGTAGAGGTGGTTTCATTGGCACAGTTTGCACGTGTGGTCGATAGGGACTGAAACATGTCAGACAGGAGTTATAACGGAAAGTGATTCAGTCTCCTTCAGCACGAACAAAATAATGTTACGAGTGCTTCAGTATGATTTGTGATTTAAAAAAAATAAAAAATTTTTAGGGTTCAGCTTTCGAATTCTATATATGCTGTTATACTGTCAGCATTGAAGTCCTGTTATACTTGCTTTCAGTTTTGAACATTTGAATCCTATACGTGATTTTTTTTTTAGACTGTCAGCATTCGATTTCTATTATTGTATGTGATTTTGTAAATTCCAGCCTTTGAATTGCCTGTGAATCGATCGGGAACTGTAGATGTTTTGTGGTTGTCTTTGGGGTTCCTCCCTCGGGGGACAACGATTTTATCCATTGCCTAGAAGAGCGCTTCATTGATGGCACTTTGAGGGATACTGTGCTGCTGCTGCTTTTTTCTTCCGCGCGACTGTTGAAACAGCCACGATACATACATACGACTCTGGCGTCTGCGTGTTGCGTGACATGACGCCTCTCCGATAAGTTTGGATTCCGTGTCGGGATTTACCGGTCTGTTTGAACTGACGTCAGTGAAACGCTGGCTTGACATTTGCCGATCCGAAACTTGTGGTTACAAAACAGATAATACGGGAAGGAAGCCTTACTTTCTAAATTGTGTATGTGTGTGAAGGGGGTGGGTGTGGTGGTGTGTGGGCTGGGGTGGATGTTTACTCCACACTGTGTGGGGTGTTGCTGTGTGAAGACAGTCGCTGTTGAGACTTGTGGGGCGCGAGTGCTGGCGTGAGAAAGACATGTTTGTTTCTGTCCCAACAGAGATTTTTCAACGTCCGCTGAGCGGTCTGGGAGCAAAATTAAAAAAGTTTGAAACGTGCGGCGACACACGTTGAGCAGATGGGATGAAACGGTAATAGAAACTTTTACTGCTTGGACTTTAGCAGAGTGGAGTGAGGAAAAAACCCTGTGTCTTCGTGGCTCTTCGAGTTTGTATGGGTGATGGGTAACACTTCAACTAAAGGAGAAATACGATGGACGTACTTGAAAGAAATTTGATGTTACTGAGATTTTATTGATGGGATGAAACGGTAATAGAAACTTTTACTACTTTGGACTTTAGCAGAGTGGAGTGAGGGAAAAAATCCTGTGTCCTCATGGGTTTTTTTTTATAGGTGGCAGGTGACACCTTACCGCTTGGACGAAACTCAAAGAGAAAAAGTGATGGACGTACTTGAAAGAA
>CM060313.1:44871215-44876215 GCA_030674185.1 Monoplex corrugatus
CCACAAAATCACTGATAGATATAACATACACTCAGCCACAAAATCACTGATAGATAATAACATACACTCAGCCACAAAATCACTGATAGATAATAACATACACTCAGCCACAAAATCACTGATAGATAAATAACATACACTCAGCCACAAAATCACTGATAGATAATAACATACACTCAGCCACAAAATCACTGATAGATAATAACATACACTCAGTCACAAAATCACTGATAGATAATAACATACACTCAGCCACAAAATCACTGATAGATAATGACATACACTCAGCCACAAAATCACTGATAGATAGTAACATACACTCAGCCACAAAATCACTGATAGATAATGACATACACTCAGCCACAAAATCACTGATAGATAATAACATACACTCAGCCACAAAATCACTGATAGATAATAACATACACTCAGCCACAAAATCACTGATAGATAATAACATACACTCAGCCACAAAATCACTGATAGATAATAACATACACTCAGCCACAAAACCCATCCGTCAGTCGCTGTGAAGTGAAAAGTACTGCTGACACGAATTGTCACTACGCACTACACACACACACACGCACACACACACAAACTACACACACACACACACACACACACACACACACACACACACACACACACACACACACACAACTACACACACACACACACACACACACACACACACACACACACACACACACACACACACACACACACAAGTTCTGTACTGTTCTGTTCTGTTGTTTTAAAGAAAAGACAGAGAGAGAGAGAGAGAGAGAGAGAGAGAGAGAGAGAGAGAGAGAGAGACAGGATGTTCTCAATCCCAGTTTTACGTGCAGACATATATCAGGATCAGTAAAAACGTATGATACTGATAGATGGTATTAATAACATACACTTGGCCACAAAATCCATCCACCAGTCTCTGTGAAGAGAAAGTCCTGCTGATAGAAATTGAAGTGAAAAGAGAGAGAGGCAGAGACAGGAATTGACAGAAAAGAGAGAAAGACAGAGACAGGAATTGACAGAAGAGAGAGAGAGACAGGAATTGACAGAAAAGAGAAAGAGACAGAGACAGGAATTGACAGAAAAGAGAAAGAGACAGAGACAGGAATTGACAGAAAAGAGAGAGAGACAGAGACAGGAATTGACAAAAAACAGAGAGACAGAGACAGGAATTGACAGAAAAGAGAGAGAGAGACAGAGACAGGAATTGACAGAGAGAGAGAGAGAGAGAGACGGAGAGACAGGATGTTCTCAATCCCAGTATCACGTGCAGCTCTAGATGTAGCTCTATGGAAAGTATAAAGGACAGGACCAGTGGGGGCAGGAATGTATAAAAGCCAGTCTGGATTGAGGTGTTGATGAGCAGAGTGGAACACTGAGACGCTGACACGCCATTCTCCTTGCAGGGAGGGATATAACACGTGATTTGTTCCCCAGACATTGCTGGGCTCTTCTCCACACTCTGGTACTCTTCAAGTCTAACACTACACTACACTACAGTACTGTTCTGTTCTGTTTGTTCTGTTCTGTTTTAAGATTTGTTGGTGGAAAATGGAGGTCACCTTGAGTGAGTCTTCCAGAATATTGGACGCGCTATGGTTAATTGGTTTTATGGAATTTCCCATTCTGTTCAAAATGCAACTATTTCTCTCTCCTCTCTCTCTCTCTCCGTTCTCTCGTCTCTCTGTCTGTCTGTCTGTCTGTATGTCTATCTGTCTCTGTCTGTCTGTCTGCTGTCTTCTCTCTCTCTCTCTCGGCAGTACGTGTTTTCAAAATGCAGTTATTTAATCGCTCTCTCTCTCTTTCTCTTCTGTTTCTCTTCTGTGGTTCTCTCTCATTTCTCTCTCACTCTTTCTGTTTCTCTCTCTCTCTCTTTCTCTCTGTTTCTCTCCTCACTCTCTTTCTCTCGCCCTCCTCTCCTTTACTGTCTTCCCTCTGTTTTTCCTTCTTTCTCCCTCTCTGTCCCTCTTTCTCCTCTGTCTTTCTCTTCATCTCCCCCTCACCTTCCTGCCACACACACACACACACACACACGCACACACACACACACTCTCTCTCTCTTTCAGTAGATTTTAAACGAAGCTACTTTTATCCAGTATACTTAAAAACTTCTTAAATAAAGAAAATCCAGCCATTAGGGTGTGAGAAAATGTTGATAATACATTATTGACCCGATGGAGACACAGCAGCAGACACAATTTTTTCCACTCTTACATCCCAGTATCACGTGCAAAGATGTTAGATGGAAAGGACGAGTGGGGAGAAATAAAAAGCCAGTCTGATACTTCCGGTGTTGGTCAGCGTGAAACACTGCGAGGTTGGCACGTGATTGCGCCACGGGGATTACTGTGCTCTCCGCGGTTCTTTAGCACAATCATTTTTTTAAGTACCCCTTCAGAATGGGCTTAGGGTGGATTTTTTTTTTTCAGTGTAGCATCTTCAGTCTTTATGTTTCTGCCACTTTGAAATAAAAAAAAGTAGGTCACTTAGCGTGCGTCTCCTAGCGGTTTGTACGTGCATTGTGTTATTATATTTATTGAAGTTCTGATTTTTATGGGTGCCATTGTTTTGTTTTCTTGCTTGCTTGCCTGCGTCTGCCTGCCCTCTCTCTCTCTCTGTCTCTGTCTCTTGCTCTCTCTGTGTCTCTCTGTCTGTCTGTCTGTCTCTCTTTGACTTTGTACCTGTTTGTTTTTCTCTGTCTCTCTCTCTATCTATCTATACCTGTCTGTCTTGTCTGTCTGTCTGTCTCTCAGTGTCTGTTTGTCTCCCTCTCTCTGTCTTTGTGCCTCTGTTTTTCTCTGTCTCTCTCTCTTTCTCGGTGTCTCTGTGTCTGTACATGTCTGTCTCTCATTCTTTCTTTGTCTTTGTACCTCTTTGATTTTCTCATTTGTCTGTCTCTCTTTTTTCTCCGTGCCTCTGTATTGTCTGTCTGTTTGTCTGTCTCTCACTCTTCATCTCTCTCTCTCTCTCTCTCTTTCTTTTCATCTTTCTCTCTCCCTCTCCATCTCTCTTTCCTGCATGTCTCTGTCTCTGTCTGTCTCTGTCTGTGTCTGTCTGTCTGTCTGTCTGTCTCTCTCTCTCTCTCTCATATGAGTTTAAAATGAAAATGCATTTCCTGCCTTACGCGTGACTAGCATGACTATGATTGTGTGTTGTTTGCCGGAAGTGACTAGATCAATAATTTACATCACCTGGTAATGTTTGTGTAGCACAGACATTCCCCGTCAAAGCAGCTGTTGCATTTTACATGGCAAAGAGAAATTAGTAACATTTAGGTTTAGTTGCTGAAAATGTGTGTGTGTGTGTGTGTGTGTGTGTGTGTGTGTGTGTGTGTGTGTGTGTGTTGTGTTGTGTGTGTGTTGTGTTTGTGTGTGTGGCGTCTCTCTCTGTCTCTGTTTTTGTTTGTTTGTCTGTCTGTCTCTCTCTCTCTGTCTTTCTTGCGCTCATTCAAACGCGCGCGCGCGCGCACACACACAAACACACACACACACACACATGAGAGAGAGAGAGAGTAAGTTAACTAGTTTCTTGATACTGTCTTCATTTTTAGACGAGAAAAGCAATGGCAGCTGAAACAGACTTGGATTTTCATAATTTCTAGAAGAATTAAAACTTTACGTAAATCATTTATGTCACAGAGAGAGAGACAGAGACAGAGAGAGAGAGACAGAGACAGAGAAAGAGAGAGAGAGAGACAGACAGACAAAGAGAGAGAGAGAGACAAAGAGAGAGAGACAAAGGGAGAGAGAGAGACAAAGAGAGAGAGAGAGAGAGCACCAGCACATGACAGAGTAGATAGTCTATAAGAAATCGAAGGAGCTGGCATCGCCAAGTTTCCTTCAAGAGTTGCCTGTTCACACTGTAATTGACGATGCGGATGGCTGAGAGAGAGAGAGAGAGAGAGAGAGAGAGAGAGAGAGAGAGAGAGAGAGAGAGAGAGAGAGAGCAGACACGCATGTAAACAGGAGAAAGGTGGCAGGCTAATTAAAAATACACACTGTTTCCATGAGGTGTCGCCGAAATCTAGCTGAAACTCAAACTTTAGCGAGAAAGTTACATTTTCAGCAGAAGCCCACTGTACCCCCTACCGACACTGAAGAAACGTGGCTCGCTTCATTGTCAGTAAAAACAGGACGTTTTTGTGGTAATTATATCATAATAGATATGAAGAGAGGGGGACATTGAAATCACCTTGAGGAATCTGTTAAGTTTTTCTTATTATAACAATGGTGGTAGTAGCAGTAGTAGTGGTAGTAGTAGTAGAAGTACATATAGTAGTAGTAGTAGCAGCAGCAGCAGTAGTAGTAATAGTAGTAGTCGTTGTGAAAAATGATGATGATGATGATGATAATGACTTGAGTTTATACTTTCTCGTAGGATTGATAATTGGGTACATGTATTAAGTGCAGTTTTGGCTCTAGGGAGGTGAGATATGCGGAAGCAATTTTAGATAATTTGTGCCTGTTATTATATATATATATATATATATATATATATATATATATATATATATATATATATATATATATATATATATATTGGTGTCCTTAGGTATGTATAAAATTTGTATTCAATCCCCTGTGCGATAAATTGGACGGAGTAGTCTAGGCCAGAGACACCTCCGTAGATTTTGTGCGGGAATGCGTTGATATGTGTACTTAAGTTTTTTTTCTTTTTGTTTTCCTGTGAAAGTTTTGTGTGTTTTGAAACGGTTATAGCCCTGAAATGGCTCTACGCAGTCGGCTGGGCTTTAAACAACAATAACAATAACAACAAAGTAAGGGCAAATGGCTAAAAGAGTTACCAAACGTTTTGGAATTTTGTTTTGTTTTGTTTGTTTTGTTTTGTAATGTCAGTAAGGACCACCAGAGTGTGAGGCAGGCCACATATTGTTATGATTGATTGAAAGTGTACTTTTATTTCGTTGACACCTGTTCTCGCTTTACCTCCGTGTCCCACTACCCCCACCTCACCCACCTCCC
>CM060313.1:44881215-44888715 GCA_030674185.1 Monoplex corrugatus
TGTGTCTGTGTGTCTGTGTGTCTGTGTGTGTGTGTATGTGTCTGTGTGTGTGTCTGTGTGTCTGTGTGTCTGTCTGTGTGTCTGTGTGTCTGTGTGTCTGTGTGTGTGTGTGTATGTGTCTGTGTGTCTGTGTGTCTGTCTGTGTGTCTGTGTGTCTGTGTGTCGTGTGTGTCTGTGTGTCTGTGTGTCTGTGTGTCTGTCTGTGTGTCTGTGTGTCTGTGTGTGTGTGTATGTGTCTGTGTGTCTGTGTGTCTGTCTGTGTGTCTGTGTGTCTGTGTGTCTGTGTGTCTGTGTGTCTGTGTGTCTGTGTGTGTATTGGGTCGTTTAGCATAATTATATACTCGCGATTGCATCATCGAGAGAACCGCGCGACTATTCACTGACTCGCGTGCACGTACACGTGTGTATTACCAGAACTTGGCGTATTTACATAGTATTAGCTGGCTCTGGACTGGCACCAGACAAAAAGTGAAACACAGACACCGTCAAAGACAGCATCCCTGTAGATGTTTATTTAGGAACACCATCAACCAAGTCAGTCAGAGGATTAACTGCTAGGGAAGACTTGTGAGACCGAAACACTGCTGCGGTCAACACATGGAAAATAATGCGCATGCCCAGTCTTTGTTTCCGTGTGTTCTTGTAAGCTTCCTGTTTCCTGTGTGTTATTTTGTTGGCAGGTCATAGCTGGGAGCCATTCAGAGAAGACGTTTCCGCGGTGTTGAATGCTTAGAAGTAATCTTTTACTCAGCCATAGTAGCACTGGGTCCCCGTTGGACTTGTCTTACAGGTAGTCCTCTCTTCACTGTATATGAAGGTGTGAAAATCGAAAAAGAATTACTGAAAAGTAACAGACAAAAAGAAAAGTGAATTGTATACACATGAATTACAAAACAAAACAAAACCAAACCAAAAAAGCATGCGCGCGCACACACACACACACACACACACACACACACACACACACACACACACACGCACACACACACGCACACACACACACACACACCACACACACACATAGGAAAAGATTCATGTTTTGTGAAGGTATAAAAAGTGAAGAGAATGACTTAAAACTAACATATGAAAATAGAATTGAATTGTATATATATATATATACGTAAATTGCGAAAAACACAAAGGAAAAGATTCATGGAATGGGGAAGGGTCATACGGGCAGAATCAGTAACAATGACAATGATTTATCATTTTTCAAAGATAGAAATTATTAACTGAAAGCCATTTTCAAACTCGTCTTCGCTAACAGGAACCAGATAAAACACGAAAGAAGAATATGAACGCGTATTTAATTGTTGTATTAAATACGCGTTCATATTCTTCTTTCGTGTTTTTTTTTCTCTTCTGGTTCCTGTTTGCTTGAACGCGGGCAGTCACACTTCTTTGGGATTTTGTCTTCGCTAATTTATGTCTTTATGCATATATATATATATATATTAGCATATAAAACTATGATCAACGACAGAGAAAAACATAAAGAAATCAATAAGATAAGACGTAATACAGAAGGATATTAAAGAATAACAGTGTTTGTTATCGTCCGAGAGAGACAGAACGAGAGAGACGTAGGTAGGAAAAATAGTAATGTGTGTGTGTGTGTGTGTGTGTTCGTTCGTTGCTTGATTTAACGTCTTTTCACTATAAGTGATATTAGACGGGGAAAAAATGGCATGGAGGATGAAATAGGGGGGGGGGGTGGAGGGGAGAGGGGAACAGAGTAAGGGACGTAAAAAAAAAATTAAAAGGAAGCGGCAAGGTCTTAAGAAAAAGGATATGGATGAACAGAGAAATGAAACTAGAACAACGCTAACATCAATAATGTAAAAGAAAAATCGTCATAAAAACAAAACAAAACAAAACAAAAATAATCATAATTATAATAATAATCTTAAAGTAACGCATTAACAGGACTGTGAACCAATGATTCTGAAATTTTAACTAACAAAACTTGATCCGATACAACTTCTTTAAAATGCGTTTCAAGATAGTTTCCTTGTGTAAACGTCTTTGGTAAAAAGGAACGAAGCTTTCTGCAGTAAAACAAACAGTGATACAATGTGAATTGTTCGCCACAAATACATAAAACGTTGTTACAATATTTTGTTTTCAAAGCGTTCAGTTGAATGCGAAAATATGTCATAACAATTAATCTCAAATGATATAACGAGGAATACTGCAAATTTTTACAGATATTTTGAACTGAAAGTTTGATTCTTTTTTGAGACACAAATTTTTCATTTAAATGTTCATGAAATCGAATCCATGATGCTAATTCTAGCGAGTTGTAAGCTTCTTTTACCGAGGTGTTAACATGTAATTCTATGGAATTTTCAGAATGGAGGGCACCGGATTTAGCTGCTCTGTCAACTACGTTGTTGCCATGAAGACCAACATGAGAAGGCACCCAGCATAAATTGATTTCCGAACCATTTATCTTTAAACAATGTATTAGATGATTTGCCTCAATAATTAAGTCAGGTCTTGTGTCTGTATCAAAAGACTGTAAGGCATATAATACAGATTTTGAATCAACAAAGAGAACTACTTTGAATGACACAGGCCGAAGGCTTATTAAATAATGCAACGCTTGAACAACAGCGACCAATTCTGCTGTATATATAGATACATTTGCCCCAATGAAAAAAGACTTTTTAATGTTAAATTTTGGAACATAAAAGGCTGCTCCAGCGCTCTGGTTTGCTAAGACTGACCCATCGGTAAAAATGTGGAGGTGGGTACTGTACTTTTCATCGATGTGTTCACAAGCTGTGGATAGCGTAATGTTGACATTATCATCTTTTTTAACTTTTGCATAATCGAGATCAAATGTGGCATTTAGCATTTCCCATGTAGGGATAGGCGTTATCGTTGGTTTCTCAGCAATTTCATCCATTGTTATGTTGGACTGTTTGATCAGGCCAGATATGTAAGTTGCGGCTGTAATTTGTGATGAAATGTTTTTTGCTCGTTTTGGAAAGTCAGTATCAGACCTTATCTTAATTTCTTTGCTCACAAAATTATCCACTTGTGAAGTAGTTCTAATTGCAAACTTTGCTGTAGCTAACTCACGATGGTTGTTTAAAGGTAGAATTCCAGCAACTTTGTACGTTTCCAGAGTAGAAGCATGAGTTGGTACACCTAGTGCAATTTTAAGACTTTTGCAGTCCAAGCTCTGAATCTTTTTTAGTAAATATTTGGGTGCATTGAAGAAAACTTCTTGCGCGTAGGATAATTTAGACCTGACCAGCGCTGTTGACAGATGAATCAGTACATTTGTATCCATTCCCCAGGGTAATTTGCTTATTATCTTTAGAAAATTTAAGGTTTTTCGCGCTTTTGTTAAAATATAATCAAAATGGACATTCCAGCTTAATTTGGACGTGATGTAAACTCCCAGGAATTTTACGACCTGTTTGTAATTTAACACTTCACCAAGCAATTTGAAAATAGGCAAGTTATTTGAGTTACCACCAGGATCAAACAGCATCATGTTAGTTTTTTCTGCTGACAACGACAGCCCATTTTCTAACATATAGTTTCCAAGATTATCAAGATCAATTTGATACAACTTCCTGATGTAATTTCGCGTTCTCTGTGGAGTTGTCTTTTTGAAAGTGATATTCATCCAAGTGCATATATCATCAGCGTACTGTACTAAAACAACACGATTTGAAAGAGCTTTAGGAAGATCCTGTATAAGGATATTAAATAAAATAGGTGCTATCACTGAACCTTGTGGAATCCCCATGTCGAGGCATCGTGAAGAAGAATAACTAGCTCCCACTCTTGCCTGAATTGTTCTATTAGCTAAAAAAGATTTAATGTAATTGAACATATTGCCCGATAAACCAACAGATTTTAGCTTGAACAATATACGTTTATGCCAAACTTGATCGTAAGCTTTTTTCACATCAAAGAAAGTAGCTAAAACACTTTTTCTGCGGGCAAACTGTTGTTTGATCTGAGTTGTAAGTTTAACTAGGTGCTCAACTGCGGATCTTCCTTTTCTAAAACCTGCCTGGTTTACCGGAATAACGTTATTTTTATCACAGTAGTGTAAAAGTCTGTTTAAGACCAATCTTTCCATTAGTTTGCTTGTGTGGGACGTTAAAGCAATAGGTCTGTAACTGTTTTTATCGGTTTTCGATTTTCCTGTTTTTAAGATTGGTATAACTATAGACTTTTGCCAGATTTGTGGCACAGTTCCAGTAACCCAGCATTTCTGCAAAATTTTGTGTAGGAAAATAAGGTAGTTTTCAGGGAGATGTTTAATCATTTCAGTCGAAACTGCATCAACACCTACCGAACTCTTTTTGTTGTGTAGAGACAGTACTGTGTTTTTTAGCTCTTCTAAGGTGATTGGAGAATTAAACCAGAGATCATTCTGTGGTACTGGATCAGTGTAGATTGGGTTGTAATCTTCCATTTCTCTGTGATGTTTGCAGTCAGGAGATAAACCTTCAACTTTACTGTTTTTGGCGAACAGATCCACAAAAGTTTCTGCTTTGTCCATGTCTGAAGGAAATGTGTTACATGTTTCAATCATTATCGGACACCTAGGTAAGTTGGTTCCATCCTTCATTTGTTTCATTTTCGTCCAGACTTTATGGAAATCTTTGAAATCTGAAATTTCTTTTGTGCAGAATGATGCCCAATAATCTTTCTTTGCTTCAGCAATGATTTTGTTACATTGGATGTTAGCTTTTTTCATTTCGACATGATCCTCAGGTTTCCGGCTTTTGATGTAGATTTTGAATTTCTCCCTTTTATATTGAACTGCTTTCTCACATGCCTCTGTCCACCAAACATTACCCAATCGATTATTTGATCTAGAAGATTTGAGTTTCGGAATCGATAGGTCTGCAGCGGCTAAAATTGACTCTTGGAATTTAGAAAACATAATGTCTACATTTTCACTTTCATAATGTCTGTAATCTTGATTAGCTAGAGCAGTTCGAAATAAGGACCAGTCAGAACGCTTGTAATTATATTTTGGAATAATTTCAGGAGAGCTGTCTTTCATCCTGATGTTTTTGTCAGTTATGGTTATGATGATAGGTAGGTGATCGCTTCCCAAAGTGTCTCTGTGAGTTTCCCAGGTACAGGATGGTGCTAATTCTGGTGAGATTAGAGACAAATCGATGGCTGTCGCCCTGTGTTTGGAAACATCAGGGATCCTAGTGACACTACCATCATTTAGAAGGTAAAGCGAACTATCAACGATATTTTCTACCAAACGATTGCTCGTAACAGTAGAACAGTTCTTTTCCCAAAATGGGGAGTGGGAATTAAAGTCTCCACCTATTAGCCATTTACCACGCGGCTGATCTTGGATAGTGCGCAGCCATTCTGTGTTGTGGTCATTTGGACCTGTTGGTAGGTAGACTGACAAAACGTTAATGTTTAGAGAATTGCTTAATTGGACAGTGGCAGCACAAGCATGCAAATCTTCGCTTGATTTCAAAACTGGGGAAGTAAGTAAGCAGTATTGTAACTCTTTGAGTATATAAATCGCGGTGGATACCTTCTTCCCGTGATTCCCACATTCATAGACTGGAGGATAATAATAATTGGGGAAATTGGGAAGCTTGGTAGCGACAACATTCATCGACTGTAGAATCAAAATTTCACACCTATTTGATGCTAGGAAATGCTCCAAGTAAGCCGAATTGGTGGAAAGGGATCTACAATTCCATTGCAAAAACTTGACTTGGGATTGTTTTCGCATTGCTGATATTGGTTAATCTCCAACTTTCTATTAACTGTTATTTATGGTCGATAATAATGAATACTTTGATTTTCTGTGTCCAGGAGAACTGGACAGAAAGAAAATTACGTAATTACTTAGACTACGAAGTAAAGAAAACAAAATTGTAGCAAAATCAATAAAAAGAAAATTACATAGTCCAACGTACGAATAACTTATAAAGGTGATAATAGATTACAAGGGATAACAAATAACCAAAAATCAAATTAATGGCATTCACGTCTTCAAATGTACAAAGTGTATAGTCTGACCGTGTCTTGATAGTCGGACTAAAACCTAGTTATTGTTTATTTTCAGCAGAAGACATGTCAGAGATGACGAGGAAAAAGTCCTGTGACATGAACATTAAGTATTGTATATGTAATACTGTTATTTCAAAACAAATTATACGGCCACCATGGTGTGTAGTTGTCAAAAGGGTGGTACTGTCCTCTGGAGAATCTGGAAGGGTGTAGCTGTGATGATCTTGATCTTGATGTTCTCCTTGGAGTCTCCCAAAATAGGTCTCGAATGTGTCTTCCAAGATTTCCTGCAATGATGCTACTTCCTCTGGTGGTGGGGTGAATGTCGTCTTTTAGAAATTGTTGAGTGGTACGAAGGTTCTCATGTGATACAAAAGAAATATTTTTCATATCAACAAGTTCAGCAGATAGAAAAGCGTTGAACAGATTTCGTTGAACCTCCATTCGGGCCTGCCGTACAGGGGCAACCTTACTAACGACTAGTTTAGATTTTGGATGTTCTTGTGCTATTTGCTTTATGCCTGAAGCGAGATATTTAGTTGTTGCAGGGAGATCTTTGCTGTTCAATTCATGCACACCACAGTGAAAAACAATACAGTCTGCTGAATCATCAAATTTGGAAAAGGCCATATCTAATGAGCTTTTAATGTTATGAGGGTCGTTCACAGGGCACGAGTCTCCTTCAAAACCGTAAGATCGTCCCAGTCTTCTTGAGTTGACACCTTTCAACACAGAGTCGTGGACAGTGAGAACGTACGGAAGATCGTGGGTCTTTTTATGTTGTTTTGAAATATTTTCAGAACGGGATGGTGTAGGCCTATGTTTGGGAAGCGAAATGACGTCTTTAGTTGGTATGACGTCATGACGTTGTTCTTTCTTGTTTTTTATTTTATTTTCAGGCACTTTTGTTGCTTGCTGTTTAATTTTGCTGCTGGGTTTTGGTGCCATGAGGTTTCGGGTCTGTTTGTCGTCCTGCTTGCTTGTGTGGTTTTGTTTCAGTGCCTCAGCGTAGGTGGGATGTGTGTCATGTAGATCCGTCTGTGTGTGACAGTTACGGGTTGTCATGGTGATGTTCTTTTTTTGCTGGTTAGTGAGTAGAGTAAGGACCGTCTTTTCCAGAGAATTGACTTGGTCCCGCAGAGCCAGTATGATGTTTTTTAGTTCTGCCGTACTCACGCAGTCCGCCGAGCTGGGAAGAGGCGCTGTGCAGGTTGTCCCACTCTGCGTGTCAGTGGGAGTCGTGGTCGGTGCACCAGATGTAGCGGTAGGCCTAGCGTCAGACTCGGCGACTGTCGATTTCGGGTCCTTTTCAGTCTCTGCTCCCGCGGCACTGGACGATATCTTCTCTCCATCAGCCTTGCCCTCTGATGCGTCTTCTTGTTTCTTTTGGGCAAGGCGGCCTCTTCTCGTTCTTGTCATATTGGGCCTTTTACACGTTTTCTCCGACAGCTGAAAATTTGTTAGTTAGGTGTC
>CM060313.1:44896215-44898715 GCA_030674185.1 Monoplex corrugatus
TAGGAACAAAGGAACTGAGAAGAAACAACAATTTCATCACATTCGCTATGTACCATACAGTCCCCCCAATTCATCATTTTCAAGTGACCAATCCCCCCCCCACACACACACACAAGCATTTAATTCACCAACTGAGAAGAAATTACATATTCTGGTGGGGTTTTTTTAATTGATGAGAGAGGGAGAGGGGATGGGATGGGGTGGAGTGGAGAGAGACGTCATTCCCATTTTATGTGTTTAAGCATTATACATCACAATATACACATGAAGAATAACAGGCCATCTGTGCAGCCTGCCTGACTCAGAATATTACATTACGCATTTGAGAGAGAGAGAGAGAGAGAGAGAGAGAGGAGAGAGAGAGAGAGAGAGAGAGAGAGAGATGGAAAATGGACAGACAGGCGCACAAACGGACAAATAAGAAGACAGAGATTAAGATTCTGTCAAGGAACTCGGTTTTGGTTTTTGTTGAAAAAATATTCATTCGAAAATGTCTTCATTATGCATTCTAACCAAATTTGCAAGGCAAATGAAAGTGGAACAGCTGCCTTTTTGTTTATTCAATTCCCCCGTTTTAAAAGTTCGTAAAGTGTGGTTATTGTGTGACATTTCATCTTTATTTTCACTAGAGGTTCTTTTATTGTATTGATATTCGTATTTTTTATTCCATTGTTTTTCGTGTTTTTTTCTTGTTTTGTTTTGTTTTGTTTTGTTTATCAGTTGGCTGAAAATGTACCTTAATTCATTCAATTCTGTTTTATTTCAATTTAATGTATTTTATAGCGTGTATATTGTGTGTGGGTGCGCAGTGAGTGCCTATTTTCATCCCCCTATCCCTGTCGTCAACTTCATTTGATTTGGTTGGTTGGTTGGTTGGTTGGTTGGTTGGTTGTACGTTTTTGCTGGCTTTTTGTTTTTTTGTTTGTTTGTTTGTTTTTTGCTGTCGCTTTGTTTCTTTTTTCTGTATGCGGTTTTGTTTGTTTGTTTCTTTGTTTGTTTGTTTCATCATTTATCATTTTGCCCTTTTTTTTTTTTTTTTTTTTTTTTTTTTTTTTACTGTCATTGCCTCTCTCGTAATCTCCTGATAGATTCCGCTCACCTTTTTACATGATGGCGGCAAAAGGGAGGAAGATGTTTACAGCGATTTTTTTTATTCTTTAGACCTTAGATCCTTCAGGATCTGTGGGCTCAGAAAGCCTGTGATTGTTTGTGGCGCGATCAGCGTCACGTGATGTGTGATCCAGCCAATTGTTTGTTTCGTCTTTCACTTCCATCATCCAATCGGGTTCATGCTCTTCTAACTGCTTGGAAGATGGTCGATGACGTGGTATGTTTAGCGACCTGAAGCCCCCTGGGAGTTAATTCCCTTGTTGATGCAGTGGCTGACATTTTTTTTGGCTTGAATATCTGTGTGAGGGAGGCGAGAGAAAAATGCAGGGAGGGGGATTCAGTAAGATAAGTAGTCAATCATTGGGTCAGATGTAAGAGCATTGGTTATGGGAATACAGGTAGTGGGGTTCAGTAAGATAAGTAGTCAGTCATTGGATCAGATGTAAGAGCATTGGTTATGGGAATACAGGTAGTGGGGTTCAGTTAGATAAGTAGTCAATCATTGGATCAGATGTAAGAGCATTGGTTATGGGAATACAGGTAGTGGGGTTCAGTAAGATAAGTAGTCAGTCATTGGGTCAGATGTAAGAGCATTGCTTATGGGAATACAGGTAGTGGGGTTCAGTAAGATAAGTAGTCAGTCATTGGATCAGATGTAAGAGCATTGGTTATGGGAATACAGGTAGTGGGGTTCAGTAAGATAAGTAGTCAGTCATTGGATCAGATGTAAGAGCATTGGTTATGGGAATACAGGTAGTGGGGTTCAGTTAGATAAGTAGTCAGTCATTGGATCAGATGTAAGAGCATTGGTTATGGGAATACAGGTAGTGGGGTTCAGTAAGATAAGTAGTCAGTCATTGGATCAGATGTAAGAGCATTGGTTATGGGAATACAGGTAGTGGGGTTCAGTAAGATAAGTAGTCAGTCATTGGATCAGATGTAAGAGCATTGGTTATGGGAATACAGGTAGTGGGGTTCAGTAAGATAAGTAGTCAGTCATTGGATCAGATGTAAGAGCATTGGTTATGGGAATACAGGTAGTGGGGTTCAGTAAGATAAGTAGTCAGTCATTGGATCAGATGTAAGAGCATTGGTTATGGGAATACAGGTAGTGGGGTTCAGTAAGATAAGTAGTCAGTCATTGGATCAGATGTAAGAGCATTGGTGTCCCATAACCGGCACTAAGGAAACAAAGAATGTGTACAATTGTTTGACCAGTTTTAAAGCCACAGTGACTCTGCCTAACAGGACGACATGTGAATTTTTAAATGAACAATAAAATTAAATAAAGAAAATATGATAAATAAGATGTACATACAGGTATACAGATATGCAGAGGTAGGTGCATACATATGTAACATTGTTGTTTTCCGTATAAAATTAATGAGTT
>CM060313.1:44908715-44913715 GCA_030674185.1 Monoplex corrugatus
GCACATAATCTAAGGATATGCCCCCAGTGTTGACCACTCCATCCAATTTATCGCACAAAGGATTTAAGAAACATACTTGAATACAAATTTAAGCATACCTAAGGACATCAAAACATACAAAAACGGGCATAAATGACCTAAAACTGCTTCTGTATATCTCAAAAACCTAGAGCCAAAAATCCACTTAATATACATACCCAATCATCAATCCCAAGATAAAGTATATGAGACTTTATCGAACACATGTAGGTGAATGGACCAGCAAGGCAGAAAACAATAGGAAGAAATGACAGAAAGCAAAGAGGAAGAAAGAAACAAAGAGAGAGACAGAAAAGAGGAAATATCTAGCACAGAATTTCCAGAATGTGGGGATACTTTTTTTTTTTTTACCGAAAGAGACCTCAGCATCCCCACGGGGGGAGACTCAAGATCTGATATTTTGAGTTCAACCACAGTCTGCAACATTAAAAAACTGGCCTTTAGCTACCCGTCTAAATGTTTCCATCATTCTGATGGTGTCAGCTTAGAGTTTCAAATGCCCTTAACTACCTCCCCCCTCCTCAATTTCAAGACCTTGCCAGCGTATAGGGTTTTGCGTAGGCTAAAGGAGTCTGCTGAAAAGACGCCCTGAAACCAAATCCCTCCAGAAATGTGACATTGATGAAAAACAATGTGAAATCATGGCCACAAACAGGTCTGAATGGAGGCAAGCTATTCGCGAGGGAACAGAAGCTTATGACAATGAAAGACGAAGCAGCCCAGTGAAAAAGCGTGCAGCAATAAAGGCCAGAACCAACTCTGCAGAGCGTTCCATTGAGTGTCCTGTATACAGTACAGCGCCTGTGTGCATCAGACTTTGGCCTGAGATCCCACATGAGGGTACACAAATAAAGTGCTAGGTTGGACTTTATCGACCACGATAGTCGACCATAGTAAGGAGCGTTCCAGATGATTGTCTGGAGCTTGGGAGGTGATTTTCCAGAGAGTGGTAAGGCATTGGTGCTGTGGGTCCCGTCGGCATCTTCGATGTGTTTCTTGTTGACTAGTTTGGGTTTTAAACAGACATGGTCTGTTTTACATGTCATCGTCGCAGGATTTTTTTTTTTTTTTTTTTCGATTCTAAAAGACACGATGATCCGTGAAATATGTCAAGCAACACGATGTATTAAGTCTTTTGATCAACTTAAAACAACACCCACGCACGCACGCACGCACGCACGCACGCACGCACGCACGCACGCGCGCACACACACACACATATACATCGTCATCATCATCATCATCATCATCATCATATCTCTCCCTACTGGATGAAGATTTTAGTTTATTGAATTTTAACTTTAAATTTATTTTATTTTGTTTGTTTTATTTCATGCTATTTTATATTTTGTTTCGTTCTTTCTAATCTTACTTTAATCTTTATTATATTTCATTTCATTTCGTTTTAATTTGTTTTTGTTTTAATATATATTTCATTTCATTTCATTGCATTTCATTTCATTTCATTTCATTCCATTTCATTTCATTTCATTGCATTTCATTTCATTTCATTTCATTTTATTTCGTTTTATTTCATTTCATCTCATTTCTATTTATTTTATTTTACTGTGTTAGATGAATTTTCCCCCCTTCTTTCATTATTTTCTAAAAGTGGTTTAAGGGAAAGGACAGAGCTTCCAAATGTTGTCGTTTGAGAGTACCCTTTCCACTCGAGTTGTTCTTTTGTTTCTTTATTTCCCCTCCTTAGTGGGACCGACACATTGGCACTCTGCGAGCAGCTGTACAAACTGAACTGGAACACTGAGGTTCAAAGTCGGTGCGGGTAAGGGGCAAGGGTAAGAGAGGGGGCAGGGACGTGGTGTGTGTGTGTGTGTTGGGGGGTGTTTGTGTGTGTGTGTGGGGGGGGGTTGTGTGGGTGGGTGGGAGGTGTTTGTGTGTGTTGGGGGGGGTTTGTGTGTGGATGTGGGGGGAGGTGTTTGTGTGTGTGTGTGTGCGTGTGTGAGTGTGTGTGTGTGTGTGTGTGTGTGTGTGTGGGGGGGGTTATGAATTGTGTGTGTGTGTGAGTTTATGTGTGTGTTTTTATGTGTGTGTATTCGTTCTTTAACGTCTTTTCATTATGAGTGTGTGTGTGTGTGTGTGTGCGTGCGTACGTGCGTGTGTGTGTGTGTTTGTGTGTTTGTGTATGTTTCAGATTGAATGTGTGTGTGTGTGTTTGTGAGGTGTATGTATGAGTGTGTCAGTGTGTATATATATATATGTGTGTGTGTGTGTGTGTGTGTGTGTGTGTGTGTGTGTGTCTGTATGTGTGTATGTGTGTGTGTGTGATTGTGTGTGTGTGTGAGTGTATGTAGGTATGTGTGTGTGTCTGTGCTCGCCCGCGAGCGCACGCGTGCGCAGGGATTGATGGATCAACAAGTTATGTTGCGTTGAATCAATAATTTACATGTCTGTTGGTGTGTTTCCACGTCCTCTTGTGGCCTTTTACCTTCTGATGGCTTGACAAACATTGGCGCTGCACAGCTTTCAAAGGCTGAATGCTCTCTGTTTTGACGAGTTTCCATTAGTGGGGGGGGGGGGGGGGGGGGGGGGGTGAGATATAAAAAGGGTTTGGAAATAAAGAATAAAGAATGTAAAAAGAATGAATAAATAAATAAAAAGGAGGGAAGGGGTGGAGACAAGGAAGCAGATGATGTATGTTAAAAAAAAAATCTTTTATTTTCTCCAAAGACATCTCGAAAAAAAAAAAAAAAAATCGGAACTAAAATCAGCCTCTACCCCCACCCCCACCCCCCACCCCTACCACAAAAAAAGAAGCGATTTTACCAAAGAAAGGCGTTTAATTTAACCCTTTGACTTCCACAACTTGTCCAGCAGCATCCTGCATTGTCAACCATGCTAGTAATTCAAAAACCTAACGTTTTGGCTCTCATCCTGTCTACCAGCTTTCTCCTGCAGGAAGCTGGTGGATAGGGTGAGGGAGCCAAAGGGTTAAAAAGCCAATCTTGGGAGAAGTGCAGTATATATGTCTTAAAGCCGAGTTAAAAGAAGACTTTTCTTTCAAATTTCACTAGAAACAACGTAAGAAAATATATGCGCAAGTGTTCGTCGATCTTTGATTTAACGCCTTAACCCCCTCCCCCCTCCGCCCCTCCACCCACCCACCCAAAACAAAACAAAACAGAACACAAAACAAAACAAAACAAAACAAAACAAACCCAACGACAACAAAACCCTAAACGATAAGTGTTTTATTTACCCAGATGTCAGTGGCCCCCTTCTTTCTTTCTTTCTTTCTGTCTTTCTTTCTGTCTTTCTTTCTGTCTTTCTTTCTTTCTTTCTTTCTGTCTCTTTCTTTCTTTCTCTCTTTTTTTTTTTTTTTTTCATAACTGATACAGGGATAATTTTGCAGGCATCATTTCAATAGGCCATCAAATCTGGTTATAATCAATCAGAGATTAAAAAAAAAACATTTAAAAGTTTTATTAACCCTTTAACTCTCACACCATATCCACCAGCATCCAGCATCGTCAACCATGCTACTGAAGCAAAAACTTAACCTTTGACTCCCTCATTCTATCCGCCAGCTACCTGCAGGAAGCTGATGAATGAGGCGAGGAAGTCAAAGGGTTAAATTTTTGCAGGTCAAAGGGTTTAAGTTTTTGCAGTTGATAGATAAGAGGCGGGAGTCAAAGGGTTAGAGAGGCTTGCGTCTTTGGCGCCGTCAAGTCATATATCAGTTGCGATCACAGAAAAAAAATAGTGCCCCTGTCTCCGAGAGAAATCCCATATTGCTAGGTGGAACATCAGGACCTGGTTAGTTCATGGGTTTATGTGCAGACTTTAAGTCTTGTGCCATGATCATTTTGGCTGGCTAGTTCATGGGTTTATTGTGCAGGCTTTAAGTCTTGTGCCATGATCATTTTGGATCTTCTCCATCACATGGCACCAGTGGCGTCAGTGTGTATGGAATTCATTCCGAGCGCGGAGACGTCATCTTGAGAAATTGAAATCGTCTCAAAAGGCGCTGTATGTGCGAGACAGAAAACTCTCTTGTCCACTAAGGTTGCAAAACTATTGAAACATTAAATTGAATTTGGAGTTTGCTCAAGAAAGATTCATGGCATTTGGACAATTCTGTATTCGCTACACCCAAATCTCCCAGCAGTTATCTGGCAGACTCCTCAGTCCTCCGCAAAAAAGCGTATACGCTGGTAAAGGTATTGAAATGAGGTGGGGAAGGAGAGAACGAAGGGACCTATGAGAGGGGGGTGGGGACGTGATGTGTGTGTTTGTGGTATGTGTGTGTGTGTGTGTGTGTGTTGTGTTTGTGGTTGTGTGTGTGTTTGTGTGTGTGTGTGTGTGTGTGTTGTGTGTGTGTGTGTTGTGGTTGTGTGTGTGTGTGTGTGTGTGTGTGTGTGTGTGTGTGGTGTGTGTGTGTGTGGTTTGTGGTATGTGTGTGTGGTGTGTGTTTGTGGTATGTGTGTGTGTGTGTGTAGTGTGTGTTTGTGTGTGTGTGTGTGTGTGTGTTTGTGGTATGTGTGTGTGTGGTTGTGTTGTGGTATGTGTGTGTGTGTTTTGGTATGTGTGTGTGTTTGTGGTATGTGTGTGTGTGTGCGTTTGTGGTATGTGTGTGTGTGTGTTTGTGGTTGTGTGTGTGTGTGTTGTGTGGTATGTGTGTGTGTGTGTGTGTCTGTGCTGTGTGTGTGTTTGTGGTGTATGTGTGTGTGTCTGTGGGTGTGTGTGTGTGTTTGTGGTGTGTGTGTGTGTGTGTGTGGTGTGTGTGTGTGTGTGTGTGTGTGTGTGTGTGTGTGTGTGTGTGTGTGTGTGTGTGTGTGTGTGTTTGAAAAACTTGAGTTGACAGCACCAGAATGATGAAAACATTGATGCACAGAGAACAGGCCAGTTTTTTTGTGTTTTTTTTAATGTTGTGGGCTGGGATTGAACTCGAGATATCAAAATCTTGAGTCCGCGTCTCCAACTTGTCAAAAGAGCCAGACAGC
>CM060313.1:44926215-44928715 GCA_030674185.1 Monoplex corrugatus
CAGAAAAGAAAACGAGAAGTAAAAAGAAATATATTGAATGAAGGAACAACTAACGAGCTTCGGTGGAAAAATCAATGAAAATATAAAAGAGAGACAGAGAGAGAGAGAGAGATAGATACGACAACGAGCAGGAGAGAAGGACCAAAGCACGAAAAAGAAAGAAACAAAGTGGTATAGGACATAAAAAAGTGAAAGAAAAAACGAAAAGGGGTGGTGATGGGGGTTGGGGGGGGGGGGGTGGGCAGTGGAAGAGGATCAGAAAAAAAAAAAAAAATACAAGACGACAAGCTGCGAGGAAAAAGTCTACACAAGATAAGAAAATGTAAGCAGAACGGGAGGAGAGAAAAGAGAGAGAGGGGGAAGGGAGAGAGAGAGAGAGAGAGAGAGAGAGAGAGAGGAGAAGAAGATGAGGAAAGAAGAAGAAGAAATGAAACAAAACGAAAAAGGAAGACAGAAACTAGAGAAACACAGAGCAGAAATGCGTGAGATGAAACGAATAAAAGAATCTGATTATTGTCTGAAAGAAGAAAAATAATTTATATAAAAAAAAAGCACCATGAACAAAAAGAAAGCCGGCGAAGAAAGAGGGCAGAATAGACAGACAGAGATGAGAGAGAGAGAGAGAGAGAGACAGAGACAGAGACAGAGAGACAAAGAGACAGGGAAATACAGAGACAGAGAAACACTGAGAGAGAGACAGACAGACAGACAGACAGAGAGAGAGAGAGAGAGAGAGAGAGACAGACAGACAGACAGAGACAGACAGACAGAGAGAGACAGAGACAGAGAGACAGGGAGGAAACAGGAGAAAGAATCTGGTTATTATCTATAACAATGTCCATGTTTCTATTATTCTGGTGGTGTCAGCTAAGCGTTTTATAGATTCCTCCCCACCTCCTCAGAAGAAGAAAAGGAAGGAAAAGACAGAGAAAGAGAGGACAGAAAAAGAACAGAAGAAGAAAGAAGAGAAAAAGATCAAAAGAAGAGAAAAAGATCAAAAGAAGAAAGAAGAGAAAAAAGATCAGAAGAAGAAAAGGAGGAACAGATAGAGCAGAAAAGAAAGGAGGAACAGACAGAAGGAAAAAAGAAGAGAAAAAGAGCAGAAGAAAAGAAGGAGAAGACAGAAGAAGAAGAAGAGATAAAGAGAAGAAGAAGAAAAAGATGAAAAGATAGAGGAAGAAAAGAAGAAAAAAAAAAAGAGAAGAAGAAGAAAAGGAGGAAAAGACAGAAGGAAGAAAGGAGAGAAAAAGACAGAAGAAGAAAGAAGAGAAAAAGAGAAGAAGAAGAAGAAAAGGAGGAAAAGACAGAAGGAAGAAAGAAGGGAAAAGAGCAGAAGAAGAAAAGGAGAAGACAGAAGAAGAAGAAAAAAAATGAAAAGACAGAAGGAAGAAAAGACGAGAAAAAGAGCTGACGAAGAAAAGGAGGAAAAGACAGAGGAAGAAGAAAGAAAAGAAAAAAGAACAGAAGAAGAAAAAGAGGAAAAGAAAGAGAAGAAAAAGGAGAAAAAGCGCAGAAGAAGAAAAGAAGAAAAAAAAAGCAGAGAAGCAAGGGATGAAAAGACAGAAGAAAAGAAGATAGAGAGAAAAAAAGAAAGAGCAGAAGGAGAAAAGGAGGAAAACACAGAGGAAGACAGAAGAAGAAAAAAAAAGAGAAGAAGAGCAGGCGGAACGGACACAATAATCCGATTACTGCCTATTTAAAGAGCCCCAAAGACATAGAGGAGTGGGCATGGGGGACAGTGGTGAGGGAATCATAGGTGGGCGAGGTAGAGGGGGTATGCTTAGGGTGACAGTGGAATGGGAGTGGGGGGTGGGGTGGGGTGAGCTTTGGGACAAAGGAGATGAACTGGAAAAAGATGCAAAGCCAGAAATATAGATCGGTGAAAAAAATATCGCGAAAGGGGAGGGGAGGGGTGGGGTGGGGGAAAGAGTACGTGATGTGAGCAGATCCAAAGAGAAAGTGAATAAAAAAGAAAGAAAAAAAAAAAAGGAAGAAAAATAAAGAAAAGAATCGAAAAAGAAAACCGAGAAGAAAACAAAACGCTCAGAAAGAAAGTGAATAAAGGGGAAGGGGGTGGAGGGAAAAGACGTGAAGGAAAAAAAAAAAAAAACCACACACACAAGAAAACACTCAAAGAGAAAGCAAATAATAAAATTTAAAAAAAGGAAAAATAAAGAACAGACATGAAGAAGAGAAAAGAGAAGAAAACGTCCAATAAAGAGAAAGCGAATAATAAAAACAAAAATAGAGGAGAGAGGGAAAAATAAAGGAAAAGACGCGAAGAAGAAAACAGAAAAGAAAACGTCCAAAGAGAAACCGAGTAAAAAGAAAAAAAAAAAAAAAAAAAAAAAAAAAGAAGGCAAGACGCGAAAAGAAGAACAGAGAATAAAAACGTCCAGAGAGAAAGCGAATGAAAAAAAAAAAGGGAAAATGAAAGTAAAGACGTGAAGAAGAGAACAGAAAAGAGAACACTTAAAGAGAAAGCGAATGAAAAGAAAAA
>CM060313.1:44943715-44946215 GCA_030674185.1 Monoplex corrugatus
TTCCAATCAGTGATTCCTGACATCTCTGTGAACTGTCTGAACTCTGTGCTGCATAAGAGTTTGCGAAATAGAAAACGCTGGCACCATGTGTAAACTTGGATATTGATAATAATAGTAATAATAATAATAATAGTGATAATCAAAATGATAATGATGGTAATAATACAAATAAGAATAAGAATAACAATAATAATAACAATAAGAATGGTACACGTGTAATGATAATAGTGATGATAGTAATGATGATAATGGTAATAATAATAATAATAACAACAACAGTATGATAATGATAATAACAACAACAGTAATCACCATCATCGTCGTCATCATCATCATCATCATCATCATCATCATCATCCTCATCATTTGGTCTCCCCGCGCTTTACACAGTTACAAGACACGAAAGCCCTGAATTAACATACACACGGCGCGCGCGTGCGCACACACACACATACACACATACACTCACACACACACACACACACACACACACAACACACACACACACACACACACACACACACCACACACACACACACCACAACACACACGCACGCACACGCACACGTTGTCAGTTTCTCTATCTCTCTGTCACTGTCTCCCTCCCTCACCGATCTCTCTTTCCCCCTCCCCCTCCCCCCCTCTCTCTCTCCCTTTTCTTCCAACCCCATCTCTCTCTGTAATTAAAGCTAACGAGTTTGACAGGCGAACGCTTTTTATGTGTGCGGAATGCCAAAACCAAATAATTGAAGACAGAGAGTGGGAAATTTACGTTTTTCTAGACAAGTTTTGGTGATGTTTAAAGTGCTCGCTACTCGCCACAGTTGGCATTCTTTGCTTGACTCTCTTTTCCTCGGCGAAGAATTGTTCTTCCATTAGAGAAGAATGTTCACAAAAAACAACAAAAAAAAAACAACAACAACATAACGTTCACAGTAAACAGGATGGTAAAGTTGTTGTAAACGTCTCCCTTTGTGTGTGTGTGTGCATGTGTGTGTGTGTGTGTGTGTGTGTGTGTGTGTGTGTGTGTGTGTGTGTGTGTGTGTGTGTGTGTGTCTCTCTCTCTCTCTCTGAAATGGCAGACATTAAAAATTCCCCCCCCCCCCCAAAAAAAAAAGTTGTATGGAGTCGTCTTCTCTCTCTCTCTCTCTCTCATTCTCTCTCTCTCTCTCTTGGGAAAAAAATATCGATTGTCAATCAGTCAGTTTCTCTCTCTCCTTTTTCTCTGTCTGTCTCTGTCTCTCTTTTCGTTTCTTTCTACAGCAATTTTGAGGTAAAGATTTTAGCTAATAACTTACACCGTTGGAAAATAAAGTATTATTGTCCGTGTTTTTCTCCCACCCACCCCCACCCCCACCCCCGTCGCCATCTCCATCCCTCCCTCTCTCTCTCTCTACCTCTACCTGTCTCTCTCACCCTCTTTTCCACCCTTGCCTCTTCCCCCCTTCCCTCTCTTCCTCTTCTTCCCTCTCTTCCCCTGTCTTTCTCTTCCCCCTCCCCCTGTCTCTCCTCCTCTCTCTTTCTCTGTCCCGCCATCTCTCTCCGTCTTTCTGTTCCTCCTTCTCTCTCTATCTCTCTCTTTCCCTCGTCTTCTCTCTCTCTCTCTCTCCCTCTCTCTCCACCATCTGGTCTGTGTGAATTTCTGTCTTTATTCTCTCTTCATGTGTCTGATACACACGCGTCTTCTTTCTCTCTTCTTCTTCTTTCTCTTTCTGTCTTTTCTTTCTGTCTGTCTTTTCTGTCTGTCTTTCTTCTCTTCTTTCTGTCTTTCTTTCTTTCCTGTTTCTTTCTTTCTTTCTGTTCTTTCTTTCTTCTCTTTCTTTCTTTCTTTTCTTTCTTTCTTCTTTTTTCTTTCTTTTCTTTCTTCTGTTCTTTCTTTCTTTCTTTCTTTCTTTCTTTCTTTTCTTTCTTTTCTTTCTTTCTTTCTTTCTTTCTTTCTTTCTTTCTTTCTGTCTTTCTTTCTGTCTTCTTTCTTTCTTTCTTTCTTTTCTTTCTTTCTTTCTTTCTTTCTTCTTTCTTCTGTCTTTCTTTCTGTCTTCTTTCTTTCTCTTCTTTCTCTTTCTTTCTGTCTTTCTTTCTTCTTTCTTTCTTTCTGTCTTCTTTTTCTTTCTTTCTTCTGTCTTTCTTTCTTCCTTTCTTCTTCTTTCTTTCTTCTTTCTTCTTTCTTTCTTCTTCTTTCTTCTTTCTTTCTTTTCTTTCTTTCTTTTCTTCTTTCTTCTTTTTCTGTCTTTCTTCTCTTTTCTCTTTCCTTTCTTCTTCTTCTTCTGTCTTCTTTCTTTCTTTCTTTCTTTCTTCTTTCTTTCTTTGTTTCTTTCTTTCTGTCTGTCTTTCTTTCATTCCTCTTCTTTCTTTTTCTTTCTGTCTTTCTTTCTTCCTTCTTCCTTTGTTTTCTTTCTTCCTTTCTTCCTTTGTTTTCTTTCTTCCTTTCTTTCTTTCTTTTCTTTCTGTCTTTCTTCCTTCCTTCTTCCTTTGTTTTCTTTCTTCCTTTCTTCCTTTGTTT
>CM060313.1:44951215-44953715 GCA_030674185.1 Monoplex corrugatus
TTGAAGAAGACGCTGTCTCCGTAACTCCTTCGTTAATTGGCTGGTGTAACATCTTTTAACGATGAAACTAGGAATGCGAAAAACAACAGAGAGATGAGTTTTGGTGAGATGCGTGCAAGAAATGAAAACGGAATAGGAAACAGATGGTTCGTGTTACTCCTTTTAACCCTTTCAACTCCTGCAACCTATCGACCAAACCGCAAAAAAAAAAAAAAAAAAAAAAAAAACCTTAACCTTTTGACTCCTTCACCCTGTCCAACAGGTTCCTGAAGGAAGCTGGTGGATTTGGTGAGGGAGTCGGAAGAGTTAAGTTTTTTGCTTTGCTAGCGTGGTTGACCGTGCATGCAGGATGCTGGTGGACAGGGTGCGGGGAAGTCGAAGGGGTTAAAGCGTGGAAAACGAGGAACGTGGAAAGGTTAACAACAGACGTATCGGTCGCTGAGAGACGCGCAAGTGAGAGAAAAATACGTAGAATTCAACGAGTGGGGAGAAAGAAAATGGTGTGTGGTGGTGGACTGGTGCCACTGACTAGAAAAACGATGGAATGTGTGAGCAAGCTGCAGACAACGCGCCGGCAGTGTTGAAAGTTAGGAGTGAACTTTGCCCCTGGTGACGTCAGCTGGTCGCTATCACTATCAGTATCCCCTTACCCGTGCCACGTGCTCTGCTGGTAAGAATGGCAGCCATCATAGCCACCGGCACAGCCGCCAGTGGAAAAGCCGGTTCATTCACAACGCTTTGGTTTTAAGCTGGTTATATTTTTTTTCTCTCCTTAGTGAGTCGATTTCTTTCTTGTCTCTGTGAATCTGCCGTGTGAAATTCGGATAGCTCTCTCTCTCGATCCCCGGGAGAAGGGGGGGGGGTGAGGGAGCGCGTCGCCGCAATGAAGCGCCACCTTTATATTTGTCTTGTTCATTTCGTGTTCGCTTTTTTCTTTTCTTTTCTTTTTTTTTTTTTTTTTTTTGAATTATCATTATTTTTTTTTTTTTATTGGGAATGCATTTATTTTTGTTCAGCCTGTCTGCGAGAGCACGCTTGTCTGTTCATTCGAGACAGTTTCTCTGTGGTTTTGGGGTCTTTCGCGTGCGTTGCGTCTTATTTTATTTTATTTCATTTCAGTTTTATTTTATTTTGTTTTTATTTTTATTTGATTTATTTATTTCATTTCACTTTATTTTATTTTGTTTTGTTTTGTTTTGGTCTATTAATTTTGGTTCTTTTTGGGTCTTGTTTTGGCATGTTTTATGTCGTTTGTTTGTGTGTTTTCTTTGTAAGTTTCTTTGTGTGTTTCTCTGTTTCTTTGTTTCTTTGTTTTTCTGTATGATTTTGCCAGGAGTAACTCTGTTTGCGAGTGTCCATATGCGCAGGGGGCCTGTCACTTCCTAGCGGGTGCTTTCAACCTTTTAGACCTCCACGCTACGCGCTGAAATAGTGAAAGTATATTTTCCAGAAACTGCGAGATTTGATAATGTTTTCCCTGGTGGCTTTGGAAGATCTGAAAAGAGAGACAGAGACAGAGACGAGAGAGAGAGAGAGAGAGAGAGAGAGAGGAGAGAGAGAGAGAGAGAGGACTGACACTGACACTGACACATGGTTTATTGTGAAGGCCACCGACCCATACACAAACCAGGGATTGTGGGGGAGGGGATCACATCGTTAACATAAAACCTTTGCATACTTTTCATTCGTCGTCCGTTTTGTAGTAGCAATGTACAGACATTTTCAGACATGTTACCTCTTCTCGGAGCTTGAAAGCATACAATAGAGACGTCACCTATTTTCTGGAACGTTCTGAATTGTTATACACTGAGGACAGTTCCTTATGCGCTCCACCCAAATCCGCCAGCAATTATCAATTATCTAGCAGACTTCCAGAGTCTGCGCGAATTTATGCTGTATCTGGTGAGGCCTTGGGGGGTGGGGGGGGGGGACGATGGGAGGGGGGGGGCATAGTGACCTATGAAACACAAAGCTGACGCCGCTAGAATGATGGAATTATTAACAGGCCATGGTTCTCTCTCTCATTGTCTGTCTGTCTCTGTCTGTCTGTCTGTCTGTGTCTGTCTGTCTGTCTGTGTCTGTCTTCTCTCTGTCTCTGTCTGTTTGTCTGTCTGTCTCTGTCTCTCTCTCTCTTTGTCTCTCTGTCTCTCCCCTCTCTCTTTCTCTCCCTCTCTCTCTCTCTCTGTCGCTCGCTCTCTCTGTATCTCTCTCTTGCTCTCTCTTGCTCTCTCCACCCTCTTTCTCTCTGTTTTTATCTCTCTATCTCTCTTCTCTACCTCCTCTCTCTCTCTCTTTCTTTCTCTCTCTCTCTCTCTCTTGTTCTCTCTTTCTCTCTGTTCTCTACCTCCTCTCTCTCTGTCTTTCTCTCTCTCTCTCTCTATGTCTTTCTCCCTTTCTCTCCTCTCTACCTCCTCTCTCTCTCTCTCTGTCTGTCTCTCTATGTCTCTGTCTCTCTCTCTCTGTCTTTTTCCCTTTCTCTCCTCTCTACCTCCTCTCTCTC
>CM060313.1:44961215-44973715 GCA_030674185.1 Monoplex corrugatus
GTGTGTGTGTGTGTGTGTGTGTGTGTGTGTGTGTGTGTGTGTGTGTGTGTGTTCGTGTGTTCGTGTGTTTGTTTGTTTTCGAGAAATTTAAATTGTATATTTCATCTTCAATAGTCGTAATTGAAATTGGATCATGTTTCGTTCTGACTGTTCCCGATCGGATGTCGTTTAATCTTTCAAAATGCGTGAATGTAATTGACACTGTACACACGTGCTTAAGGTTTCTGTGAATCTGTGAAATATTTATTCAGACTTTTCAGCCGTTTAGCAATGTCCTTGAAACTAGAATGGTAGACGGTTGTGTGTGTGTGTGTGTGTGTGTGTGTGTGTGTGTGTGTGTGTGTGTGTGTGTGTGTGTGTGTGTGTGTGTGTGTGAGTATGCATGTGTGTGTGTATGTGTGTGTGCATGGATGAATATGTGTGTGTATGTATGTGTGTGTGCGTGCGAGCTTGTGTGCGTGTGAGCGTGCGCGCACGTGTGAGTGTGCGTGTGTGTTTGCTTGTAAATAATTGTCTTTGCGTGTGCGTATGCGTGTGTGTCTGAGAGAGAGAGAGAGAGAGAGAGAGAGAGAGAGAAAGAGAGAGACAGACTGAGAGACAGACAGAGATAGTGACAGAGAGAGAGACTGAGAGACAGACAGAGATAGTGACAGAGAGAGACAGACTGAGAGACAGACAGAGATAGTGACAGAGAGAGACAGACTGAGAGACAGACAGAGATAGTGACAGAGAGAGACAGACTGAGAGACAGACAGAGATAGTGACAGAGAGAGACAGACTGAGAGACAGACAGAGATAGTGACAGAGAGAGACAGACTGAGAGACAGACAGAGATAGTGACAGAGAGAGACAGACTGAGAGACAGACAGAGATAGTGACAGAGACAGACTGAGAGACAGACAGAGATAGTAACAGAGAGAGACAGACTGAGAGACAGACAGAGATAATGACAGAGAGAGACAGACAAAAACAGAGATAGAGAAACAGAAAGAGAAAGAGACAGAGAGAGGGGGGAGATAGAGAGAGAGGAAGAGAGGGGGAGAGAGACAGATAGAGAGACAGAGAGTGAGCCAGAGAGAGATAGAGAGAGAGAGGGACAGAGAGAGAGAGAGAGAAAGAGACAGAAAGACACAGAGAGAGACTGAAGGAGAGACAAAAAGGGGAAGAGAAAGAGAGAGCGAGCGAGATAGAGAGAGAGAAAGAGAGAGAGAGAGAGAGAGAGAGAGAGAGAGAGAGAGAGAGAAATTGAGTAAGTCCGGCGGTCAGCAGTCTGGCATAAGAAAGGAGGTATTATCCTCTTGAGGTTATAGAGCGTGAACAGTTGGCTCGTGGCTGGAATGACTTGACCGGTCAACTCCGCGGTGTGACTAGGGTGTTCCCCCTACCCTTGGTACCGCTCAAGGTGTCTTCGATCATTATTTTATTTATTGATTTGATTTATTTATTTATTTCTTCGTTTGTGTGTTTATTTATTCATTTCATGTATTCATTTATTTATTTATTTATTTATATGACTGACGTTTCCAAATCGTTGCTTCTAATTAAAAATGCTGTACGGGAACAATCTCTGTAATGGCGCTTCTGGAAAAGCAGAATAAATATACGTGTGGTGTTATTTGGGGTTAATGTTGTTTCCTGTTCTTTTGCAGTACAGCCTTTGCTGTCCCCCTCTCTCTTCCCCCCTCTCTCTCTTTCATTATTTCTTTCTTTCTGTCTCATTTCTCTCTCTCATTTCTCTCTCTCTCTCTCTCTCTCTCTCTCTCTTCTCACTCACTCTCTCTTTCTCTCGCTGTCATTCTCTCTCTTCTCTTTCTTTCTCTCTCTCTCTTACTCTCTCTCACTCTCTTTCTCTCTCTCACTCTCTCTTTCTCTCTTGCTCTCTTTTTTCTCTTTGTTTCTTCTTCTCTCTCTGTCTTTTTCTTTCTCTCATTCTCTCTCCCCTCTCTCTCTCTCTCTCTTTTCCCTTTCGCTCTTTCACTCCAGGTTTACTCAGAAGTACACATAGGTAAACCCGGGCTGACTGTTGTAGTTATTCGATAAACCAGGCTTTTCTCGTGGGCATTCGATGATCCAGCTTTACCCATAGATGCCTAGTAGCCAGGCGTTATCACTAGGTACTCATTGTGTGACCTTTACTCACAGGTGTGATAGGTACTCATTGCGCCACCTTTACCCAAAGGTATTCGGTATCCATGTTTTACCTGTAGGTACTCACTGTGCCACCTTTACTCATAGGTATGATAGGTGCCCATCGTGCCACTTTTACTCACAGGTATAATATGTAGTCATCTAGCACCTTTTTTCACACTGTGCCACCTTTACTCATAGGTATGATAGGTGCCCATCGTGCCACTTTTACTCATAGGTATAAATGTAGTCATCTAGCCACCTTTACCCAAAGGTATTGGTTGTCCACGCTTTACCTGTTGGTACTCATCGTGCCACCTTTACTGATAGGTATTCAGTAGCATCTTCACCTATAGGGACTGATTTTGTTACCTTTTCTCATAGGTAGGTAGAATAGACACTCATCATACTACCTTTACTCACAGGTAGTCGGCGTCCAGACTTTACCAATAGGTTACTCATTGTGCTACCTTTTACTCACAGGTATTAGTATCCAGACTATAAATAGGATACATATTGTACTACCTTTATCACATGTATTGGGTATCCAGACTTTACCAACAGGTTACTCATTGTGCTACCTTTACTCACAGGTATTAGTATCCAGACTATAAATAGGTACATATTGTACTACCTTTATCACATGTATTGGATATCCAGACTTTACCAACTAGGTTACTCATTGTGCTACCTTTACTCACAGGTATTAGTATCCAGACTATAATAGGTACATATTGTACTACCTTTATCACATGTATTGGGTATCCAGACTTTACCAACAGGTTACTCATTGTGCTACCTTTACTCACAGGTATTAGTATCCAGACTATAAATAGGTACATATTGTACTACCTTTATCACATGTATTGGTATCCAGACTTTACCAAAGGTTACTCATTGTGCTACCTTTACTCACAGGTATTCGTTCCAGACTTAAATAGTACTATTGTCTACCTTTATCACATGTATTGGGTATCCAGACTTTACCATAGGTTTACATTGTGCTACCTTTACTCAAAGGTATTAGTATCCAGACTTAAATAGGTACTATTGTACACCTTTATCATGGTATTGGGTATCCAGGCTTTACCAATAGGTACTCATTGTGCACCTTTACTCACAGGTATTCGGCGTCCAGGACATTACCAACATGTTACTCATTGTGCTACCTTTAGTTATAGGTATTGGGTATCCAGGTTTTACCAGTAGGTATTATTGCGCCACCTTTACTAATAGGTATTGGGTATCGAGGCTTTACCAATATGTACTGATTGTGCCACCTTTGCTAGTAGGTATTGGGTATCCAGGTTTTACCAATAGGTATTCATTGTGCCACCTTTGCTATAGGTATTGGGTATCCAGGTTTTACCAATAGGTATTCATTGTGCCACCTTTGCTAATAGGTATTGGGTATCCAGGTTTTACCATAGGTATCATTGTGCCACCTTTGCTAATAGGTATTGGGTATCCAGGTTTTACCAGTAGGTACTGATTGTGCACCTTTCTAATAGGTATTGGGTATCCAGGTTTTACCAATAGGTATCATTGTGCACCTTTGCTTATAGGTATTGGGTATCCAGGTTTTACCAATAGGTATTCATTGTGCCACCTTTGCTAATAGGTATTGGGTATCCAGGTTTTACCATAGGTACTGATTGTGCCACCTTTGCTAATAGGTATTGGGTATCCAGGTTTTACCAGTAGGTACTGATTGTGTCACCTTTACTAATAGTATGGGTATCCAGGTTTTTACCAATAGGTACGATTGTGTCCTACCTTTACTAATAGGTATTGGGTATCCAGGTTTTACCAGTATGTACTGATTGTTGCCACCTTTACTAATGGTATTGGTATCCAGGTTTTACCTATAGGTATTCATTGTGCCACTTTGCTATAGGCATTGGGTATTCCAGGCTTTACCAATAGGTACTTTTCGTGTTAGCTTTACAGATAGGTAGATAGAATAGGCACTCTTCATACCAACTTTATTCACAGGTATTGGGTATACAGGCTTTACCAATGAGTACACACTGAGCCACTTTACTCATAGGTAGGTAGAATAGGCACTTATCATACTCACAGGTATTGAATATCTGGGTTTTACCAATAGGTATTATTCCGCCACCTTTACTCACAGGTATTCGATATCCAGGCTTTACCAACAGGTACTCATTGAGCCATCTTTATTCAAAGGTATTCGGCATTCGGGCTTTACCAATGGGTACACATTGAGCCACTTTGACTCGCAGGTAGATAGAATAGGCAGATAGAATAGTTAGATAGAGTAGGCACTCATCATACTCACAGGTACTGGGTATCCGGGCTTTGCCAATAGGAACTCATTCCGCCACCTTTACTCACAGGTATTTGGCTTCCTGTTTTAGTTTTTCCTTATAGGTATTCAAAAGCTTGGCTTTACCGGGAGGTACCCAATAAACCTGGCTCTTCCTCCAGAAATCCAGAGGCTTGGTTTTCCCATCCATAATGTTGTAGCGTGGGTTTGTTGGTCGGAGGGACAGTGTCCTTTGTTTCTTGGGATTCATCAGTGGTCAGTGGCGATGGACGGGCGGGAACGTGCCTGGACTGCAGCGGCCGGTCATCACGGGGACACAGGAGTCGTTGGGGTGGACAGTGTGGTGTGGGTGTAGATGTTTATGTAGTGAGGCTGTTTGCTGTGTGGGTGCTGTGTGGAAAGTTCTTACACAGTAGGTCTGTCTGTGTGTTTCTTTGTGTTAGTCTCGTTCTGAGGACAGTCTTTTTTTTCTTTGTTCGGTTGACACTGGCGTCTTGCTGTGTGGACATTCAGTCAGACTTGGATCGTCAGTGCGTAGGGTATAGACTCATAGGCTTATAATTATGTATGATGTATGTGATGCCATTACTAAGTATATTATAGAATATACATAGAAATCAGTCTGCGAGCTGTTATCACTTTCTTCTTCTTCTTCTTCTTCTTCGCATTCTTCTTCTTCTTCGCATTCTTCTTCGCATTCTTCGCATTCTTCTTCGCATTCTTCGCATTCTTCTTCGCATTCTTCTTCGCATTCTTCTCCTCCTCCTTCTCCTCCTCCTCCTCCTTCTCCTTCTTCTTCTTCTTCTTCCTTCTTCCTTCTTCTCCTTCTCCTCCTCCTTCTTCTTCTTCCTTCTTCCTTCTTCTTCTTCTTCTTCGTCGTCGTCGTCGTCATCATCATCATCATCACCATCTTCTTCTTCTTCTTCTTTCTTCTCCTCCTCCTTTTCCTCCTCCTCCCCCTTCTTCTTCTTCTTTTCCTGCTTCCTCCTCCTTCTCCTCCTCCTCCTCTTCTTCTTCTTCTCCTTCTTCTTCCTTTTCCTCCTCCTCCTCCTCCTCTTCCTCCTCCTCCTTCTTCTTCTTTAATAACCCCGTGAAGGGTCATTGGTGCGCTGGACAAGAGAACTGTTCGCCAGATCCTTCCCGCTCTGTCAGTTGCGTGTCAAAGCCTGGGTTTTCACAAAATGTTTCTCTGTTCACACCATAGTGTTGTGTCAGTCGGTCGTGGTTGTTTCACGCGTGTGTGTGTGGTGTGTGTGTGTGTGTGTGTGTGTTGTGTGTGTGTGTTGTTGTTGTTGTTGTTGTTGTTGTTGTTGTTGTGTTGTTCTTCTTCTTCTTCTTCTTCTTCTTCTTCTTCTTCTTCTTCTTCATCATCTTATTTTTTCTTTCCTGGGTACCGTCACTATGAATAGTCCAGGCCTGTGTGAACTAAACAACATTGCCGTCGTTCTCAATGTTTCGACGTGAAGCGATGCACTCTTGCAACATGTTCTGTGGAGTCCACCAGTGATGATAGTGCCAAAAATCGTGATGTGCGACAGATGATCGTGGATGTATGGTCTGAGAATGTGTGAAGCTGTCTGTAGTCATCGTTTCAGCCTTCAAGAGTCCGTCCGCATGTTTGTGGTCGATTATCCAGGGTCGGCGCACGCGCTAATGGTCTCCGTTCAGGGGGAAGTAGTTAGCGTGGATGCACACGATAATCGTCTCCCTTTGTATGTGTTGTGTGTGTGAAACACCCCGAACGTACAACGTAGGCGACTTTGGAGCTCAAACTATCGACCATTGGTGTATGGAATCAGATACTCACCCGCTCACGCGCACACACACACACACGTACGCACACGCACGCACGCACGCACGCGCGCACACGCACACACGCACACACGCACACACACACACTCATGCACGCACTCAGTCACACACACACACACACACACACACACACACACACACACACACACACAGAGTAAAATAAGAGCGTGTGTTTAATGTAACAAAACAAAACAGGGACACATTTTCGGTCAACTAGCTTTTATCGAGCTTATAGGAAAATCAGCAAAGAGTAAACTTGTGCACAAAACTTAGTAAGAAAAAAAAAAAGAAGAAAAAAAAATAGTAGACGACTTCCCTGACGTTGTGTTAAGCAGGGGAAAATGGCAGACAGGAATCATATCTGGTGCATGGTTGGCTTATGTGTAAAGTTACATGTCGTTCAGCTGCAACTGGGAACCTGACCCTATACATGGGTCATCATCAAGTGCCTTGCCACATGGCGTTGGCGATCATGGCTTTCCATCTGTTTCTATCCCTTGTTGCCGCAAGCACATCTTCCACCCTCTTTGTCTTCAGCCACTCTGCAAGTCCGTCCAATATTTTTCCCCTGGGTCTACCTGGTGCTCTCTTTCCCGCCAACTTTCCCATTGTGACCAAGTGCTCTAATTTCCCTTTCCTCATAAAATGGCCTATAAATGTGGCCTGTCTTTTCCAAATCTTCCTTATGAATGATCAACTTGCGTCTGCCTCCATCAAGGCGGTCTCGTTTTGTTTTCTTTGCTGTCCATGGAACTCTCAACATGCTTCTTAGAAACCACGTCTCGGCTGCCTCAGTCTTGTTCTGTCTTTGCGTGTTGACTGTCCATGGGTAGAGAAGGTAAAGCGGAGAGGGAAAAGAGATGGGCGTGCTGTCAACGTGCTGGCCCCGAGAAAGGTTGAAGTCTCTACCACCTCATTCCCCTTACGTCCTCAGAGCTTGTGGGACAGCGTTTGCCCCCCCCCCCCCCCCCACTCCCCCATTTTTCTTAAAATTATTATTTGCCCTGTCACAGTAAGGTCTGTTTGTGGTTGGGATTATCGGCAGTTACTGTGTATGTTTGTCTTTCACCTTTGTGTGTGATATCCCAACCTTTACTCTGGACGATTTGGTGCTAAAATGTCGACTGCCGGTAGGTGTGCATGGTCCCGCCACCTGTGTTGGTATAAATCAATTTTGTGATGACATGAGATGTGTACACGTTTTTCTGTCGGTGTATGTGTTGTTCTGTCAATGTATGTGTTGTTCTGTCAGTGCATGTGTTGTTCTGTCAGTGCATGTGTTGTTCTGTCTGTGTATGTGTTGTTCTGTCTGTCAGTGTATGTGTTGTTCTGTCAGTGTATGTGTTGTTCTGTCTGTCAGTGTATGTGTTGTTCTGTCAGTGTATGTGTTGTTCTGTCTGTGTATGTGTTGTTCTGTCAGTGTATGTGTTGTTCTGTCTGTGTATGTGTTGTTCTGTCAGTGTATGTGTTGTTCTGTCTGTCAGTGTATGTGTTGTTCTGTCAGTGTATGTGTTGTTCTGTCTGTGTATGTGTTGTTCTGTCAGTGTATGTGTTGTTCTGTCTGTGTATGTGTTGTTCTGTCAGTGTATGTGTTGTTCTGTCTGTGTATGTGTTGTTCTGTCAGTGTATGTGTTGTTCTGTCTGTCAGTGTATGTGTTGTTCTGTCTGTGTATGTGTTGTTCTGTCAGTGTATGTGTTGTTCTGTCAGTGTATGTGTTGTTCTGTCAGTGTATGTGTTGTTCTGTCAGTGTATGTGTTGTTCTGTCAGTGTATGTGTTGTTCTGTCAGTGTAATTGCTTCCTGCAGGAAGCTGGTGGATAGGGTGAGGGAGTCAAAGGGTTAAGGGTTTGTTTGCTAGCATGTTTGACAGTGCAGGATGCCGGTGAACAGGTTGCGGGAGTCAAAGGGTTAAGTGAAAAAAGAGAGTTTGCGCGATACGAGGAGAGTGCTCTCTCATTACCAGGAGTTAACAACAGTCAAAGGGTTAAGTGAAAAAGAAAGTTTGCGCGATACGAGAAAGTGCTCTCTCATTACCAGGTGTGTTAACAACAGTCAAAGGGTTAAGTGAAAAAGAAAGTTTGCGCGATACGAGGAGAGTGCTCTCTCATTACCAGGTGTTAACAACAGTCAAAGGGTTAAGTGAAAAAGAAAGTTTGCGCGATACGAGGAGAGTGCTCTCTCATTACCAGGTGTTAACCACAGTCAAAGGGTTAAGTGAAAAAAGAAAGTTTGCGCGATACGAGGAGAGTGCTCTCTCATTACCAGGTGTTAACAACAGTCAAAGGGTTTAAGTGAAAAAGAAAGTTTTTTGCGCGATACGAGGAGAGTGCTCTCTCATTACCTAGTGTCAGTTTAACGGTCCTAGAAAGGAAATAGCAATACCAAGAAAGCGTTGGGGTTGCTAGTAATAATAACTTGTTCACATTACATGGGAAAGTGTTCACACTACGAGTGTTCACATTACAGGCTTTCACGTTACAAAATGTCCCTCAACAAGGAAAGCGTTGACACCGCAAGACAAGTGATCACATTACAAGGAAAGTTACAAGGAAAGTGTTAGACATTACCAGGAAAGTGCTTGATATTAACAAGGAAAGCGTTTGACATTACAGGGAAAGTGTGATCACATTGCGAGGAAAGTGTGATCACATTTCAAAGGAAAGTGTTCTTATTACAAGGAAAGTGTTCACATTACAAGGAAAGTGTTCACATTACAGGGAAAGTGTAATCACATTGCGAGGAAAGTGTTCACATTACAAGGAAAGTGGGATCACATTACAAGGAAAGTGTTCACATTACAGGGAAAGTGTTCACATTACAAGGAAAGTGTTCACATTACAGGGAAAGTGTGATCACATTGCGAGGAAAGTGTTCACATTACAAGGAAAGCGTGATCACATTACAAGGAAAGTGGGATCACGTAGCAAGGAAAGTGTTTACAAGGAAAGTGTTCACATTACCAACAGGAAAGTGTTCACATTACAAGGAAAGTGATTACATTACAAGGAACGTGTTCACATTACAAGGAAAGTATTCACTTTGCAAGGAAAGTTACAAGGGAAGTGTTCACATTACAAGGAAAGCGTTCACATTACAAGGAAAGTGTTCACATTACAAGGAAAGTATTCACTTTGCGCGGAAAGTTACAAGGAAGTGTTCACCTTGCAAGGAAAGCGTTCACATTACAAGGAAAGCGTTCACATTACCAATAGGAAAGTGTTCACGTTACAAGGAAAGTGTTCACGTTACGAGGAAAGCGTTCACATTACAAAAAGAAAGTGTTTACGTTACGAGGAAGGTGTTCACTTTGCAAGGAAAGTGTTGGTATTACAAAGAAAGTGTTCACTTTGCAAGGAAAGTTACAAGGAAAGTGATCACATTACAAGGAAAGTTGCAAGGAAAGTGATCACATTACAAGGAAAGTTACAAGGAAAGTGATCACATTACAAGGAAAGTTACAAGGAAAGTGATCACATTACAAGGAAAGTTACAAGGAAAGTGATCACATTACAAGGAAAGTTACAAGGAAAGTGATCACATTACAAGGAAAGTTACAAGGAAAGTGATCACATTACAAGGAAAGTGTTCACTTTGCAAAGAAAATTACAAGGAAGTGTTCACATTACAAGGAAAGTGTTCACAAATCAGGGAGAGCGTTTTGAATTCAGACGAAGTATAAACGATGCAAGGAAAATAATTCACGGTGCAACGCACACATGAAACAAGCGAAGGGTTCATCGGTACCTCCAGGAATAAGTACGCCCACGCACCCCGAAAAGGAAATCCTTCACATTTGGATCCAGTTCTTAAAGATGTAATAACAACGACGGAATCGTTCACGCTACGAATAGGAAAGTGTGCACGTACGCAGTGGGAACGGAGGAGCCACGTTCCTAACTAATAAAAAAGCAAATTACATTCAAAGCCGGAATATATCCAAAAGTGCTTACTCCTTTTAGATATGACGACAAAAAACAAAAAAAAGATGTCGCTTAAGAATGGAAGTGCTCAATATTTAACACAGAAAGTGCTTTAAACTGAAGAATGGAAGCTCTCATAATTTAACACAGAAAGTGCTTTAAACTGAAGAATGGAAGCTCTCATTATTTAACACAGAAAGTGCTTGTTACTTAAGAATGGAAGTGCTCATAATATTTTTAGCACAGTGATGGTAACACAAGGAGGGTAGTGCTTGTATTTCCAAAAGCAAAGTGCTCTTAACTTCAGAGAAAGTGCTCGTGACTTAACAAAGTGCTCTTAAGTTAAGGGAAGTGCTCATAATTCGACAAAGAAAGTGAACATATCGTAGGAGGAGAACTCATATTTTAACAAAGAAATTGGTCATAACTTGAGAAGGAAAGTGCTTACAGTTACACAGAAATTGCTCATAAGAAGGACAGTGCTTACAGTTACAAAGAAATTGCTCATAACTTGAAAAGAAAAGTGCTGACAATTACAAAGAAATTGCTCTTAACTTCAGAATTAAAGTACCCACAATTTAACAAGGAAAGTTCCTCATAACTTGAAAAGGAAAGTGCTCATAATTCAACAAAGAAATTGCTCATTATTTGAGAAGGGAAGCGTTCACACGTCAACGCAGAAAGTGCTGGTGACTTATTACCGAAACGCAATTATCAGTGCCGAAAAAAATTCCTCTCCTCCTCAGTGTGTTCTCACGAAGCATTAAAACGACGGATCACAACGCGAAGGTTCTTGTGGTGGTATCGAAAGTGGTGGTGGTGCTTGGTAGTAGTAGCAGCAAAGTTGCTGCCGCCGCTGCTGGTGGTGGTGGTAGTGGTAGTGGTAGTGGTGTTGGTGGTGGAGGTGAAGGTGATCGGGGTGGATTTGTGGGGGAGCGTGTCCGGAGTATGGTGGAGAGAGGGTGGAGGGGGACATGGGCCTAGCGGGCAAGTCAGACTCACCTGTGGACATCGTCGATCTCCTCCTCCGCCTCAAGCACGCCGCCGCTGCCATGGCCTTCGTCTACAAGAAGTTCAAGAAGATCGTCAACCCGCGCCGGCGGAAAAAGCCCTCTGTCAGGTAAAATTGCACAGACAACAACAACAACAACAACAACAGCAGCAACCACCACAACAACAAACAGGCACACACCACTGCCAACAGGCTACAACAGCGAACAAACAATCAACAGGTATCAACCGTAGCAGTAAACAAACAACAACACGAGAAACAACAACAACAACAACACAAAAATAACAAACAACATCAGCAAACAACAACAACAGTAAGTAACAACAACGTCAACTAAACAGCAACAAACACCAATAACAACAACAGCAAACAACCAAACGAGCAGCAGCGACAACAACAAACCAACAACAACAACACCAATAACAACAACAGCAAACAAACAAACAACAGCAACAGCACAGAACACAACAGACGTGGCACCAACAATACAAAAGAGAAAAAAAAGAAAGAAAGAAAAAAAGAAAGAAAGAAAAGAAAGAAAGAAAAAGAATGAATGAATGAATGAATGAATGAATGAATGAATGAATGAATGAATGAATGAAAAAAAAGAAGGAAAAAAAAAGAAAGAACAAGCTTTACGAAACAATGCAAGAACAAAACAAAGCGTTATTGTTCTGTACTCTTAATGAATGCATGGCGTTGGATTTATCTCATTTAACCCTTTGACTCCCGCACCCTATTCACCGACCGCAAAAACTTAACCCTTTGACTTCCTCGCCCTTTCCACAAGTTTCCTAAAGGAAGCTGATGGATAGGGCGAGGGAATCAAAGGGTCATATTTTTGCTTTTCAAGCATGGTTGACAATGCAGGATGCTGGTGGACAGGGTGCGGGAATCAAAGGGTTAAAATGTTTGCGTGCCTACATCATACGAGTATTGCAGAACAGCAAGGACTGTCCAACAGCAGGTCCACTGGGACCAGAACTTCGACCACTGTCCTTAACTTAACCCATTGGGTCCTGCTCCCTGTGGCCTGGATGCTTCTGTAACTCTGTCTTCTATTTCCTCGCCCCACCAGACCCTGAGTTGTGGCCTGGATGCCTCTGTAACTCTTGTCTGTCTTCTATCTCCTCGCTCCACCAGACTCTGTATAGTGGTCTGGATGCCTCTGTAACTCTTGTCTGTCTTCTATTTCCTCGCTCCACCAGACTCTGTATAGTGGTCTGGATGCCTCTGTAACTCTTGTCTGTCTTCTAATTCCTCGCTCCACCAGACCCTGAATAGTGGCCTGGGTGCTAGCCTTTTCAGATGAGAAGATGGGACGAATCCCGTGTGC
>CM060313.1:44978715-44981215 GCA_030674185.1 Monoplex corrugatus
GAGAGAGAGAGAGAGAGAGAGAGAGGAGAGAGAGACAGAGAGAGAGAGAGACACAGAGAGAGAGAGAGAGACTCATCCCCATTTTAGGAATATTAACGACGGAAGAGAGAGAGGGGGAGAGAGAGAGAGAAAGAATCACCATTTTAGGAATATTAACGACGAAAGAGAGAGAGGGGGGAGAGAGAGAGAGAGAGAATCACCATTTTAGGAACATTAACGACGGAAGAGAGAGAGAGAGAGAAAGAGAGAGAGAGAGAGAGAGTGTCACCATTTTAAGAATATTAACAACAAGAGAGAGAGAGAGAGTCATCACCATTTTAGGAATATTAACGACGAAAGAGAGAGAGGGGAGAGAGAGAGAGAAAGAATCACCATTTTAGGAACATTAACGACGGAAGAGAGAGAGAGAGAGAGAGTCATCACCATTTTAGGAATATTAACGACGAAAGAGAGAGAGGGGGAGAGAGAGAGAAAGAATCACCATTTTAGGAACATTAACGACGGAAGAGAGAGAGAGAGAGACAGACAGACAGACAGACAGACAGACAGACAGACAGAGAGACTCCATCACTATTTTAGGAACACTAATAATAATAATAATAATAATTACAATATTTATATAGCGCAAAATCTTGATAAAATCAAATCTAAGCGCTGAAGCAGACACACACGCAAGCACGCACGCACGCACGCACGCACACACACGCACGCACACACACACACACACACACACACACACACACACACACACGCATGGCTATAAATGGGGAGAAAGAATAAAAGCAATAAAAGCAAGAATAAAACCAATGGAAAATTATAGAGAGCATAGCATATACAATTATATATTATAACCATGTGATTCCCTCCGAGCGGAGACAGGCTGCAGAGGGGGGGGTTGAGTGAGGTTAGGATTTTATGCGGAGGAGAAAAGGTGAGTTTTGAGAGCGGACTTGAAGGAGACAAAAGTAGGTTGCTGACGGACTGAGAGAGGAAGTTTGTTCCAGGAGAGTGGACCAGAAACAGAGAAGGCTCGTGGACCATAGGTATTGAGCTAACGACGAAAGAAGAGAGGGAGAGAGGGAGAGAGTCATCACCAATTTAGGAATATTAACGACGAAAGAGAGAGAGAGAATCATAGTCATTTGAGGACCATTAACGACGGGTGAGCGAGAGAGAGAGAGAGAGAGAGAGAGAGAGAAAGAGAGAGAGACATTGAGAGATGGGTGGAAGGTGGGTGGGAGGAGAATCGTCAACCACTAACGACATAAAGCCGGAGGCACGGGCACCACGAAACCAGGGCATCAAGTGTTACATGTATTACACAGAGATCTGAAGTTCCATAGGTCAGTGACGTTGGCCTGTTCCCATTCTCCTCTGCCAGTGTCCTCTCCATTTATCCAGTCACCGTGGTGTAGTGGTTAGCGCAGCGGACTACCGAGTGGAAGGTTGTGGGTTCGAATCCCCATCAGTCCCTTCAAAAATCATTGTAGTCTTTTTGTTGTTGTGTTTTTTTTGTTTTTGTTTATTTAGTTTTTATGCTCTAACCAGTTCCTGTCCAGAGTTGAGCGTGCTATGCGCTCGTTGGGAAAACTAGGACCACACGGTCGAGTCTTATCCACTTCACGGATGCGTCATTGAGGTGGTGTTGCTCAAATCTTCTGACCGACACCGCGGGTGTCTGTATCTCTCGGGCCCGGTCAACGCCAGGATATACTATGATATAGTAAGCGTAGAGTACAGCTTTGTCACTCAAGAGTACAGCTCTGTCACTCAGTCTCAATCCTAAATGGAACTCCATGGCATCATGATTATCGCCCTCATCGTCATCATCATCATCAGTCCTGGATGGAACTCTGTAGCATCAAGGTTATCGCCATCGTCGTCATCATTATCATCATCGCATTGTAAAGAAAACTTTGCCGTGTTCTGTGGCCACTGCGGTGGGTAGAAAATGGGCCAAAAACACAAAAAAAAGGTTGCTGTCCTTTCTTGTCCATTACACGATTTTTTGTTTTTTTTAAAAATCTTTTTCTTCTTAAACTCCGAACCGGAGGAGAACAAAAGGGGCATCACAAGCAAGAAGGAGTGTGTGTGTGGAGGGGTGCGAGGGGCGGGGTGTGGAGGCTGTGGGGGAGGGCGGAGGTGGTGATTGATTTTGAAGCAAGGAAGGGATCGGGGTTTAAAAAAGAAAGCAATGGTTTGTTTTTTTGAGGGAGGTGGCGTTTTTGTTTGTTTGTTTGTTTGTTTGTTTTGTCAGTGTGATTCAGAGTATTAATTCAAAACTTTTATCAGTTTTGTTCGTTGGTCTGCGTGTCTTGTCTGTCTGGCTGTCTGTCCTCTTCTGTTCTCTGTCTCTGTTTCTGTCTCTTTCTCTGTTTCTGTCTGTCTGTCTGTCTGTTTTCTGCTTCTGTCTCTTTCTCTGTTTCTGTCTGTCTGTCTGTCTGTTTTCTCCTTCTGTCTCTTTCTCTGTTTCTGTCTGTCTGTCTCTGTTTTCTGCTTC
>CM060313.1:44983715-44988715 GCA_030674185.1 Monoplex corrugatus
GTGTGTTTACAACCCGATTTCCTATTGTATAAAAGAATGGAGGTGGGGGGGGGGGGGGCTGGGAGGTGAGGTCAGTACAGAGGGTGTGCCAGTCTGACTCAACAACACACTGTCCAAGGACTCGGTGAACCCGAACGTTTACTGAATGCACGCGAGATAGCAAGGGGGGGGGGGGGGGGGGGGGGAGGGGGGAAGAAGGGGGGCTGGACGGACGGTCAAGTGTCCAGCCTCTGTGTCGCGCTCTGGGGTTCAACGGGTGCGTTAGTGGTGTCCACCACCATCACCCTACCCCCCCGGACCCCTCTTCCCCCATCCTCCATCCCTTTTGTTTTTGTTGATCCCATTGGGTCAGTGGTCACATGCCTAAGTGACTAAGTGTATACTGTTGTGGCGTGGCATTCGCTGTGTGTGTAGGGAGAAGAGTGGCAGAATGAAACCAGAAGATCAAGCAAAAACCAAAGTAAGCGCGTATTCAACACAACAAGACAAGACAAGCGCAAATTTTCGGCCAACCGGCCTTTTGTCAAGCGCGAATGCACGGTCACAAACAGACCACAAACAACACCAAACAACGGATAATAAGAAGAGGACTAAAAACTTCTTCCCTGCCGCCTCGTCCAGTGGGTAAAAAGAGACCAAAGTGGCAGAATGGTTCAGACGTTCGCCCGCCAATAACAAAATTCGAAGTTCCAGGGTTCGCTGCCCGTAAAGCCCTCGTCTTTTCTCCTCAGTTTGACCGGAAAATCGAACTGAACGTTTAGTCCTTCGGAAGGGGACGGAAGACAAGTCGGACCTGTGTGCCTTCTGGCTGGGCACGCTAAAGATCCCACGACAGTAGAATATCGTGAAGAGCAGGGCATTGCCTGGCTGCCTTAGTATAAAGCATTGAAGAGATAGGTTGATTTCCCAGGTCCCACCCCTTGAAAAACAATTAGCCTTCTTGCCTTTCTGAAGTCTTGGTTTAAAAAAAAAGTGAATATTACTTTATTAGCATGAATTTGAAGCCAGAGAGATGGGATGAGCGCAGCCTTCGTGATGCTGGCCCCGAGAAAAGTTGAGGTCTCTGTCACTTCACTCCCATACGACCCCAGGGTTATGCAACTATCTAGGTAGGACCTCAGGACCTGGCCAGCTCTTGGGTTTATGTGTAGGCTTAAGGCGTGTGTGCCGTTATCATTCTGGATTTTCTCCATCACATGGCACCTGTGACGATAGTGCATATGGAATTCATTCCGAGCGCGGAAACGTCATCTTGAGAAACCCTTGTGTGTGTGTGTGTGTGTGTGTGTGTGTGTGTGTGTGTGTGTGTGTGTGTGTGTGTGTGTGTGGTGTGTGTGTGTGTGTCGCGTGCGTGATTATGTAACTCCATTAAGTCCATTTCTGAAAGAAAGAAAAAAAAAAAGATACACTGAAATGAGCTAAATTTATTAAATGTTTTAAAACTGTGTATTTATCCTTCGAACATTTGAGTATTCTTCCGTAAGAAAATTCTAGGTGTACTTTTTGGTTTAATTTAACTTTTCCCGTTGGAGTTTCATGCGCTTACTGTTATCCTCCATGTCCCTGTTGGGCGAAACTGTTTATTAAAACATTGCACACTGAACATTGTGTGTGCTTATGTTAGTGGTTGGTCACACACACAGACACGCACACACATATATATGCACACACACATACACACACAGACACACACACACGCATGCATCTACGCACAAATGTAAACAGTCACAAACACATGCACACACACACACACACTCACACACACACACACACACACACACACACACACACACACACACACACACACACACAACACACACACACACACACACACACACACACATACACACACACACACACACAAACAAACAAACAAACAAACAAACAAACATACACACTCTCTCTCAAACAAACACAAACGTATAAACACACACACACTCTCTCTTTCTCACTTTCTCTCTCTCTGTCTCTCTCTCTCCCTCTCCCTTCTCTTCTCTTTCTGTCTCTGTCTCTGTCTCCCTTCTCTTCTCTTCTCTTCTCTTCTCCTCTCTCTCCCTCTCTCTCTCTCCCTCTCTCTTTCTCTCTCTGTCTCTGTCTCTCTCTGTCCGTCTGTCTGTCTCTCTGTCTCTCTCTGTCTCTCTCCCTTCTCTTCTCTCTCTCTCTGTTTCTCTCCCTTCTCTCTCTCTCTCTCTTCCCTCTCTCGCTCTCCTCCCCCCTCTCTCTCTCTGTCTGGCCTCACCCTATGGCATTACATACATCTATGGCTAACGCACCTACAGTGAAGCCCCATCACAAAGAGCCACGCTTTCCGCCCCATTGCTGCTGAAGTGCTTATGGCTCCACGCTTGGGAACTGTGTGCACTGAACTCAAAGACCCCTCCTCCCCTCTCTGTACCCATCCTTTTACCTGGCCAAGAGACTGAGAGCCCACGGGTTAACCCTTTCACACCCCGCACCCTGTCAACCAGCATCCTGCATTGTCAGACCATTCTACTGGCAAAACAAAAGTTTAACCCGTTTGACTCCCTCACCCTATCCACCAGCATCCTGCATTGTCAGACCATTTTACTGCAAGCAGAAATTTAACCCTTTGACACCCCGCTCCCTGTCCAACCAGCGTCTTGCATGGTCGACCATTCTACTAGCAAAAGCGAAAATTTAACCCTTTGAATCCCTCACCCTATCCACCAGCATCCTGCATTGTCAGACCATTTTACTAGCAAAGCAAAATTTAACCCTTTGACACCCCCTCCCTGTCCACCAGCGTCTTGCATGGTCGACCATTCTACTAGCAAAGCGAAAACTTAACCCTTTGACTCCCTCACCCTATCCACCAGCTTCTTGCAGGAACTTGAAATTAGGAGAAAAAGTGTTGTGTTTTTTATGATTTCATTTCGTCCTCTTCTCCCACTGGACGAAACAGCAGAGAAGTTTCAGTCTTTTTCTCCTAATTTTTGTATTTGGTGTGTGTTTGTTTGTTTGTGATCTTACATTCACGCTTGACAAAGGCCAGTTGGCTGAAAATTTGCGCCTGTCTTGTCTGGTTGTATTAAATACGCGTTCTGATTCTATTTTCTGGGGTTTTTTTTTCCCGTTACATAGACATGTACCAGTGTCTTGCATTATGCAGGACTAGAAAAAGCACTAACCAACTCCGCCGAAGTGTCCCTGCGGCAGTGCAGAGTCTCTTCTTGTGGGTGGCCACACGGCGTCTTGACAACGCCAGCTCCTATGGATTTCCTGCTACTGGTACTTTGTGAAAAAATGAACTTGGGGTTTGGAGTGATGCCCCCTTAAAGAGCCAGAGTTATCGGAGTTATTTGAAGAGGGATTCACCGCGCTCAGACAACTCCATATGTGCTCCACTCAAATCTGCCAGCAAAGTTATCTAACAGATTTCCTGAGCCAGCACAAAGCCCTATGCTGCTGGCATGGTCTTGAAACGGGGGGAAAGGGGAGAAGGGACCTACCTACTTATCAAACACTAAGCTGCACCACCAGAATGATAGAAACATTAACCCCTTTGACTCCCGCACCCTATCCACCAACTGCAAAAAAAATTACTTTGATTCCTCACCCTATCCACCAGCTTCCTGCAGGAAGCTGGTGATAGGGTGAGGAAATCAAAAGTGTTAAGTTTTTGCTTCGCTAGCATGGTGTGTTGACAATTCAGGATGCTAATGGACAGGGTGCGGGGAGTCCAAGGGTTAAGACTGACAACGAACAGGCCAGATGCTGGGATTGAACTCAAGATATCAGATCTTGAGTCCATGGCTGTACCAACCAGCCCGTCAAGGCGTGTGCGGTGGAGAACCACTGAACGTATCGCATCACCTGAGGGTCTGGCCTGTTACGTCGCACGCTGGGGGCTCAACAAGTGCACAACGAAGCTGTACGCAGGACAAACAAACAAACATACAAACAACAAACAAACAAGCAAACAAAACAATTTGAAAAATGTCCGGACATGCGATCTTACCGCTGCTGTTATTGCAGCCTAATGATAGCATTGACGTCAACAGTTTTTATTTTTATTTATTTAGTTTCTTTTTTTAAGAATCATCGCTCTCAGGGAGGCTACCTTTGTGCTCGCCTTTTTTTTTTTTTTTTTTTTTCGTCCCATTTTCTACGACCATCTTAATGACCGCTTAAGCTGGCACAGTTTTTACAATGCGATGATGATGATGTCGATGAGGATGATAATTATGATGCTATGGAGTTCCATCTAGGATTGAGACTAGCGTGACAGGGCTGTACTGTACGCTTACTATCATAACATATCCTGGCGTCAACCAGGCCCGAGCGATACAGACACCTGTGGTGCTGGTCAGAAGATTTGAACAACACCCTCAGTGACACATCCGTCAAGTGGAAGAGACTCGACTGTGTGGTCCCAGTCTTCCCGATAAGCCCGTAGCACGCCAAACTCTGAGTAGAAGCCGGTTAGAGCCGAAAAATCCCGCAGTGATATAGTTTTGAAGGGACTAAATGGGGGATTCGGATCCACAACCTTCCAGTCGGTAGTCCGTTGAGGCTAACCACTACACCCCACGGCGACTAGTCTTTGACGTCAACAAGTTGTGTTTTGTCTCTGAACCAGAATGAAAGAAAGCGAAACCCCCACACCCCCACACCCTGTCCACTCCCAAGAGATGGGTCCTTCAACCAATTATTACGATGTTGGTGGTGGCCCTAAGACTATCCCTACACTAAGAAATGCCATACTCACAATTTTTGCTGAATTTCCCATTTGGCGGTTGGAAGTGTGTTGTAGGATCGGGGAAGGTATGTCTGTGAACTGAACTGAATGACCCCCCCTCCCCCCCTCCCCCCCCCCCCCCCGTTTCTGTCCTTAGACAGACAGCTTCTTGTCTGTTTGTCCACGTTGTTTTTTTTTCCGTCTGTCTCTTTTTCTCTTTTCTTTTTCCTGTCTATCTCTATCTTTCTCTTTTTCTGTACTTGCGGCTCATATGTGTCTCTGTACTTTCTCTGTCTCTATC
>CM060313.1:45011215-45033715 GCA_030674185.1 Monoplex corrugatus
CAGTTTAAACATATTCGGGCATCTAAAATATTTTGAAGGGATAAACCTTGAACGGATTTCATCTAAAGCTTGACAACACAGGACAAACTGTATTTCGTCTTCTTCAGCTTGCATACATAAGGGACAGAGCAAATCAGACTCTCTGTGTTGCTTGTATCTCAGTTGATGGGCTTTCAAAGTTGGTGAACCAAGTCTAAATTTTGCTATTGTTTTTTTTTTTTTCAAATTAATATCCAGACCAAGGCTTATGTATGGTTTAACACTGTGAGAATCTATGAAGTTCTGTAAAAATCATATCTTCCACATGCTGTACATGGTCATTCCACTTTTGCTGTCTAGAATCAATCAATCTTTGTCGAAAATCACGAATAAACTGTCTAGAGAGAGAGAAAGAGGATATCTTTTTTATTTATGAGAGAGAGAGAGAGAGAGAGAGGGGGGGGGGTAACATTCTTTATTTAGCAGGGTTAGTATTTTCTTTTACATCTTCCCCAATGCCAGAGAAGGACCTCACTGCACGTTCTAAAAAATTAACATGTAAACATCAACAACAACAAAACCCCAACAACAACAACAAACAAACAAAAAACCATATATATATATATATTATATATATATATACACTGCTTTTAATCTAGATTCACCGATGAACTTCATATATATATATATATATATATTATATATATATATATATATATATGAAGTTCATCGGTGAATCTAGATTATATATATATATATATGAAGTTCATCGGTGAATCTAGATTAAAATCAGTGTAAACGTCAAACTGAAAACACAGAGAAGGAGAACCCAGTTATTACATTTGGAGGGTTGTGGCATTAACGTATTTTTGTTTGTTTGTTTATTTGTTCGTTTTTGTTGTTGTTTTGTTTTGTTTTGTTGTTGTTTTTGTTTGTGTGTGTTTTTTTTCTTGTTTTTTTCTTTTTTGTTTAATTTTTTTTACACCTGGCTCTCGCACACGGAGACTCTGCAGTCAAAGACAGGGAGGGACACAGAGACGTGAAGAGTGTTTTCATTTTAGAGGGGAAATGACGGTCAGTGTTATAGCGTGCAGTGCGGTATTTGTACTACTACTAACTACATATCGTGGAGGCGGCTTGGCTTTGTGGTAATTTCGGTGTTTAGTCAGTGGGTGTCGGGTAGACGGAGAGCATTGTCGTCGTGACTCTGTTGTGTGTTACGAGGTGGCTGAAGCTAATGAGTTGGATTACCTACCCTATGCTACCTTTAAGTCTGTCTGTCTGTCTGTTTCTCTCTGTCTCTGTCTCTCTCTCTGTCTGTCTTTTCTCTGTCTGTCTGTCTCTCTGTCTGTCTCTCTGTCTCTCTTTCTTTGTCTCTCTCTCTGTCTCTCTGTCTGTCTGTCTGTCTTTCTTTCTCTCTGTCTCTGTCTGGCTGGCTCTCTCTCTCTCTGTCTGTCTGTCTCTGTTTGTCTCTCTCTCTGTCTCTCTCTCTGTCTCTCTCTCTCTGTCTGTCTGTATGTTCTCTGTCTCTGTATCTGTTTCTGTCTGTCTATCTCTCTCTCTGTCTGTCTCTGTCTGTCTGTCTCTGTCTGTCTGTCTCTCTCTGTCTCTGTCTGTCTGTCTGTCTGTCTCTCTCTCTCTTCTCTCTTCTCTCTCTCTCTCTCTCTCTCTCTCTCTCTCTTGTGTATGATCCTTTATGGATGACGGTCGGATTAAAAATTGCATTACGTTACTTACGACTCAGCCTCGGTAATTAAAAAAAAAAAGTTATTTTTCTTGTTCTCTATATCTTTCTCATTCTTTCTGACTTCGGACATGCTCTGTCTCTGTCTCTGCCTCTGTCTCTGTCTCTGTCTGTCTGTCCGTCTGTCTGTCTGTCTCTCTCTCTCTCTCTGTCTGTCTCTCTGTCTGTCTCTCTCTGTCTGTCTCTTTCTCTCTGTCTGTCTGTCCGTCTGTCTGTCTGTCTCTCTCTCTCTCTCTTGTCTCTCTGTCTGTCTCTCTCTGTCTGTCTCTTTCTCTCTGTCTGTCTGTCCGTCTGTCTGTCTGTCTCTCTCTCTCTCTCTGTCTCTCTGTCTGTCTCTCTCTGTCTGTCTCTTTCTCTCTGTCTGTCTGTCTGTCTATCTGTCTCTGTCTCTCTCTCTGTCTCTGTCTCTCTCTCTCTCTCTCTCTCTGTCTCTGTCTCTGTCTGTCTGTCTCTCCGGAGGTGTACGTGGTCTTTCTGAGTCTCTCCGTTGTTATTTCTCTGTGTCTGTTCCCCCCCCCCCTCCTCCTTTCTTTCCCTCCCCCTCTCTCTCCCTGTCTCTGTCTCAACCTCTCCATGTCATCTACAACACACGTACACACACACGCAACACGCTACACATACACAGACACACACACACGACACACCTCACAGACACACACACATAGACACAACACGGACACACATACACAACACACACACACACGCACACGGACACACACATACACAGACACACACACACATAGAGACACATACACGGACACACACACGTACACACACACACACACAGACACACATACACAGACATGCACACACAGACACGCACACACAGACACGCAACACACAGACACACACCCACCAGACACACACACACACACACACACCCCAAAACACACACACAACAGACACACATCACACACACACACACACACACACACAGACATCACACCGTCACACACAGAGACATACACACACAAATACACAGACACAGAGACAGACACGCACTCACAGACACACAGACACACACACACACACACATACACACACCGACCCCACACACACATGTCATAACTGACGTAAAAATGTCGTGCGTTTTGTGTGTGCATGCATGTGTGCGTGCGCGCGAGCGTGTGTGTGTGTGTGTCTGTCTGTCTGTCTCTGTCTCTGTCTCTGTCTTTTCTCTCTCTCTCTCTCTCTCTCTCTCTCTCCTCTCTCTCTCTCTCTCTCTCCGTCTGTCTCTCTGTGCGTGTGCCCGTGTCTGTGCACGCGCGCGCGCGGGTGCGCGTGTCCATGCGTGTAGACGTAGGGAACGGCGGTGCGTAAGTACGTGCGTGATTGCGTCAGTGACGACTTGGTGATCGCTTAACTTAAGGATTGTGTGTGTGTGTTTTTTTTTTCTTTTTTTTTATATGCGCGGCGGTGGTGTGTCCGTCGGTAAGTGAAATACCCGAGGGGGGGAGGGGGGGGAGGGGAGGTAGAGGGGGATAGGAGAGGGAGGGGGTGTGGGGGTGGGGGTGATGGTGGGGGTGGAATCCTTTCTTCTAGGGCTCTTCGTATGTCACCATGACTGTGATCAGGTCAAAGGTCAGAGATAGCAGGGGCCCGAGAGTAGGGGGGTTATCTGAGCGACCGGGAGTCCAATGAGCATTGCCACGCGTGGTATTATAGGGGAATGGTGTCAGTGGTTTGTGAACTCCGTGTATAGTATTCCACTGGGAAGGTTGGAAGAGTGATTGATCTTCTTCTACTTCTTCTTGTCGTTGTTGTTCTTCTGCTCAAAGTCGCTGGGTGTTGGAATTAATTGGGCCTGCTGTGTGAATGTAGTCAGTGCTACGTTTATTTAGATATTTGTTTCTTTGTTTGTTTGTTTGTTTGTTTGTTCATCTATTTATTTCATTTCATTTGTTTGTTTTATTTTATTTTTTTTTCTATTTTGTTTACTGATGTATTTATTTGTTTATTTATTTTTTATTTCATTTATCTATTTCTTTCTTTATTTTATCTATTTATTTTATTCAGTATTTTTTTTATTTATTTTATTTATTGATTTTATTATTTATTTATTTAGTTGTTTGTTTAGTTGTTTATCTATTTAGTTGTTTATATTCTTAAAAGTCTGTTTTGAGAATAAGAGTGAAGTTCTTTTAAGCTACCGGTGTCAGAATTACTGCTGCCAATTGTGAGAATTTAGTTAGTTTGTTAGGCAGTTATAGGTAGAAAGGTAGGTAGGGTAGGTAGTTAGGTAGATTAAGGTAGGTAGACAGGTAGGTAGGTGGGTAGGTAGGTAGGTAAATAGGCAGATAGATAGGTAGGTAGGTAGGTGGTAGATTTAGGTAGACAGACAGGATGGTAGTAGGTAGGTAGGTAAGTAGGCAGGTAGGTAGGTAGGTATGTAGGTAAGTAGGCAGGTAGGTAGGTAGGTAGGTAAGTAGGCAGGTAGGTAAGTAGGCAGGTAGGTAGGTAGGTAGGTAGGTAGGTAGATAGGTAGTTTCTTGAATGTGTGATTTTTAGACTAAGCGTGCCGTTCTTTCAAGCTAACGGAATCCAAAATAATTCTGCCAACTGTGTGAATGTAGTCAGTGTTTTGTGTATTTATTTATTTATTTATTATTTATTTATTTATTTATTTTCTTGAAATCTGATTTTACACCAAGAGTGAAGTTCTTTTAACCCTTTGACTCCTGCACCCTATCTGTCAGCATCCTGCATTGTCAACCATGTTAGTATAGCAAAAACTTAACCCGTTGACTCTCTCACCCTATCCACGAGTTTCCTGCAGGAAGCTGGTGGATAGGGTGAGGGAGTCAAAGGGTTACATTTTTGCAATTGGTGGATAGGGTGAGGAAGTCTAAGGGTTACGTTTTTGAAATGGTGGATAGAGTGCGGGAGTCAAAGGGTTAAGGCACTGGGGGTCGGAATATGTGCCGCTAGTTGTGTGTTTGTGTTTGGTGGCCGTTGTTGTTAGTGTTTTTTCGAATGTCCGATTATCCGCTTAGAGTGCTGTTCTTTTCAGCCACTAGTGTCGGTACTACCTCTGTGGTTGTTTGTTTGTGTGTGTGTGTGTGTGTGTGTGTGTGTGTGTGTGTGTGTTTTTGTGTGTGTGTGTGATGTGTTGTTGTTGTTGTTTAAGAAATATATTGTCAGAGTTTATTTGTACACTACGAGAGGATTTTTAAGCTACTAGACTCTTTATCTCTCAGGAAGAGTGATGTTTTACATGAGTTATTGCTAAAAAAAAAAAAAAAAGAAAACAATAAGACAAAGAAAGAAAGACAAAAAAAAGGTGTGTGTGTGGGGGAGGGGGGGTGTTCATTCAGGTCTTTACTATATCGTGTGAGAGAACGGAGTGACATCATGTTCAGTGTAGGTCTGCAGAATATCAGATGATGTGGAATCGGTTTCTGCGTGTCTGGAGCAACCCGCTTCCACAGTGTCCACTGATAAGTTGTGAATATCCGATTATGGAAGACACCAAGGAGATCTGTGTTTGATTTTCGGAGATTTCTTCAACCCCCATCGACTTATTTCATGTGTTTTAAAGTGGATGTGATTTGGAAGACCCGGGTGTGCTTCAGTGTTTGAGTTCACTTGTGTGTTCACGCGGACTGTCCGTAGTAACGTGTAGGCTATGTGTGTGTTTATGCCATGTTGGAACTTCTGTTGGGTGTTTATGCGGTGTTCGAACTTCTTTTGTGGTGTGTTCGTCTGACATCTTTACGAAATGACTGTAGAAATAATTTATGTGTGAGATCCCATGGATGACATCCGAAGAAGACACCGTTATATTTCCGTGTTTTCTGCTTATCTGGAAGGAAAAGAAAGATGCACATTAGTGTTTGAAGTACTTTTTTTTTTTTTTTTTAGTTCTGTCTGATGTCATTGGAAACTTTACTACTACCAGAAATAATTCAGCTAAAGTGTGAGTCCTTTTGAAAGTCGAATTCGACTGAGATTTATTCCAATAGCTGCGATAATTATCGTGAAGAAGCCCACAGAGTTCAGATCTGTACACACGCCAGACCTCAGACCTAACAAGAATGTACCATTCGGGGAAAATCACTGACATACTTAGCCCTGGTCCTGTATGTCGCGTCTGCAGAAGCCCTAAATCGGATGAAAGAAGGAAGGGAAAGAAGAAAGAGAAAAAGCAGACAAGAAAGGTTAAAAACAGAAGAATTAAACCAAAAGCAAACGAATAAAGAAACAAACTTTAAGAAAATATTTCAAATAAACTTAAAGAAAATATTTCAGAGGTTTTTATACTCTTGACAGTTTTTACGCCCTGTATGTGTTCATTAAGGAGTGCCATTTGTTCACCGGGGTGCTGTTAGAGTTGTTCTGTCTCTAGTATTACTGATTTGTTAAATTTTCTTCTTCTTCTTCTTGCTCTTCCTCCTCTCTCCTCCTCTCCTCTTCTTCTTCTTCTTTTTCTTCTGCTTCTTCCTTTTCTTTTTCTTCTTCTTCTTCTTTATCTTCTTCTTCTTCCTTACCGGAGGACTTTTCCAGTGTAAATAGTATCCCCACCTTCTGGAAAATCTGTGCTAGAAATGTCCTCTTATCTGCCACTCTGTTTCTTCCTTGTTCCGTCGTTTTCTGCCATTTCTTCCAACCATGTTATGCATTGAAAGCAGAACACAAGATTATAATCTTGATTAAGAGCGGTAAGATGTCGTTTAAGTTCTTTGTGCCATCCTCTCGAGAGGAACATGAGAAAGTTTTTCGCTCTATATGAAATCGCTTTATAGTCAATACATGTTAGTATGTATGAGGTACACGTTGGAGGTAATCAGAGGCATGGACGGCCGCAACCCCAGGGGCAGAAACTGACAGCGTATTGTATGCTGTCTTTCATTATGTTGTATAAAGGTGGGGGGTGGTGGTGGAGGAATGGGGGTGTTGAAAGTGCTGGTAGAGTTTTGAAAAGAGCTGTCATAAGGTGAAAAACTTTTCCCATAGCTTGTAATCACATGCATGCTCCAGGTGTGTGTGTGTGTGTGTGTGTGTCTGTGTGTCTGTGTGTGTGTATGTGTGTGTGTGGATGGGTGGGTGGATGTTTGTGTGTGTGTGAGTTTGTGTTTGTGTGTGTGTGTGTGTTTGTGTGTGTGTGTGTGTTTGCGTGTGTGTTTGTGTGTGTTTGTGTGTGTGTGTGTATGTGTGTGTGTTTGTGTGTTGTGTGTGTTTGTGTGTGTGTTTGTGTGTGTGTGTGTTTGTGTGTGTGTGTTTGTTTGTTTACGTGTGTTTGTGTGTGTATGAGTGTTTGTGTGTGTGTGTGTGTGTGTGTGTGTGTTTGTTGTGTGTGTATGTGTTTGTCTCTGTGTGTGTTTGTGTGGTATGTGTGTGTGTTTGTGTGTGTGTGTGTGAGAGAGAGAGAGAGAGAGAGAGAGAGAGAGAGGGGGGTACATGTACTTGCGTGCGTACGTTTGCACGAAAAAAAAAGCTTTAGTAAAAAGTCCTTTCGTAACTGCGAAATCTTCAAGCTGTGACAACATACGTCAGTCTTTTTACACTTTTTTTTTTTTTTATTGAAGTGGGGGAGAGGGGGACGTTGAATAGTGTTTTTATATACCTATATTTTTTCCATTCATTATGTGTTTGGGTAGACATTCTATGATTTATGGCACCAGAAGGACCGATCTGTGTGTTTGAAGAGGTATTATTGTTGCTTTGAAGGCAGGTAACGACAGTAGACAGTAGTCAGTGGAATTTTTCTCCTCTGTGGTTGGTAGTGTTAAGAAGACGACTAAACGAATATATCGCCTTCTTTTTCTCTTCTCCCTTAACTCTGCGATAAGTCATCGGAGCGCCGTACTGAAGAACTGTTCGCCAGGTTCCTCCAGCTCTGTCGGTTGTGTGCCAAAGCCTGGGTCTATGTAAATGGTTTCCCTGTCCTTTCTGTGGTGTTTGTTTGTTTGTTTGTTTGTTTGTTTGTTTTTCCCTTTCCTGTTTGTTTGTTTGTTTGTTTTCCTTCGTGTTTGTTTTTCCCTTCCCTGTTTGTTTGTGTTTTTCCCTTCCCTGTTTGTTTGTTTGTTTGTTTTTCCCTTCCCTGTTTGTTTGTTTGTTTGTTTTTCCCTTCCCTGTTTGTTTGTTTGTTTGTTTTTCCCTTCCCTGTTTGTTTGTTTGTTTGTTTTTCCCTTCCCTGTTTGTTTGTTTGTTTGTTTGTTTTTCCCTTCCCTGTTTGTTTGTTTGTTTGTTTGTTTTTCCCTTCCCTGTTTGTTTGTTTGTTTTCTTTGTTTTTTTTTGTTTTCCCTTCCCTGTTTGTTTGTTTGTTTGTTTGTTTTTCCCTTCCCTGTTTGTTTTTGTTTGTTTTTCCCTTCCCTGTTTGTTTGTTTGTTTGTTTGTTTTTCCCTTCCCTGTTTGTTTGTTTGTTTGTTTGTTTCCCTTCCCTGTTGTTGTTTGTTTGTTTTTTTCCCTTCCCTGTTTGTTTGTTTGTTTGTTTGTTTTCCCTTCCCTGTTTGTTTGTTGTTTGTTTTTCCCTTCCCTGTTTGTTTGTTTGTTTGTTTTTTTCCCTTCCCTGTTGTTTGTTTGTTTGTTTGTTTTTCCCTTCCCTTGTTTGTTTGTTTGTTTGTTTGTTTTTCCCTTCCCTGTTTGTTTGTTGTTTGTTTGTTTTTCCCTTCCCTGTTTGTTTGTTTGTTTGTTTGTTTTTCCCTTCCCTGTTTGTTTGTTTGTTTTTCCCTTCCCTGTTTGTTTGTTTGTTTGTTTTTCCCTTCCCTGTTTGTTGTTTGTTTGTTTTTTTTCCCTTCCCTGTTTGTTTGTTTGTTTGTTTGTTTTTCCCTTCCCTGTTTGTTTGTTTGTTTGTTTGTTTTTCCTTCCCTGTTTGTTTGTTTGTTTTTTGTTTTTCCCTTCCCTGTTTGTTTGTTTGTTTGTTTGTTTTTCCCTTCCCTGTTTGTTTGTTTGTTTGTTTTTCCCTTCCCTGTTTGTTTGTTTGTATTGTTTGTTTTTCCCTTCCCTGTTTGTTTGTTTGTTTGTTTTTCCTTCCCTGTTTGTTTGTTTGTTTGTTTGTTTTTCCCTTCCCTGTTTGTTTGTTTGTTTTTGTTTTTCCCTTCCCTGTTTGTTTGTTTGTTTGTTTGTTTTTCCCTTCCCTGTTTGTTTGTTTGTTTGTTTTTCCCTTCCCTGTTTGTTTGTTTGTTTGTTTGTTTTTCCCTTCCCTGTTTGTTTGTTGTTTGTTTGTTTTTCCCTTCCCTGTTTGTTTGTTTGTTTGTTTGTTTTTCCCTTCCCTGTTTGTTTGTTTGTTTGTTTGTTTTTCCCTTCCCTGTTTCTTTGTTTGTTTGTTTTTCCCTTCCCTGTTTGTTTGTTTGTTTGTTTGTTTTTCCCTTCCCTGTTTGTTTGTTTGTTTGTTTGTTTTTCCCTTCCCTGTTTGTTTGTTTGTTTGTTTTTCCCTTCCCTGTTTGTTTGTTTGTTTGTTTGTTTTTCCCTTCCCTGTTTGTTTGTTTGTTTGTTTGTTTTTCCCTTCCCTGTTTGTTTGTTTGTTTGTTTGTTTTTCCCTTCCCTGTTTGTTTGTTTGTTTGTTTGTTTTTCCCTTCCCTGTTTGTTTGTTTGTTTGTTTGTTTGTTTTTCCCTTCCCTGTTTGTTTGTTTGTTTGTTTGTTTTTCCCTTCCCTGTTTGTTTGTTTTGTTTTTCCCTTCCCTGTTTGTTTGTTTGTTTGTTTTTCCCTTCCCTGTTTGTTTGTTTGTTTTTCCCTTCCTGTTTGTTTGTTTGTTTTTCCCTTCCCTGTTTGTTTGTTTGTTTTTCCCTTCCCTGTTTGTTTGTTTGTTTTTCCCTTCCCTGTTTGTTTGTTTTTCCCTTCCCTGTCCCTCCCTCAACAGTTCCCTTGAAAACTGATTTAGTAAGGCCATTCGATCTTGTGCATTTATAGGACATTTTGTGAGTCAAGGAGAAATTAGAGCACCTGGTCACAACAGGAAAGCTGGAGGGGAAAAGAGCACCGGTTAGACCCAGGGAGAAAATATCGGACGGGACTTGCTAGTGTGGCTGAGGACAGAGAGGGTGGGAGACGTACTTGCAGCGACAAGGGATAGATTCGTATGGAAGGCCATGATCGCCAACGCCATGCGGCAGGGCATATGGTGGTGATGGTGTTGATGATGATGATGATGATGATGGTGATGATGATGAGGAGGAGGAGGAGGAGGATGACGATGACTGGATCTTGTTCCATGGCCAAACCAGTGTAGTTTTATCAGAACTGAAGTCAGGAGAGCTTCATATGGTCCAGAGTGCGGACTTGTTGATCGGCGATAAAGTCAGCGTATCTGATGCGCAGTATCTTGCATGATACCTTATTTGAAGATGCTGTGTTACCTGTAGTAAATACTTCACGATCTTTGTGTTTGTGGGTAGGCCTACATGTTGTGTGTGTGTGTGAACGAGGGATGTTTTTCTGTGGTGGCTCTTTTTCGATGAATGTAGACACACATACAGTACAGTGTGTATGTAGATTATGTGTATTACAGAGGAGAAACAGGAGGGAGTGGAAGGGACATTGATGCGCTGGCTGGAGGGAGAAAGAGAGAGAGAGAGAGAGAGACAGACAGACAGACAAACAGAGACAGACAGAGAGAGAAAGACACAGAGAGACACAGAGAGAGACAGAGACACAGAGAAGAAGAGAGAGAGAGAAAGTAAAAGAGAGAGAAAGAGAGAGGAGAGGAAGAATGAGTGAGAGTATGTATGCGTGCGCGCGAATGTATGTGTATGTGAGTGAGCGTGTGCCTTTGTCTCTGTGTGTGTGTGCTAGAGAAAGAGAGACAGACAGACACAAAGAGAGGGAGACAGAGACAGAGGGGAGAGAAAAACAGACATAGAGACAGAGGGGAGAGAAAGACAGACAGACAGAGAACAGAGGGAAACAGAGAGAGGCAGGGCAATACACAATTAATTAGCGTTGTGTACGACAGGTGATTTCAGCATATCGTTCATCAGGAGCGCTTTAAATAACAGCATCACATAGCTCTGGCAGCAGGTTGCGAGCTCCATCTGAACACTGGGTCCTTGATGCTAGACCCTGTCTGGTGTTGTGTGTGTGTGTGTGTGTTTCTGTGTGTGTGTGTGTGTGTGTGTGTGTGTGTGTCTGTGTGTGTGTCTGTCTGTGTGTGTGTGTGTCTGTGTGTGTGTGTGTGTGTGTCTGTGTGTGTGTGTGTGTCTGTGTGTGTGTGTGTGTCTGTGTGTGTGTGTGTGTGTCTGGTGTGTGTGTGTGTGTGTGTGTGTGTGTGTGTGTGTGTCTGTGTGTGTGTGTCTGGTGTGTGTGTGTAAGTGTGTGTGTGTGTGTCTGTGTGTGTGTGTGTGTGTGTCTGGTGTGTGTGTGTGTGTGTGTGTGTCTGTGTGTGTGTGTGTGTGTGTCTGTCTGTCTGTGTTGTGTGTCTGTGTCTGTCTGTGTCTGTCTGTGTGTGTAATTTTTGTGCGTGTTTGTGTTTGCATGGATATTTCTATATGTGTGTGTGTGTGTATGTATGTATGTATGTGTATGTGTGTATTATGTACGTGTGTGTATGTATGTGCGTGAATGTATGTTTGCATGTGTCTCCTGTCTGTGTATGTGTTTGTATGTAGGTATGTGTGCATGTATGTGTGTGTGTGTGTATGTGTGTGTATGATTAAATGTGTACGTGTGTTTGTGCGTGTTTGTATGTGTTTGTGTGTGTGTGTGTGTGTGTGTGTGTGTGTGTGTGTGTATGTGTTTGTGTATGTGTGTGTGTGTGTGTGTGTTTGTGTGTGTGTGCGAGTGTGTGCGTGAGTGACGCCATCAGTTTGCATTGTTAGTAATACTTCACGTGATAATGGTTTTCTCAGCACCCTCCACACAACTGCTATCACGAAGGACCCACCCTGCGGGAAGCTGGCGGATAGGGCGAGGGAGACAAAGGGTTAAGTCTTTGCAGGAAGCCGGTGAATAGGGCGAGGGAGTCAGAGGGTTAAGTTTTCGAAGGAAGCTGGCAGATAGGGCGAGAGAATCAAAGGTTAAGTTTTTTGCAGGAAGCTGGTGGATAGGGCGAGCGAATCAAAGGGTTAAATTTTTGTCTTGCTGGCATGGTTGACGATGCAGGATGCTGGTGGGCAAGGTGTGGGAGAGTCACTACAGCTACGTCTGTTTAGGAAGTTCTAGAACTCGAACATCAGAGAGTGTCTAAGGCTCATGAAGTACTTGAACTTGAGCGGCAGGGAGTGTTTGAGGCCTTTAGAACGCGTGTTTGGTATGACAAGCCAAGACAAGACGAGACAAGCCGAGACGAGACAAGAGAAGACAAGACGAGATAAGACAAGACACGTCAAGACGAGACAAGTCGAGACAAGCCAAGACGAGTCAAGACAAGACGAGACAAGCCGATACAAGACAAGATGAGACAAGACAAGCCGACACAAGACAAGATGAGACAAGACGAGACGAGCCAAGACAAGCCAAGCCAAGACAAGGCAAAGCGAGACAAGACAAGACGAGACAAGACAAGACGAGACCAAACAAGACGAGACAAGCCGAGACGAGACAAGACAATCCAAGCCAAGTCATGCCAAGACAAGACAAAACAAGACAAGACAAGACAAAGCGAGATGAGACGAGACGAGACGAGACAGGTGCAATTTGTCGGCCACCGGAAACAAAAGACAACAAAAGATTCAATACACAAAAGATAATGGGGGGAAAAATAAAAGCAATCTTAATTTTCATGTCGTTCCATTGAGCGATTGCCAGTGCAGTGCCAGCAGATCTTAAGATCCTAAGCGGGTAGTGACCCGGTTTGACTGACGTTAGTTTTGTTTTTTCTCTTTTTCAAGTACACGACTAACAGCTGTTATTGAAACAGGTGTGGCATCTACCTAGGTTTACCCTTCGGGGTTTCAAACCCTATTTTATTTTATTTTGTTTTATTCTATTTCATTTTATTTTATCTATTTTCATTTGATTCTATTTTGTTTTATATTATTTATTTTATTTATTTATTTAATCTATCATTTATCTGTCTGTCTGTCTATCTATCTATCTATTTGGTCTGTCTATCTGTCTATCTATCTATCTATCTGTCTGTCTGTCTATCTATCTATCTATCTATGCTATCTATCTTTCTATCAATCTATCTGTCTTTCTGTCTATCTACCTACCTATCTATCTCTATTTATCTATCTATCTGTGCATCTATTTATTTACTGGGGGCCTTAACGTTTGACTTAGCCCTGATATGGCTCTACGCAATCGGCTAGGCTTTAAACAACAATAACAATAACCCTTTGACTCCCGCACCCTATTCACCAACTGCAAAAACAACCTTTGATTCCCTCACCCTATTCACCAGCTTCCTGCAAGAAGCTGACGGATAGGGTGAGGGAATCAAAGGGTTAAGTTTTTCCTTTTGCTGGCATGATTGGCAATGCAGGACGCTTGTGGAAAGGGTGCGGGGGTCAAAATTGATAGATAGATAGATAAGAGATTAAATAGATAGATAGATAGATAGAGATTAGATAGATAGATAGATGATAGAGATAGATAGATAGATAGATAGAGATTAGATAGATAGATAGATAAAATAGATAGATAGATAGACGATAGATAGATAGATAGATAGATAGACAGACAGACAGAAGATATATAGATAGATAGACAGACAGACAGATAGATGATAGACAGACAGATAGATAGGTAAATAGATAGATAGATAGATAGATTAGAAGAAGATAGATAGACAGATAGATAGATAGATAGATAGATAGATAGATAGATAGACAGACAGACATATAGATAGATAGATAGATAGATAGATAGATAGATAGATAGATAGATAGACAGACAGACAGACAGATAGATAGGTAGACAGACAAACAGACAGATAGACAGACAGACAGACAGATAGATTAGATAGATAGATAGACAGAAGATAGATAGATAGATAGATAAAATAGATAGATATATTAGATAGATAGATAGATAGATAGACAGACAGACAGACAGTAGATAGATAGATGATAGATAGATAGATAGATAGATAAATAGATAGATATGATTAGATAGATAGATAGACAGACAGAAAAAAGCAGGGCGTGTAAGCTGAATAATAGTCTGCCTACCTTAATTCAAGCACGTGTACCCCAAACGAACGGAATGGCCCAGAGGGTGTCCGGATTATCTCAAGCGAGGGATTATCGGAACTGTGTCGCTGTATTAAAAACTGCAGTGGTCTATATTGAGTCACATGGCACTGCACGATCGGGCCTGTTCAGTGGAGTTAGCTAGTAGTTAACAAGCGTGGAGTGGAGTGAGTTGTGTGTGCTTTATTTTGTTCTGATATGTGTGTTTGGTGAAATGGGACTGTGCGTCTTCTTCTGCTTCTTCTTCTGACTACCCGTTTCTGGTACTTGGTGGAAGCTTACATGATCACTAGCGCTCGATGAGAGGGGTTTTAAAAAAAAAAAAAAAATTTATTTTTAGGATTATCGCACTTAGGAGGGTTACTTTTGTGCTCACTCCTTCTCCTCCCCCCCCCCCCTCTTCAGTTTCTACGTCACCTTAAGAGCCATAGAAGCAGGGACAGTTTGTTTGTGTGTGTGTGTGTGTGTGTGTGTGTTTTGCATTGCGATGAGGATGATGTCGATGAGGAGATGTCGATGGGATGATGTCGATGAGGATGATAATCATGATGCTGTGGAGTTCCGTCTAGGATTAGCTTGTGAATCCCACGCTCAAGCCAATTGAGCTACTGAGGCCCGCTGATGTGGATAAGATGGACAGTCTTTATGAGAGATGGATGAAGGTCCACATACTGGTTTGAATGACTTGCCTGTTACCAACGCTGGACGGAAACTGTGTCTTAAGGAAGAATAAATGTTTTTTGTGCGCCTAGTCAGTGGATGGATAGCTGTTTTCTTCTCTTTGTATGGAATTAGTGTTTATTTTATTAATGTGTTTAAAGCCAAGCCGAATGCGCAGAGCCCTAACGGGGTTGTAAGAATGTAACTGTCTCAAAAAACACACTGTACCTCGTTAATCCTGGGGAAAAACTGGAAAAGAAAATTAAGTACACACATAAAAAAAAACAATCGAGCATAAGTATAAATTAAGAATATGCCCCTGGCGATAACCATTCCACCCAATTTATCACTAGGGTGTTAAAAAACTGAATACGGATGTATAAACATAGCTAAGCACACTTAAACATGTATAAAAACAGGCTGAATTGCCTACAATTGCTTCTGCTTATCACATTTCTTCAGAGCCTAATATGCGGTTAACAGAAAGTAGGACGCTATAGAAAACATACAGGTGAACGGACCAGCAAGGCAGAAAATGGTAGGAAGAGATGACAGAAAGCAAAGGAACAAGGCAGAAACAAAGACAGTGACAGAAAAGAGGAAATTTCTAGCACAGAATTTCCAGAAGGCGGGGATACTGTTCATATCGATAGAGCCCCTAGTATCCCCACGAGGGAGCCGTGAATGAATAAACTTGGTGTTATACTGATTGTGTATGGAGGTCTTATACTTGGTGTTATACGATTGTGTATGGAGGTCTTATACTTGGTGTTATACTGATTGTGTATGGAGGTCTTATACTTGGTGTTATACTGATTGTGTATGGAGGTCTTATACTTGGTGTTATACTGATTGTGTATGGAGGTCTTATACTTGGTGTTATACTGATTGTGTATGGAGGTCTTATACTTGGTGTTATACTGATTGTGTATGGAGGTCTTATACTTGGTGTTATACTGATTGTGTATGGAGGTCTTATACTTGGTGTTATACTGATTGTGTATGGAGGTCTTATACTTGGTGTTATACTGATTGTGTATGGAGGTCTTATACTTGGTGTTATACTGATTGTGTATGGAGGTCTTATATTGTGTTATACTGATTGTGTATGGAGGTCTTATACTTGTGTTATACGATTGTGTATGGAGGTCTTATACTTGGTGTTATACTGATTGTGTATGGAGTCTTATACTTGGTGTTATACTGATTGTGTATGGAGGTCTTATACTTGGTGTTATACTGATTGTGTATGGAGGTCTCAAAATTGGTGTATATGATTGTGTATGGAGGGTCTTATACTTGGTGGTTAACTGATTGTGAATGGAGGTCTTATACTTGGTGTATACGGATTTGTTATGGAGGTCTTATACTTGGTGGTTATACTGATTGTGTATGGAGGTCTTATACTTGGTGTTATACTGATTGTGTATGGAGGTCTTATACTTGGTGTTATACTGATTGTGTATGGAGGTCTTATACTTGGTGTTATACTGATTGTGTATGGAGGTCTTATACTTGGTGTTATACTGATTCTGTATGGAGGTCTTATATTTGGTGTTATACTGATTGTGTATGGAGATCTTATACTTGGTGTTATACTGATTGTGTATGGAGGTCTTAAACTTGGTGTTATACTGATTCTGTATGGAGGTCCTGTGGACAGTGTTTGTGTGCTCTCATTGTGTTTTTCAGTGCAAATCTGTTTAACCCAAGTGTACACAATTCACACGTCAGTTTATGAACGGATTTATTATCGAAGCAGTTTTCGATGGAGAGTTGAACAGTTGAAACTACTCAGCTGTTTGCATAGACGACAATACTATGACCTGTGTTTCTATCTGTGTGTGTGTGTGTATGTGTGTGTGTGTGTGTGTGTGTGTGTGTGCGCGCGCGCGCGCGTGTGTGTGTGTGATAGAGACAGAGAGAGAGAGAGGAACAGAGAAAAACTGTGTGTAATCACAGACGGGTTTCTTGCTCGGTGCAAATTAAGCATGACCTTGAACTTAGGTCATCTAATAAATCATGGACTTATTGTGTGTTATAAATTCTGAACTTATTCTGTATCATATCTTATAAAATTACGGTATGATAAAAATCAGGAATTTATAAACCATGACCCTTCTGTAAACTAAAGAGCATGAACTTTTACATCATGGACTTAGTGTATCTTATAAATCATGACCTTATGAATCGTGAACCATAAACTTAGTGTATCTTATAAATCATGACCTTATGAATCGTGAACCATAAACTTAGTGTATCTTATAAATCATGACCTTATGAATCGTGAACCATAAACTTAGTGTATCTTATAAATCATGACCTTATGAATCGTGAACCATAAACTTAGTGTATCTTATAAATCATGACCTTATGAATCGTGAACCATAAACTTAGTGTATCTTATAAATCATGACCTTATGAATCGTGAACCATAAACTTAGTGTATCTTATAAATCTGACCTTATGAATCGTGAAGCATAAACTTAGTGTATCTTATAAATCATGAACGTATGAATCATATTTTAGGTAACGTATAAATCAGAACGTAGTGAGCTTCGTGAATCATAAACGTACAGACCATGACTTGTGTATCTTATGGCTCATGGACTATGAACCATGGACGTAGTGTAACGTATAAATCACGAACTGAGTGTATGTAATAAATGGACCGTATTGTCCAGAATAACTTATCAGTGATCTTTATTTGTTTCTCAGATCAGTGGCTGAATAGACACCGTTGCGGAATTCATCAATGTAGCTTTTTCTTCCAAAGCTCATTCAGCAAGGGAGGTCAGTGAGAGTTACTGAAGATCACAAGTCCAACAAGAGTAACTGAATACCAGCCACAGATAAAATGAAACAAAATAAAACGAAATTAATAAGTAGAAGAAAAAGACAACGAAACAAAGCAGAATCACGTGTCTTAGCTTGCACAGACTCAACTGCGCGCCGACACACATTGTTGAACAAGATGAAACGGAAAGGGCCCTGAACTCTCGCTAAACGGCGGCCATTTTAGTCGGACCTGCAAATTGTATACACTAAATGAAGTACGCAGGTTGGATGGGATATCGAGCCACAAACCCACGAAATTGTTAAAGTGTACTAAGAAGAAAACCCTGTCTTTTATTGGCAGTTTGAAATTTGTTTTGTTTTGTGTTTAATTAGTGTGGATCGCCATGACTTACCAGCGGTCCTTGATTTGATTCGATGGACACAAGACATGGTTTGGAGGACTCGACTATGCAAACGTCGTGAGCATGTGGAGGGGGTGTTGAACAGTGCCTCTGGTTCTTTTAGTGCCCGTGGGGTGCCATCTTGTTTGCCTGTGCTAAAACAAATCTGCATATGGTTGTTAATTAGGAGTGCGGCGCTGTACAGCTGGTGTTGATCTCTTGCAGGGAGGGACATCTGTGGTTCCTGCATGTTCTTGCAAGGAATAATTAGAACTTCGGGACTTCGTCTTCTTTTCCGTGCTTCTTTCTTGTATGTATATTCACCGCTCCTGCTTTACACACACTCCTGTTGCCCCCCCCCCCCCCCCCCCGCCATTCCTCTCACTGGAACTGTCTCTGGGAGTATCCCTCAAGATTCTTGTCAACCTGTTCTCTCCATTCTCCTTTCTTCCCGCTTCCCATCTCCCTATCTCCCTTCTCCCTCAACCTGTACCTTCTTCCCTTTCCTCTCCCTCCCCTCTCCCTAAGTGTTCCGTCTCCCTCCCCCCCCCTTTCCTCCTTCACCTGCCCCTGTCTCTTTTCCCCTTTCCCTTCTTCGTTTCCCCGTCCCAACCCCGTGCCCTGAGATGCTGTACTGTGTCGGAATAATGACGGTCAGTGTTGTAAGTATTAAAAGAAGGCAGAAACACGGGGAAAGTAAATAAACAAACAAATTGGAACCAGAAAAACACGAAAAAAGAAGGATAAGAACGCGTATTTAATACGACAAGACAAGACAGGAATTGTTGTTAACAAACGAAAAAAGATAAGTGCAAAATCTGTATCCATCAGAAACAAAACTAGACAGGTGACATTTCTGTCTGTCTGACACAAGACAAGACTGGCACAGAATTGTGTTGATTTGATTTGATGTGTCTGAAGCGTTCAATAAAAGGACCACAAAACAGCAAGATCCGTAAGGTTCAGGACAGAAGAACGGAGATCGTTTTCTCCTTTCCCCCCTGAGAAAGACCAAGATAGAAGATCAGTAGTGTTGGACAAACAACAGCAAAGTGTGTTTATGTGCCAACATAGAAAGATCAGACAGCAAACTCTTTTTGGTACTTTGATTTCGTTAAAATGAGCGGGATTTAAGCACAATGTCTGCAGACTGCATTCATTTCCCCCTACGCTGAGGTGGAGTGAGATGGAGGCTGTGTTTGTGTTTGAAAGACAACAAAATCAACAATAACAGCAACAAGTCGACAGATTAGTCAGCAAATTGCTTTATGGAGTTTTACTTTTGATTTGGTTGACTGGATGGGATCAATGAAATACAACTTTTTTTTTCCTGTTACATTCCTGATGTTGTTGATGTGGATATAAGATAAAAGCAGCGTTTGTGTTTGAACGAAAACAAAGAAATATCATCTCCAAGTTGAAGACAGTCCATAAGAAACTTGTGTGTGTGTGTGTTGGAGGGGTACTTGTCTTTCATTTCGTTGAGCTGATTGGGAAAAAAACTATATCAGCCTCTTTATTTCTACGTTCGCAACTACGTCAAGGTGGCCATTACTAAAAGCAACATTTGTGTGTGACTGAAAACAACAAAACTCTGCTTCCAAAAGATCAAGACGATACATCAGCCCGCGGCAGGCTATCTTCAACATTTGTTTGGTACTTTTCCTGTGATATCGTTGAGCTGTATAGACAAACGTTGTGGTATTGTGTTTGTGTGTGAGATCGGAGCAGTGTTTGTGTTTCTCTGTGTGTGTATGGAGAGAGAGGTGCCTGGAGATGTGGCATACGACTATGAGCGGTAAACGTCCCCGTCTGTCCCTCTTTCTCCCTGAACGTAGACAGCAGCTTCAGCGACAGCACTCGGACGGGTAAGGATGGAGAATTGATGATGATGATAATGATGATGATGATAATGATAATAATAAATATAATAATAATATATAATAATAATAGTAATAATGATAATAAATGATAATGTTGATGGTAATGATGATTAGAAATCAAATGATTTGCAGAGACAGAAGCAAGTGCTTTCGTCGTTGTCGTTATGATAATCGTCATCGTTGTTGTGGTCACGGTCATACGTTGTCGTCATCTTTGTTGCTTTTATCATCATCGTCGTCGTCGCCGTTTTTGTCATCATTATTATCGTCATCATCGTCATCATCATCTTTATAGTCATCATCATCGTCGTCATCATCGTCCTCTCGTCATCATAATCATCATCGTTGTGTCGTCGTCATTATCATCATCGTCGTTATGATAGCACATGGAGTACAGAGCTTGCTCAAGAGGAGATTCATTGCACTCGCACAGTCTCATATGCGCTCCACCACCCAATAGATGTTGGTACATGTACGCGCTCGCGCACACACGCAATGCACACTCACACACAGACACACACACACACACACACACACACATAAACACACACATACACACACACAGACACGCGCGCGCCGCGCACACACACACGCACACATACACACACACACACCACGCACACACACACACACAAACACACACACGTACACACAAACAAACACACACACATACACACACAAACACACACACACACACACACACACATCACACACACACACACACACACACACACACACACACACACACAGTGATTGAAACAAAAAAAATGTTGCTATGATTCAACCGTCATGGATATCGCATACAAGAAAAAGAATGAAGGGATCAAAGGTCGTGGTGCGATGGTTACGCTAAGGACTACCGACTGGAAGGTTGTGGGTTCCAATCCCCATCAGTCCCTTCAAAACTATATCATAGTGGGGGGTTTAGGCTCTAACCGGCTCCTACCCAGAGTCGGGCGTGCTATGGGCTCCTTGGGAAGACTGGGACCACACTGTCGCGTCTCATCCACTTTATGGATGTGTCATTGAGGGGTGTTGCTCAAAATCTCCTGACCAGCACAGCAGGTGTTCGTATTTTTTGGGGCCTGGTTGACGCCAGAATATATTTTTATGGTAAGCATTGAATACAGCCTTGTCACGTAGTCTCAAATCCTATATGGAACCCCATTGCATCATGGGATTAGTTGAAACCCTTGTACACACACACACACACACACACACACACACACACACACACACGGCCTGTCTCTCTCTCTCTCTCTCTCTCTCTCTCTCTCTCTCTCTCTCTCCCCTGAAAGGGGCTGTTGGCCTAAATTAAAATTCCGACTCTCTCTCTCTCTCTTCCCCTCCCCTCCATCTCTCTCTCTCTCTCTCTCTCTCTCTATCTTTCCTAACATTCCCATTGTCATCATCATCACCATCACCATTATCATCATCATCATCACCATCATCATCACCATTATCATCATCATCATCACCATCATCATCACCATCATCATCACCACCATCATCATCATCATCATCATCATCATCATCATCATCATCATCATCATAGCATTGTAGAAATTATTTCAACTCCTGTGGTCATTAAGTTGACGTAGAAAATGGGACGAAAAGAAAATTAGATCAGTACTTATGAAACTAAGTGCAGTGAGCTTTGAAAAAAAAAAGATGACGTGTGCGCGTGCAGTCATGCAGCGCGCGACATTGCGTGTGATGCGTCCGGAATTTTGACATTCATTGCTTCACTTCTTGTGTCATGCATACGAATAAATGATAGGAATGAAAGCGCTCTTTCTTTCTGTCCGTCTCCGACTCTGTCTGTGTCTCTGTCTTTGTGTCTGTGTCTGTGTCTGTCTGTCTGTCTGTTTCTGTCTCTCTGTCTCTCTGTCTTTGTCTATCTCTCTCTCTCTTCTCTGTCTCTCTCTCTGTCTCTGTCTCTCTGTCTCTCTGTCTGTCTCTCGTCTGTCTCTCTGTCTCTCTCTCTCTTCTCTCTCTCTCTCTCTCTCGCTCTCTCTTCTTCTTCTTCTTCTTCTTCTTCGTGTCTCTGCTTGTATGTGTTTGTCTCTATCTTTCGCTCCCCCCCCCCCCTCTCTTCTCTGTCTGTTTCTTGTCTGCCTCTCTCTCTCTCATTCTCTTTCATTGTGATTCTTCTCTCTCTCTCTCTCTCTCTGTCTGATATTCTCTCCCTCTCTCTCTCTCTTCTCTCTCTCTCTCTCTCTCTTTTCCTCTCCTCTCTCTCACTTTTTCTCTTTTATCTTTATGTGTGTGTGTGTGGTGTCTGTGTGTGTGTGTGTGTGTGTGTGTGTGTGTGTGTGTGTGTGTGTTTCTCTCTCTCTCCCTCACGCACACGCACACGCACACACACACGCACACACACGTGCACAGACACACGTATCTCTATTATATATAGTGTGCGTATGTGTCTGTGAGTTTGTCTGCCTGCTTGCCTGCCTGCCTGCCTATCTGTCTGTCTATCTGTGTCTGTCTGTCTTTACGGTCATCCTTCTTTTCTCTGGTCTTCTTTTTCTTACGTATTCTTTCTCCTTGTCCTATTTAATGCACCGCATCGGCGACATCACCTTTCGTGGTTTTCTTTCTTGCTTTCTGTTTCGTTCTTTTTGTCTGTCTCTCTATCTTCCTGTGTCTCTGTTTAACCCTTTGATTCCTGCTCCCTATCCACCAACTGCAAAAAGTTAACCCTTTGATTCCCTCACCCTGTCCACACTAGCTTCCTGCAGAAAGCTGGTGGATAGGGTGAAGAAGTCAAAGGGTTAAGTTTTTTTTGCTTGGCTAGCATGGTTGACAATGCAGGATTCTGGTGGACAGGAGGGTGCAAGAGTTAAAGGGTTAATGTTGTTTTTTTTTCTTTTCTTTTTTTTTTTTTTTTTGCTTCTTTCATTGTCTCGCCCGCTTCAGTGACACTGTGATTCGTCGCACACCGTTTAGTTCTGCGGCTGTCTAAACGAATCTTTTGTCCGGAGGG
>CM060313.1:45038715-45041215 GCA_030674185.1 Monoplex corrugatus
ATTATACAGACGCTAAGAAATCTGAAAACGTCAACATTTCGATATCCACAGCAAGAGAACACATCGATGAAAAATACCGTACCCACCTTCACATTTTTACCGATGGATCAGTCTTAGAAAATAAATGTGCTGGAGCAGCATTTTATGTTCCAAAATTTAAGATAAAAAAGTCATTTTTCGTTGGGGCAAACTTATCGATCTTTACAGCGGAATTAGTCGCTATTAATCAAGCATTGCATTATCTAGTAAATCTTAAACCCATGTCTTTCAAAGTAGTTCTCTTTGTTGACTCAAAATCTGTATTATATGCCTTACGGTCTTTTAATGCCGACACAAGACCTGATTTAATTACTGAGGCAAATCATCTTATACATCGTTTAAGGGTCAAAGGTACAGATATCAGTTTATGCTGGGTGCCTTCTCATGTTGGTCTTCACGGCAACGAAGTAGTTGACAGAGCAGCTAAGCAAGGCGCCCAGAATGCTGATAATGCTATAGAATTACATGTTCATAGCTCCGTAAAAGAAGCTTGCAACTTGCTCGAATCAGCCTCATGGACTCGATTTCTTGAACATTCAGATGAACAGTTTGTGTCACAACAAATGATAAAACTTACCGTTCAAAATGTATGTAAAAAATTGCAGTATTCTTCTATGTATCATTTGAGATCGATTGTTGCTGTTTGTTTTCGTATTCAGCTAAACGCATTGAGAACAAAATATTGTAAAAATGTCAAGTGTATTTGCGGCGAACAGTTCACACTGTTTCACTGTTTATTCTACTGCAAAATGCTACGTTCTTTTTTACCGAAAATGTTTACTCAAGAAAAGTATTCTGAAAATCATTTCCAGAAAATTACATCAGATCAAACGTTGTTAGTTAGAATTTCAGAATCATTAGTTCACAGTCCTGTTAATGCATTACTTTAACTTTATTCGGTTTGTATTTTAGTGTTACAATTTCCCTTCACGTTATTGAAGTTAATTGTTAGTGTTAAGTTCTCGTTCCATTTTACTGTTCCCCCACCTGCTAATGTCTTTTTCCTCTGTCTTCCCTCTGCCCAAATCCAACCCGTCCAACTATCGTTCTACATTTTATTTTGTTCACTTTTTTTTTTTTTTTTTTTTTTTTTTTTTTTTTTTTTAAATAATTTCCCCTCCCCCCCTCCCCCGTCTAATATCACTTATAGTGAAAAGACGTTAAATTAAAGAACGAACGAACACACACACACACACACACACACACACACACACACACACACATACATATTCAACACACACACACACACACAAATTCTCAACACACTCCACACACACACACACACAACACACACACACACACACACACACACACACACACACACACACACACACACACACACACACACACACACACACACACACACACACACACACACTCAACACACACACACACACACACACATACTCAACACACACACACACACACACACACACACACACACACACACACACACACACACACACACACACACACACCACACACACACACACACGTCATAGTCAGTTCTGTGTGTAAATGTAGGGCGGGGCGGGTGCAGTGCGCCGAGGACGACATTTATCTTGTTCTCTGTCTCTTGATGACGTCATGACAGGCACAGACACGGACACACGGAGTTAAGTGTACCTGTTGTCATTGAGTGAACACGTTTGTCCTTCCTTCCCCATTGATAACACCCCCTCCCCACCCCCCCACCCCACCTTTTTTAAAATTTTATTTTGTTGTTGTTGTTGTTGTCATTTTTCATTTACTTAGGGAGGAAAAAAAGGAGAAAAAAGAAAGAACAACAACAAAAACAACAACAAAAGAAAAAAAGTGTAGCCTCCGAGGTTCCTCCCCCCCCCCCCCCCTACTTCTCTTTTTTTTTTTTTCGTTCTGTTTGTTCTGTTCAATAAACTCGGTACGAAATAGAAGAATAACCATCGGATAGATGGCGCAGTTTTATTTTCTGTATAAATACACGTGCTTTTGGTATGCTTTATAATTATTTTCTATATAAATGCACATGCTTATTAAATAACACGTGCTTTTGATATGCTGTTTAATTATTTTCTGTATAAATACACGTGCTTTTGATATGCTCATACTGCTGAGGATTTTCTGCTATGAAAGAAAACGACACAGGCATATTCATTCGCAGACAAATACACGTACACATGCGCGTGTATATGCATAAGTATCATTATATAAATATATGTATATATATATAATACATATATATATATAGATATATATATAGATATATTACATATATATATGTGTATATATATATACATATATATATATGTGTGTGTGTGTGTGTGTGTGTGTATTTGTGTGTGTGTGTGTGTGGATAGATAGATAGATAGATAAATAGATAGATAGATAGATAGATAGATAGATAGATAGATAGATAGATGTGTGTGTGTGTGTGTATTGCGTAGGTGCGTTACATATGCATATGCATCAGTTAGAAAGAGAG
>CM060313.1:45043715-45048715 GCA_030674185.1 Monoplex corrugatus
CACACACACACATATATATATATATATATATATTATATATATAAAATGCACGCACGCACGCACGCACGCACAGGCAGACAGACAGAGACACACATACACAGACATACACACACACACACAGATACAGGCATACCGCACACACACACACACACACACATACATAATACACACACATACAAACACACACACACATACATATATAATACACACACACACACACACACACACACACACACACACACACACACACACACACACACACACACGGTAACATCCATGCAGACCTGTTAGAGCCTGAATTCCACTAAGTGTGTGTACATGAACACAGAACATCAAGTATGCACGTTAAAGATCCTGTGAGTCATGGGTGTCTGTGTCTGGTGATTCATGGCAACATGACATCACCCAGCATGCACGCCTTCCGAAAACGAGACTGTGCAGACTATGCAGACTGTGCAGACTATACAGACTATACAGACTATACAGACTGTTCAGACTATGCAGACTGTGCAGACTATGCAGACTGTGCAGACTATACAGACTGTGCAGACTATACAGACTGTGCAGACTATACAGACTATGTAGACTATACAGACTATACAGACTATACAGACTATGCAGACTATGCAGACTGTGCAGACTATACAGACTATACAGACTATGCAGACTATGCAGACTATACAGACTGTGCAAACTATACAGACTATACAGACTATACAGGATGTGCAGACTATACAGACTATACAGACTATACAGACTATACAGACTGTGCAGACTAATTACAGACTATACAGACTGTGCAGACTATGCAGACTATACAGACTATACAGACTATACAGACTATGCAGACTATCCAGACTATACAGACTATACAGACTATACAGACTATACAGACTGTGCAGCACGACTGTCAGACTATACAGACAGTGCAGACTATACAGACTATACAGACTGTGCAGACTGTGCAGACTATACAGACTATACAGACTATACAGACTAGTGCAGACTATACAGACTATACAGACTATACAGACTGTGCAGACTGTGCAGACTATACAGTACTGTGCAGACTATGCAGACTGTGCAGACTATGCAGACTATACAGACTTGCAGACTATACAGACTATACAGACTATGCAGACTGTGCAGACTATACAGACTATGCAGACTGTGCAGACTATACAGACTATGCAGACTGATTGCAGACTATACAGGACTATACAGACTATGCAGACTGTGCAGACTATACAGACTGTGCAGACTATACAGACTATGCAGACTATACAGACTATACAGACTATGCAGACTGTGCAGACTATACAGACTATGCAGACTATACAGACTATACAGACTATGCAGACTATGCAGACTATACAGACTATACAGACTATACAGACTATACAGACTGTGCAGATATATACAGACTATGCAGACTATACAGACTATACAGACTATGCAGACTGTGCAGACTATCAGACTATGCAGACTATACAGACTGTGCAGACTATACAGACTATACAGACTATGCAGACTATACAGACTATGCAGACTGTGCAGACTATACAGACTATACATACTATACAGACTGTGCAGACTATACAGACTGTGCAGACTATGCAGACTGTGCAGACTATACAGACTATGCAGACTATACAGACTATACAGACTATGCACACTATACAGACTATGCAGACTATACAGACTATACAGACTATGCAGACTATACAGACTGTGCAGACTATACAGACTATACAGACTGTGCAGACTATACAGACTGTGCAGACTATGCAGACTTTGCAGACTATACAGACTATGCAGACTGTGCAGACTATGCAGACTGTGCAGACTATACAGACTATGCAGACTATACAGACTGTGCAGACTATACAGACTATGCAGACTATACAGACTTTGCAGACTATGCAGACTATACAGACTATGCAGACTATACAGACTGTGCAGACTATACAGACTATGCAGACTATGCAGTCTGTGCAGACTATGCAGACTTTGCAGACTGTGCAGACTATGCAGACTGTGCAGACTATACAGACTATGCAGACTATACAGACTATGCAGACTATACAGACTGTGCAGACTATGCAGACTATGCAGACTATGCAGACTGTGCAGACTATACAGACTATGCAGACTATACAGACTGTGCAGACTATGCAGACTATGCAGACTGTGCAGATTGTGCAGCAACATATGGCCTGCACAATGTAGACAGAACAACCGGTTTGCACGCATTCGAAAAAAAATCCGTAATATATGTGTGTACATACAAACACACACACACACATACACACACACACACACACACACACACACACACACACACAATTTTACGTCGGTTTGTTGTCTTTTCTGTTCACATGCTGCTTCATCTATACATACATACATACACACACACACACACACACACACACACACACACACACACACACACACACACACACACAACACAATTTTACGTCGGTTTGTTGTCTTTTCTGTTCACATGCTGCTTATCTATACATACATACACACACACACACAACACAACACACACTCACACACCACACAACACACACACACACACATATATATAATATATACACACAACAACACAACACACAATATATATATATATATATGCAGACTATGCAGACTGTGAGACTATGCAGACTATGCAGACTATACAGATGTGCAGACTATGCAGACTATACAGACTATACAGACTATACAGACTATACAGACTCTGTGTCATCATTATAAACAGTCTCTTTCTTACAGAGAAAGTAAACCAAAACAAAAAACAAAAACAAAAACCCAGCCCTATAATTGAAAATGGGGAGCGAGGGGAGTGGGGGATGAGGGTGAAGGGGAGATTACAAAACTGACCGAATTTGAGCCACCCTACGAGTCAGGTCATAGGTACACGCCACAGATAGATGTCTGTGGTACACGCCGAGCCAGTGGATGTTACGTAGGAAGGGGAAGGCCAATGTTTTTGTACGCTCCAGTTTCGTGCCGCAGCGAGCCAGCCCCTAGACAATTACAGAGAGACAGAGACAGGCAACAAGGCAACACTAGGGTTTTGTGGCTAGGGAGGGAGACAGATGGCCCAACCCCTCCATCTGTCTCCCTACGCTTGTGATATATATATGATCGATAGCTTTTGCGATAGCTCGGGGCTTGCTTGTGAGCAGACCTGGTTGGTTTCTTTGAACGGAGGCGTGGACTCCAGAGTTCTGATGTCCTGAGTTCAAATCCCAGACGGCAATATTGTCCCTTCGACTCTCGCACCCTATCCACCTTGCTTTTTATATCTGTGTTCCAACAGAGCCGTGCGAATATCAAGGCTTGTGTAAACTTTATAATGATCGCTAACGTTACATTCCTTGGTCGTTCACAGGTGAACTCTTGACAAATTTGGGTCAAGGACCGGTTGTGTTAAATCAAGAGTCTTGTGTGTGCACAGGCACGAAATGAGTTTGATCAGATTTAAAATCTCTGGCTGTCCATTAATTTGCCGTCTGTCTAGAGGTGATGAATCTTGTACAAGGATCATATGCTTGGCCGAATTATTTTATTCTTTTTTTTTTTTTTTGTCCTTGTTTCCCCCTCTTCGGGCTGCGATATACTGTACATTTGCCATACTTCATCATTATGTGCCCTGTCGCATGGCGTTGGCAATCATGGCCCTCCATATGCATCTATCCCTTGTCACTGCAAGTACATCTTCCACCCTTTCTGTCCTCAGCCACCCTGCAAGTCCGTCCAGTATTTTCTCCCTGGGTCTAACTGGTGTTCTCTTTCCCTCCAGCTTTCCTGTTGTGACCAGGTGCTCTAATTCCCCTTTCCACATAAAATGGCCTGTGAATGTTGCTTGTCTTTTCCTAATCTCCCTCATCAATGATCTTCTTGTGTCTGTCTCCATCAAAACTGTCTCGTTTGTTTTCTTTGCTGTCCATGGAACTCTCAACATTCTTCTTAGAAACCACATTTCGGCTGTCTCAATCTTGTTCTTGCCATACTTGGCAAACAAAAATGGGAAGTCCAACGTAGGTGAAATGACCGTTCAGACTTCCTGCTCTCTCTACACAGAGTTTCAGCCTCCTTAACCAAGAGTCAGATGTGTTTGATAGTCTACTGCGGGAGATATGGCAGCAAGCTGTGATTCCACTGCTTTTTCCCAAGCCTTGGATTCTTGAACACTTCTTGCCAGGACAGGTTCTGCTTCAGAAGGGGAAACAACCAGAAGTCGCATGGGTCTCAGAACTGTAGAGTAGGTGAGGAAAACACTTGGTCGGGTTACTCTCTTTTCGTTTTTGTTTTGTTTTGTTTTGTTTTTATGGATCATTGCACACAGGGAAGTTACCTTTGTGCCTCACCCCCCTTTTTTTTGTTTTTTGTTCCATTTTCTATGCCATCTTAATGGCCACAGAAGCTGGAACATTTCTTACAATGTCGGACCCGTGTGCCTTTTGGCTGCGCACGCTAAAGATCCCACGGCAGTTGAAAATCGTGAAGTCCAGGGCAATGCCCGGCTGCCTTGATATAAAACATTGGAGAGATAGGCTGATTTCCCAGGTTCCACCCCTTGAAGATCAATTACCCTTATTGCCTTTCTGAAGTCTTGGTGTAAAATAAACGAGAATATGAATATGAATTTGAAGCGAGGGAGAGGGGATGGGTGCCGCCCTCGTAATGCTGGCCCCGGGAGAAGTTGAGGTCTCTTCCACCTCACTCCCCTACGATTCCAGGGTATGGAACTATGTAAGGAAGGACCTCAGGACTTGGTCAACTCATGGGATTATGTGCAGGCGTAAGGCTTGTGCCGTGATCATTCTGGATCTTCTCCATCACATGGCCACTTGTGACCTTCGTTCATATGGAATTCATTCCGAGCGCGGAGACGTCATCTTGAGAAATTGAAACTGAAACAGAAACCTACAGAGTATGGTAACAATTCCTTTGGGACATACCAGAGAATTGAACTGAATCCAGCATGG
>CM060313.1:45056215-45061215 GCA_030674185.1 Monoplex corrugatus
TTCCTGGGTTAATTTAGTTCATAAGTTTGTGTAGAAGTTAAACAACCATCTTGTTGAGGAATCTCTTCCTTGGTTAATTTAGTTTATAAGTGTGTGTGTCGAAGTTCAGCCACCATCTTGGTAAGAAATCTCTTCCTGGATTAATTTAGTTCTTAAGTGTGCGTCGTTGAAGTTTAGCCACCATCTTGGCTAGGAATCTCTTTCTGAGTTAATTTAGTTCATAAGTGTGTGTGTGTGTAGAAGTTCAGCCTCCATCTTGGCAAGGAATCTCTTCCTGGATTAATTTAGTTCATAAATTTGTGTGTAGAAGTTCAGCCACCATCTTGACAAAGAATCTCTTCTGGGGTTAATTCAGTTCATAAGTGTGTGTGTGGTGTGTGGTGTGTGTGTGTGTGTGTGTGTGTGTGTGTGTGTGTGTGTGTGTGTGTGTGTGTGTGTAGAAGTTTAGCCACCATCTTGTTAAGGAATCTCTTCTTGGGTTAATTAGTTCATAAGTGTGTGTGTGTAGAAGTTCAACCGCCATCTTGGCAAGGGATCTCTTCCTGGGTTTGATTTAGTTCATAAGTGTGTGTGTGTGTACAAATTCAGCCACCATCTTGTTGGTGAATCTTTTCTTGGGTTGATTTAGTTCATAAGTGTGTGCTGACATCGTATAGACATCTTTCTTTAGACATCTTCGTATAGACATCTTCATTAGACATCTTCGTATAGACATCTTCGTATAGACATCTTCGTATAGACATCTTCGTATAGACATCTTCGTATAGACATCTTCGTATAGACATTTTCGTATAGCCAGTATAGTCAGTCATCTTTCTATAGACATCTTCGGATAATCAGTATAGTCATCTTTCTATACACGTCTTCGTATAGACATCTTTGTATAGACATTTTCGTGTAGTCATCTTAGTACAGTCATCTTTCTGTAGACGTCTTCGTCTAGATATCTTCGTGTAGTCATCTTAATACAGTCATCTTTCTGTAGACGTCTTCGTATAGACATCTTCGTGTAGTCATCATTGTATAGACACTTTTCTATAGACGTCTTCCTGTAGACATCTTCGTATAGATATCTCCGTATAGACTTCTACCTATATAATCTTCTACAGACATCTTCCCACAAGCATCTTCCTACATACATTTTCCTACATACATCTTCCTACATACATCTTCCTACATACATTTTCCTACATACATCTTCCTACATTACATCTTCCTACATACATCTTCCTCATACATCTTCCTACATACATTTCCTACATACATCTTCCTACATACATCTTCTTCCCTACATACATCTTCCTACAAACAAATCCTACAACACTTCCTACAACATCTTCCTACATACATTTTCATACAAACAAATCCTACATACATCTTCCTACATACATCTTCCTACAACATCTTACCTACATCTTCCTACATACATCTTCCTACAAACAAATCCTACATACATCTTCCTACATACATCTTCCTACATCTTCCTACATACATCTTCCTACATCATCCTACATACATCTTCCTACAAACAAATCCTACATACATCTTCCTACATACATCTTCCTAACATCTCCTACATACATCTTCTACAAACAAATCCTACATACATCTTCTAAACAAATCCTACATACATCTTCCTGCAAACAAATCCTACATACATCTTCCTGCAAACAAATCCTACATACATCTTCCTAACGATACGTTGACATCTTCCCACAGAATCCTCAAATCTTCCTGCAAAATCACAACTGTTCCTACACGAAAACGTTTCTATCCTACAATATCTTCACAGATCTCTAAGAGTACTCACAGATCACAGAACTGTTTCCTACAAACGCTACAAACGTTTTCTTTTTATGCAAACCTACAAATATAATTCTTGTATGACAGATCATCTAAGCTTACTTACTTCACTTTACTTTTTGATCATACTAAGCATGTTCCAATAAACAGCTTGTAGTGCTGTGGGAAGTTTCTCAAGGGGTAAACTTGACAAGTGAAAGACGGACTTCCTTCTCTTTAAAACAGAGTGACGTTCTTTGTCTCCAGTGTTTGTGAAGTGGAGCAGAGAAGGAACGTATTGTGTGGAATGTGTTTCCCCTCTCTTTCCCAGATTCGTGTAACTCATTCAGCATGCGAAACAATGTCAGTGCGAACACTGGCAAGGTGAAAGCGGTTTGCAACAATGACAAAATGAAACCCGCCGTTGAAGAAATGACCAAGTGAAAACTAGTATAAACAGTGACAAGAAAACGTCGATATGAAAACGATAGTAGGATGAAATTGGATTGAAATTGGGATGAAACTGGTTTGAAATAGTGTACGGAGGAAACTTGTTTAAAACAGTGACAGATTGAGATAACAAGAAACAGTGGCAAAACGACGACACTCCCGTGAAAAATATGACAAGTTGGAGATGAAAAATGCATCCTGTCTGTGTTAGATTGGTTTCTGGGTTGTTCACTGAGAAGTAATGTTGTTTTTTTTTGTTTCTTTTTTTTTTCTTGTTTGGTAACGAGAAACAAAAGTGTTTTGCGAGTGTGGTATACTTATATGATTCTACTCTAAATCAAGGAACAACGATTTCTGAGGCAAAGAGTGTTCGTTTTTGACTTGCTTACATGATTTGGGCAACCAGTCTTGTGGATTTGCTGTCAATGGACAAACTAGTCGTTTATGTGTGGAGGAAAATGTGATCTTATATCCAGCTTGTGTTTGGGATTACTTTCTTCAAGGGTTGGGGGGATGTTGATTTTCTACACATATTTCTTTATGCTGTTTGTTGATCATCAAGTTGGTGTGACAAAAGCTTCCTTTTGTTGAATATGTGATGAAGCGGGTGACCATAGACGGTCAGACCTATAATGTTTGAGCCAGTTCTCAAAAACAACGACCAACAACAACAACAACAACAACAACAACAACAACAACGACAACAACAACAACACAACACACAACAACGACACAACAACAACAACACACACACGACAAGACACAAACCAAAAAACAAAACACACAACGACAACAACCAACAACACGACAACAACAACAACAACAACAACAACAACAAAAACAGGTGTTTTCCAAGGCTGACTGACCCACAGCCTCTGTAGTGTGGACTGAGGCAGAAAACGGTGTTAGGTAATGGTGTGATGTCTTCTTGTTTGACGACGTTTGCTCGGCAGGATGGGAATTGTGCTTCTGTTGTCAGTGGGGCTTTTTGCCAAGTGGTGTGAGTGAGTGTGTCAAGTCTTTGGTTTGAAGTATTTCTTTTTTTTTTAATGTATATATTCATGTCAGTGTGTCAAGTGTTTGGTTTATGACGTTTTATTCATTTAGTGTGTGGAAGTACATTGGTATCATTGAGCCAACTGGTTATTCATCAACGTGTCCCTATCAGATCTGATGCTGTGGAATAAATTAACTGCTGCGGGTAACAGCATCTCAGTGGGCTAGACGAATCAGCTGATGTGGACAGGACATTTCGCCCATTTACGTGGCTTGGCGTGTGTGGAAAGTACTTCTTTCAGAATCAGCTGACTCATGCTCGGATAGACTGGTTTGTGTGGTCAGAAGATAATTGATTCGAATGCTTTGGATACCTCAACTCGGGATAGATTCGCTTGTGTGTGCAGGACGTGAGGACTCATTCAGTTGGGCAAGTATGCTTGTGAGGGAGAAATATCTTAAACCATTTTGCTGGGGTGGGTGGATTGACTGCTGTGAGTAAGATATGAACTGAACGGGTGTTGATAGAACAGCTTACTGACTGGATCACTTGACTCGTGCGAACAGAACCTTTTGTCCGATTGAAAAAACTGACCGGGTTGCCAGTGATATGTTGCTCAGTGTAACAAATTGGCCAGTGTGCCTCATTATATTTCATTCTGTTGAATAAACTGGCTCGTGTGGATCAGATAGCGTATTCAGATTGACTCGTGTGGATAAGACACAGGATTCAGTTGGATTAATTGACTCGTATGGATAGGTATTATATTCAGTTGGATTTGCTGACTCCTATGGATAGATGTTATAAGCAGTCGGATTAATTGACTCGTGTGGATAGGTATTATATTCAGTTGGACTGCTTGACTCGTCCGGATAGATGTATTCATTTGGATTTACTGACTCATATGGATGAATATTATATTCGTTTGGATTAACTGACTCCTTTGCTTGACACAGAGTGCTCAGTTGGATTAATTTACTCATGTGGATAAAACATTTAACACAGCGTGTGGAGTAAACATCTCCTGTAGTCGGATAAATCGACTCCTGTGGATCAGACTCTGTGGTAGAAAGTGATTTGCGTGGGTGAAACATCTTACTCCCAACGTGGATAGACTGTCTTACTCAGTTTGAATAAAGTTTCTCAATGAATAGAATATTTCATCGTACGAATCGACTATTACAAGTTGAGTGGCACAAATTGGTTAAACTGGAGTCTCAAGAACCAAGTTCAGTTGGACGGATTAATTGGTTGGGAATTTCAGGACGTCTTGCTTAGTGATGGAACGTTATTGGTGCGGTGTATCAATAATCTTGCTCAGGACGAACTGATTAGCACAGCATCTGTGTACATCTTGTTAGATTCAGTGAATTTGTGAGCAGAAGATAAAAAGATAAGACATGGATCCCATTGCCATGGATAGAGCATTCCGTCAGTTCATCAAACAACAGCAGCAACAACAACAACAGCAACAACCCGGTGCCGACAATCACCATCATCAACAGCAGCAGCAAGATCACCAGCAAGATCAGCACCAAGAACAGGAAATTATGGACACGATCAGCCTTTCTTCTACAAGCCCCAGGCGGCGATCCGTGAGCCCTCGCTGTGAATTCAAACATCCCAGTTTACGTCAACAAGACTCAGATCCAGGTTCTGGGGTCTCTTCACAGCAGCAAGAGAATAACTCTCCTCACGGACGCCATCAGGTGACTTTCCGCAAAGACAGTGACACCCGCGAGAGGTCACCCCAGTCTCCGTGGAAGTTTCC
>CM060313.1:45068715-45071215 GCA_030674185.1 Monoplex corrugatus
TAACATAAAAGTACAATACAGATAGTGTGTAACATAAAAGTACAATACATATAGTGTGTAACATAAAAGTACAATACATATAAGTGTGTAACATAAAAGTACAATACATAAAGTGTGTAACATAAAAGTACAATACATAAGTGTGTAACATAAAAGTACAATACAATAAGTGTGTAACATAAAAGTACAATACATAAAGTGTGTAACATAAAAGTACAATACATAAGTGTGTAACATAAAAGTACAATACATAAATTGTAACATAAAAGTACAATACATAAAGTGTGTAACATAAAAGTACAATACATAATAGTGTGTAACATAAAAGTACAATACATAAAGTTAACTAAAAGTACAATACAATAGTGTAAATAAAAGTAAAATAAGTGTGTAACATAAAAGTACAATACATATAGTGTGTAACATAAAAGTACAATACAGATAGTGTGTAACATAAAAGTACAATACATAAAGTGTGTAACATAAAAGTACAATACATATAGTGTGTAACATAAAAGTACAATACATATAGTGTGTAACATAAAAAGTACAATACAGATAGTGTGTAACATAAAAGTACAATACATATAGTGTGTAACATAAAAGTACAATACATAAAGTGTGTAACATAAAGTACAATACATAAAGTGTGTAACATAAAAGTACAATACATAAAGTGTGTGTAACATAAAAGTACAATACATATAGTGTGTAACATAAAAGTACAATACATAAAGTGTGTAACATAAAAATACAATACAGATAGTGTGTAACATAAAAGTACAATACATAAAGTGTGTAACATAAAAGTACAATACATAAAGTAACATAAAAGTACAATACATAAAGTGTGTAACATAAAAGTACAATACATAAAGTGTGTAACATAAAAGTACAATACATAAAGTAACATAAAAGTACAATACATAAAGTGTGTAACATAAAAGTACAATACATAAAGTGTATAACATAAAAGTACAATACAGATAGTGTGTAACATAAAAGTACAATACATAAAGTGTGTAACATAAAATTACAATACATAAAGTGTGTAACATAAAATTACAATACAGAAAGTGTGTAACATAAAAGTACAATACATAAAGTGTGTAACATAAAAGTACAATACATAAAGTGTGTAACATAAAAGTACAATACATATAGTGTGTAACATAAAATTACAATACATAAAGTGTGTAACATAAAAATACAATACAGATAGTGTGTAACATAAAAGTACCATACATAAAGTGTGTAACATAAAAGTACAATACATATAGCGTGTAACATAAAAGTACAATACATATAGTGTGTAACATAAAAGTACAATACATAAAGTGTGTAACATAAAAGTACAATACATATAGCGTGTAACATAAAAGTACAATACATATAGTGTATAACGTAAAAAGTACAATACAGATAGTGTGTAACATGAAAATACAATGCAGATAGTGTACAATGTACTCTTAACAGGTGGGAGGGCGTGGATGGCGGGTGGGGGGGGGGGGGGGGGATTTGGGAGTAAAAAAAAAATGGTCCCATAAGTCAAAGATCTTAACCTTTTTTTGACTCCCGCGCCCTGTCCAACAACTGCAAAAAAAAAATATGATAACCTTCTGCCTACAGAAAATGGTGATTGGGTGAGGGAGTCAAAGGGTTAAGTTTTTGCTTTGCTGGCACGGTTGACAATGCAGGAGGCCGGAAGACAGAGTACGGGAGTCAAAGAGTTAAATTGAATAAGGAAGCGCAGTGGTGTGTAGACCTGGTTGCTGTTGGATCTGCTTTCGGACAGTGGATCTCACGCTTCTCCCTCTTTGCTTTACCTTCTCCAATCCTGCTCACGGTTTGGGCGATCTGGGCGCTGCATACAGATGTGTTTCGTTTCTTTACCTCGACCCGGTGCTCTCAGACTGTGGCGAGGTTTGGCTACTGGGGGGAAAAGGTAGCATTGTTCTGCTTATGCCACTACCTGGAAATTGAAAACTTTTCTTTCCTTTGTTTCTGTTTGTCTGTCTTTCTGTCTGTTCCTACGCCCTCTTCCCTCCCTCCCTCCCTCTTTGTCTCGCACTCTCGCCCTCCTTCTCTACCCCTATCTCTGCTGTCCCATCTTTCCTCAGTTTCTTCCTCTTCTTCTTCTTTCTCTTCTTCTTCTTCTTCTTCTTCTTTTTCTTTCTTCTTCTTCTTCTTCTTCTTTCTTCTTTTTTTTCTTCTTCTTCTTCTTTTTTCTTCTTCTTCTTCTTTTTTCTTCTTCTTCTTCTTTTTTCTTTCTTCTTCTTCTTTTTTCTTCTTCTTCTTCTTCTTTCTTCTTCTTCTTCTTCTCTTCTCTTCTTCTTCTTTCTTCTTTCTTCTTCTTCTCTTCTTCTTCTTCTCCTCTCCCCCTCTTCTTCTTTTTCTTCTCTCTTCTTCTTCTTCCTCGTCCTCTCCTTCTTCTTCTTCTTCTCCTCGTCCTCCTCCTCCTTTTCTTCTTCTCTCTCTCTCTCTCTCTCTCCTGCTCTCT
>CM060313.1:45076215-45078715 GCA_030674185.1 Monoplex corrugatus
ATTTGATATTATTACCGACATTTTGAGAATGCTGTTTAACAGCGCAACGTGGAAGTTGAAATTTTGAAAACTAAAACACATGCATCATGAATAAAACTGGAATACTTTCATTTTAAAAAGAATCAAATTTCAAAGAGGAAAATAAGGTTACAACAAATTTTAAAGAACAAAGTGCATAGAAAATATTAATATTAATTCTAATTTGAAGTATGGTACGCTTACAACTACTCTCTGTCTGTCAGTCTGTCTGTCTGTCTGTCTGTCTGTCTCTGTCTGTCTCTCTGTCTCGCTGTCTGTCTATCTGTCTCTCTGTCTCTGTCTCTCTTGTCTCTGTCTCTTTGTGTCTCTGTCTGTCTTTGTCTATTCTGCCTGGCTGTCTGTCTGTATATATAAATCTGTCTGTCTCTGTCTCTGTCTGTCTCTCTCTCTTTCTCTTTCTCTCTCTCTCTCTCTCTCTCTCTCTCTATCTCTCTCTTCCCATCTCTGTCTTAGCTTCTGCGTATCCAACGAAACTTCACACCTTCCATCCCCCCTCCACCACCACCACCATCACTACCACCACCACCCTCTCAGTCATGACCTCAATCGTATGAGGTCATTGTTCGAAAGGTCAAGTATCGTATTGGGTGCAGTCAGTCTGAACAATACCGTCACTGCAATACTGTTTTACCGTGGGAAAGAGGGGTGGGATGGGGAGAAAGAAAGGGGAGAGGGAGGGGTAGAGAACAGAGGGAGGGGTAGAGAACAACCTGCAGTTTAACGGAAGCCTGATCTCTGCCTTCATCATCATCCTCGTGGTCGTCGTCGTCATCATCGTCGTCGTCAACAGCAAAATCATCGTTGTCGACTCATGATCATCATTGTCGTTGTCGTACTCATGTCCTCATCGTCATCGTCGTCATCATCATCCATTTCGTTAGAGTCAGCACCCGTCGTCATCATTTTTTTCTTCGTTAGCATTGTGCCTTCTTAGCAATAACAGTGGTAACCATGACGTAGACTGACAATAAGAATGAAATATGTTTAACTAACTGTTTTGTCAATGTATGGGACGTAACGCATGTTTTATTTATTTATTTGTTTATTTATTCATTTACTCATTTATTTATTCATTTATTTATTTATTTATTATTCATTTATTCATTTATTTGTTTGTTTGTTTGTGTATTCATTTATTTGTTTATTTATTTATTTGTTTGTTTGTTTGTTTGCTTGTTTTGAGGGAGTGCGGGTGCGAAATATAATTGTTTATCCGAGTAAAAACAGTCGCCAGTGATCACAGCCTATTCTTAAGATTATGTCGTCATCTGCTTCTTCTTCGTCTTTTTCTTTCTTTCTTTCTTTCTTTCTTCTTCTTCTTTTCTTCTTATTTTTCTCTTTCTTCTTCTTCTTCTTCTTCTTCTCCTCTTCCTCCTTTTTCTTCTTCTTCTTCTTCTTCTTCTCTTTCTTTTTTTCCTCTTCATCTTCCTTCTCCTCCTCCTTCTCTTTATGCTTCTTCTTTATCTTCTGTTTCTTTTGTCTTCCTTCCTTCATTTTTCTTTCGTTCTTTCTATCTTTCTTCTACGTCTTCTTCTGACATTTTAATCTTGCTCCTCGCCTTCTCCTGTTCTTTAACATTAAGAAGTTGTTGTTTTTCTTCCCTTTAAATAATCCAGCCCCGCTCCGCTCTCTTTTTCCTTTTTTGCGTCTTCTTCTTTTCGGTCTTTTTGTCATACGCTTCTCATGCATTTCCTTTTCTTCCTGTCCTTCACTATTCGTGAAATGCTACTGCCCAATATCCTGAGGTCCCAGTAGTACTGTAGTCGTTATGGACAATTTTCACAGGGGCATTATTATGCAGGACTCCCAGTGACGGTGCTTTAATTAACTAACATTTGCTGGACGCCGGGGCTAGATATTCATGCAGGGCTAATTTATGCAGTCACCCTCATGTTGAGAAGTGCTGTGACGTGTGTGTGTGTGTGTGTGTGTGTGTGTGTGTGTGTGTGTGTGTGTGTGTGTGTGTGTGTGTGTTTGTGTTAGTGTGTGTGTGTGTGTGTCCCCATGTGTGTGTGTGTGTGTGCGCGCGTGTCTGTGTCTGTGTGTGTGTCTGTGTCTCTCTCTCTATGTGTGTGTGTGTGTGTGTTGGTGTGTATCTGTGTGTGTATGTCTGTGTGTGTGTGTGTGTGTGTGTGTGTGTCTGTGTGTGCGTGTGTGTGTGTGAGCGCGTACGTTTGTGTGTATGTATGTATGTGTGTGTGTGTGTGTGTGTGTGGTATGTGTGTGTGTGGTGTGTGTGGTATGTGTGTGTGTGTGTGTGTGTGTGTGTGTGTGTGTGTGTGTGTGTGTGTGTGTTGGAAACATACTGGGATTGTGTAAAAAGGCGCTGAGGAGGAAGAAGAAGAAGAAGAAGAAGATAGAAATTAAAAGGGGAGAGGAGACATGCACACAACTGTTAGCTAGCTAGGTTTTCGTTCACCATTAATCAACTTCAACTACTTGACAGGTGTTGACATTATCA
>CM060313.1:45083715-45088715 GCA_030674185.1 Monoplex corrugatus
TTGGCTCTAAGGAAATGAGATATGTGGAAGCAATTTAAGGTGATTTTAAGCCCGTTTTTATACATGTTTTGGTGTTCCTAGTTATGTTTAAATTTGTATTCAGACGTGTTTTTTAAACTCCCTTTGTGATGAATTGGACGGAATGGTCCACGGCAGGGGCATTTCCTTAGATTATGTGCGCGAATGCATTGATACGTGTACTTAATTTTTTTTTTTTTCTGTAAAAGTTTTGCATACGTTTTGAAACGATTATTAGCCCTGATATGGTTCTACGCAGTCGGCTGGGCTTTAAACATAAATAAGAATAAGATCTTCTCTCCATCTCATGGCACCTGTGACGTCAGTGCATATGGAATTCATTCCGAGAGTGGAAACGTCATCTTGAGAAACTGAAACTGAATACAGCAAACCCTTGTTACTGTCACGTGTGATATAATGGCAAGGACGGACGGGAGAGATAGCAGACAATGTTGTAGCTTCGATTTATGTGTGTATGGAAAGTGGGATAGTGAATTGTGTCCGTGTTACGTCCACGTTGAATGTATGTATGTATATTTTCGGTGCCTTATACTTTCGTAACGCCTGTTTTGGGACGATTGCTGTTACTGTTATTTCTGTTTAAAAGCCCAGCCGACTGCGTAGAGCCATATCAGGGCTGTAACCGTTACAAAACGTATACAAAACTTCAGGGGAAAAAAAGGAAAAGAAAATTAAAGTTCATATATCAATGCATTCGCGCACATAATCTTAAACAGATGCCCCTGGCAATGACCACTCCCTACAATTTATCACACAGGGGATTTATAAAACATACCTGAATACAAAATTAAACCAAGGACACTTAAACATACATAAAAACGGGCCTAAATTACCTAAAATTGCTTCCGCATATATCACGTCCCGAGAGCCAAAAGTTCACTTAATGCATGTACCCAATTATCAATCCTAAGAAAAAGTATGTAAAGCTTCATTAAACACATACAGGTGAATGGACCAGCAAGGCAGAAAAAGGATAGGAAGAAATGACAGAAGGCAAAGAAGGAAGAAAGAAACAAAGAATGTGAGAGAAAAGAGGAAATTTCCAGCCCTGAATTTTCAGAAGGTTGGGATACTATTCATACTGTCTGAAAGAACCCCTGGCGTCCCCCACGGGGGGAATCTTTGAGATGAAACCTCTTTGATGTTGTGTGTTTAGCTTTCATACCTGCTCTTACGTGGCTGATGTACGATTTATAATCCTCTTTTAGGTGTTCGTATCTTTGATGTAGGAATATGTAGATTTTTTTCTTGGGTATACATTTTGTGTTTGACATGTTGGATGTGAGAATTGTTCTTCCTTTTCCTGTCGTGCATGTCTGAATTTTTTTTTTTTTTTTTTATTTTTTTTTTTTAGAGAATGTGTGGACAGTGCTACACTCTTGTCTGTTTCACTGTTTCAGATCATGTGTGTGTGTGTGTGTGTGTGTGTTGTCTTGTTTATTATAAGACAGGAAAAAGACAAGCAATCGTTGTGCGATATTTTATGGTTTTTTTTTTTTTTTTTGGTTTATTTATTATTTTCTTTTTACAAAATACGCGTACAGTTTGAAAGAATGGTTGTCTACAGATTAATTCTACCCACTCAGTCATACGTCCAACCCAATTCTACCCACTCAGTTTATAAGTTCAACCCAATTCTACCCAATCAGTTATAAGTTCAACCCAGTTGTACCCAATCAGTTATAAGTTCAACCCAATTCTGCCTAATCCGACCCAATTCAACCCAGTCAATCATAAATCCAACCTATTTCATTCATAAATTCAATCCAGTCGTTATATAGATATCTAAACCTTGAAAGTATTTGTGCAAATTCATCCAACATATGTGAGCGAAAAAAATTTTTTTTTGAAGTTTGATTTATAGCAATGTCCGCACTTTATAAAAGGGGGAAAAGTGTCATTTATAGCTATGTCCAAACTTTATGAAACGTTAAAAAAAAGGAGAAACGAAATTGATGTACAACCATGTTAACATTTTATAAAAGAAAGAAAGAAAGAAAGAAAGAAAGAGGGTTGATTTAAAACAATGTCTGAGTTTTATTAAAGGAAAAAATGTTTGATTTAAAACAGTGTTCGCGCTTTGTGAAAGTGAAAAAAAAGGAAAAAAAAAAAAAGATTTAAAACAGACTTCACTTCATAAAAGGCGAAAAAAATGAAAGAAGTTTGATTTAAAGCAATGTCTTCACTTTGAAAATCAAAAAGATTGATATCAAATAGTGTGTGTATCTTACATATATTATCTAACCTAGTACATGTATTAGATAAGGTCCATGTTTTTATTCCCAGAACTTTCGCATTATATCAAATGGTGTCCATTGTGTGTGTGTGTGTGTGTGTGTGTTGTGTGTGTGTGTGTGTGTGTTGTTGTGTGTGTGTGTGTGTGTGTGTGTGTGTGTGTGTGTGTGTGTGTGTGTAGATAGATAGAGAGTTAGAGAGAGAGAGAGAGCGCCCATATTTTTCAGAAATTGCACCTGATATCAAATAGTGACCATATGTATATAGATAGATACATACATACATACATACATACCTACATACATACATACATACATACGTACGTACGTATAAACATACATACATACATACATACGTACATACATACATACATACATACATACATACATACATACATACATACATACATACATACATGGGTTTATTTTTGTTGTTGTTGTTTTTTGTTGTTGTTGTTTGTTTAGGTTTTTTTTTTTTTTTTTTTTTTTTTTTTTTTTGCTTGTTTGTTTGTTCTGAAATCTGACCAGTGGTGTCGTCATTTTGTGGGTTGCAGCTTCGATGTGGAGAATGGGGCGGGTCCGGGCCGGAGTCCTCTGGAAGGGGGCAGCCCCTCCTCGGGTCTCATCCTGCAGAACTTGCCACAGAGGCGCGAGTCTTTCCTGTACCGTTCCGACAGCGACTACGAGCTGTCGCCCAAGACTGGCGTGTCACGTCACTCCTCCTTCCAGGCCTCTGACCGTGGGGGATCTGAACCACAGTGAGTACTTTGGATATGTGTGTGTGTATGGGGGGGGGGGGGGAGGAATGGGGGATGGGGTTGTTGGGGATTTGGGGGTGGGTGGGTTGGATTGTGGGCTGAGTGGGTTTGAGGTTGTGTGGGTGTTTTGTGTGTGTGTGTGTGGGGGGGGGGGAAGTATGGATAGAGGGGTATTAGGGGTGAGTGTGTGTGTGTTTTTGTACCGTATGTACATATACCTCTATGTGTCTCTCTCTCTCTCTGTCTGTCTCTCTCTCTCTCACTCATTCTCTCTCCCTCCCCTCTCTCTCTCTCTGTGGTGTGTGTATGTGTATGTGTGTGTGTGTGTGTGTGTGTGTGTGTGTGTTGTGTGTGGTGTGTGTGTGTGTGTGTGTGTGTGTGTGTGTGTGTGTGAGAAAGAATAAGACAGGGAGAAATACATTTTCTAGTTTAAAAATGTCGAATGAGTGCGTGTTTCCTTTCAACAATGTTCATTTTACAGGTTTGCTTGAGATACTAATAGCCATGTGATTACATCTTTTTCTTTCTTTCTTTCTTTCTTTCTTTCTTCCTTTTTTCTTTTCTTTTCTTTTTCTTTTTTTAATTTTTTATTTTTAGTAATTATGTGTGAACGTATGTGAGTGAGAGTGTATGCTTGGTGCGTGTTTGTATGCGTGCGTGTATACGTCTGTGTATCTGGTCATGTTTTAGAAAGAATATGAATTATTTTCAGTCATCAGAAAATTATCACCACGTATCAGTGCAATGCTTATGTATGAACTTTTCTTGATGGAACAAGGGAGACATAGGAAGAATATCCTACTCGGCATTTTCATCGAGATAATTCGAAGAATTGTATGAACGATGTTTCATTTTTTTTTTTTTTTTTCTGATAAGTAGTTTAAAAGGAAATCGGAAAATCGTCCTTTTTAATAGTGTTGTTCAAGATTCGGAGAAAAAAATAAACAAAAGCTGTGTGTTTTGCGAGAAAAGTTGGAGATAAACGATGTGTTTTATTAGAAAACTTGGAGATAAACAATGTGTTTTGAGAGATAATGTGAAGATAAACAGTGCGGTTTGCGAGAAAAGTAGGAGAAAAATGGCATGTTTTGCGAGATAAAGTGGAGATAAACAGTGCGGTTTGCGAGAAAAGTAGGAGATAAACAGTATGTTTTGCAAGATAATGTGGAGATATACAGTGCGGTTTGCGGGATTAGTTGGAGATAAACGATGTGTTTTGCGAGATAATTTGGAGATGAACGACGTGGTTTGCGAGAAAAGTTGGAGATAAATTATGCAGTTTGCGAGATAATTTGGAGATAAACGGTGCAGTTTGCGAGAAAAGTTGGAGATAAACGCTGTGTTTATGCAAGAGAGGGTTTTTTTTTTGTTTTTTTTTTATGTCTGTGTGACATCTTTTTATGATTATATTTCTTTCACTACATTTATGTAGCAATTCTTCACTTACTCAAAGTATCCACGTCCATGGATCGTCTGCTCTGCAGTAGTGACCAAACGATCTGAGCGGAATGTATCAGAAGGCGGCTAGGATATAATTATGATGTACTCAAATAGGTCTCACCGTCTGTACTACTTTCGTTCAGATTAATTTTTTAATGCCGTTTCTTTTTAAATGTCTGAGTTCTTCTTCCATCGGCCTTCCCGTCAGTGATTTGTGAGCGAATTTGCACCGTACTTTTGGAGTCATCTTTCACTGACATTGCCGTCATCATCATCTTCATTGTCGTCGTTGTGATCATCGTCATCTGTATCGCCGACTGAGTACTTGTACTTGAGGAAAAATGAGATGGTTGTGGTGTTGGAGCAGATGATGTCGCGTCATCTTGTGTCAGTTCTACAGCCATGTTAACAAGGAAACACCTCGAGGGTGGGTGCTGGATGGGACCCAGAGCAACAATGCCTCACCAGTGTCCGGACAATCACCTCCCAAACTTCCCGACGCCACACGGTAGCATTTCGGCAAGCAAAA
>CM060313.1:45096215-45101215 GCA_030674185.1 Monoplex corrugatus
GATGTATAAGATGATTTGCCTCAGTAATTAAATCAGGTCTTGTGTCGGCATTAAAAGACCGTAAGGCATATAATACAGATTTTGAGTCAACAAAGAGAACTACTTTGAAAGACATGGTTTTAAGATTTACTAGATAATGCAATGCTTGATTAATAGCGACTAATTCCGCTGTAAAGATCGATAAGTTTGCCCCAACGAAAAATGACTTTTTTATCTTAAATTTTGGAACATAAAAAGCTGCTCCAGCACATTTATTTTCTAAGACTGATCCATCGGTAAAAATGTGAAGATGGGTACGGTATTTTTCATCGATGTGTTCTCTTGCTGTGGATATCGAAATGTTGACGTTTTCAGATTTCTTAGCGTCTGTATAATCAATATCAAAAGAGGCTTTTTGCATTTCACATGTAGGGATAGGCGTTGTTGATGGTGTCTCAGCTATTTCATCCATATTTATGTTAGACTGTTTGACCAAGTCAGATATGTAAGTTGAAACAGTCATTTGTGATGAAATGCTTTTTGCTCGCTTTGGAAAGTCAACATCAGACCTGATTTTAAAGTACAAAGTTGCTGGAATTCTGCCTCTGAACAACTATCGTGAGCTAGCGACAGCAAAATTTGCAGTTAGAACTACTTCACAAACGGACAATTTTGTGAGTAAGGAAATATATATATATATATGTGTGTGTGTGTGTGTGTGTGTGTGTGTGTGTGTGTGTGTGTGTGTATTTACATGTATATATATATATTATATGTATATCTCCCCACCTCTCTCTCTTCCCTCTCTCCGTCTCTCTTTCTCTCTCTCTCTCTCTCTTTCTCTCTCTCTTTCTTCTCTCTCTCTTATATCTATCTGTCTGTCTATCAATCTCTTTCTATCTCCATCCCTTCTTCCCTATCACACACACACACACACACACGCAGACACACACAGACACACATGCTCAAGCACACACATTCGCAGCACGCACACCTACACATATTTAACACAAATCCAGCATAAGTTTGGGGTTTTTTGTGAGTGGGTAAGGAATGGTGGTAGGAGTATTGTAGCAGTAAACAGTAGCAGCAGCAGCAGTAACTGTAGCAGTGATAGGAAGTTGCCAGTAAAGAAGGCAGTAGGAGATGTGTTGAGAAGTGACTGCAACGAGAAGTAGTAGCAGCAGTAATAGTAATTGCAGGAGAGATAACTGCAATAAGAAAAAATAGTAGCAGCAGTAATATTAAAAGCCGAAGAATTTAATAACTGTAATAAGATGAGGTAGTAGCAGCAGTAATAGTAATAGCAGAAGAAATAAATGCAATAAGAGGTAATAGTAGCAGCAGTAACTGTAATAACAGGAGAAATAACTACAATAGTAAGTAATAGTAGCAGCAGTAACTGTAATAACAGGAGAAATAACTACAATAGTAAGTAATAGTAGCAGCAGTAACTGTAATAACAGGAGAAATAACTGCAATAGTAAGTAATAGTAGCAGCAGTAACAGTAATAGCAGGAGAAATAAATGCAATAAGAAGTAATTAGTAGCAGCAGTAACTGTAATAGCAGGAGAAATAAATGCAATAGTAAGTAATAGTAGCGGCAGTAACTGTAATAACAGGAGAAATAACTGCAATAAGAAGTAATAGTAGCAGCAATAACAGTAATAGCAGGAGAAATAAATGCAATAGGAAGTAATAGTAGCAGCAGTAACAGTAATAGCAGGAGAAATAAATGCAATAAGAAGTAATAGTAGCAGCAGTAATAGAAACAGCAGGAAACGGAAACAGTTCTAGTCAATAATTGAGGTCAGATTTTTTTTTTCCAAGCCAACACAAATAATCTCCCTTTATTGCATTCGTTGGATACATTCAAGAACGTGTTCAGAAAGATTAGTCTATGGTTAATTAACCCTTTGATTCCCGCACCCTGTCCACCAGCATCCTGTGCATTGCCAACCATAGTAACAAAGCAAAAACTTAACCCTTTGACTCCCAAGCCCTATCCACGCAAAAACTTGACCGGTTGACTCCCTCGCCCTATGTGTGTGTGTGTGTGTGTGTGTGTGTGTGTGTGTGTGTGTGTGTGTGTGTGTGTGTCTTTGTGTGTATGTGTGATATTTTAGTATGTTCTGTATATATTGTACTCTGTTTCTTGTTAAATGGGCAATGCGTATTGAGTTCAATTGAGTTGGGAGAATAGCGCTATACAAGAATGATGTATCATTATTATTATTATATTGTTGTTGTTGTTGTCGTCGTCGTCATCATTATTATTATTATTACTATTATTATTATTATATTTATTATTGTTGTTGTTTAGTAGCAGGAGTAGTAGTAGTATCATCACCATTACTTCTATTGTTCTTATTATTATGATTATGACTTTTGATACTACATGTATTCGACTAAACAAACACCCACTTTGTGGATTTATTAAGAAGAAAACGCCGAGCGCATATGGACACCATTCAGATCCGCTGGAGACATTATGTTACCAAAAGAAAAAAAAAATTCCCTCTCTTTACCACGTAAGGGAGAACTCTGTGTGTTTATCATCAGCTTCATCGAGGCGTCTGGCTTTCTTACCGTTATTATCTGCGTGTACAGCGGGGATTTGAACCCAGGCAAAAACCCGTGCGCGGGGGAGGGGGGGCTGGAAGGGTCCTGGAGCTGTCTACCTTTTCGCTTCCCACAGCTTGGAATACCTACCTACCTACCTACCTACCTACCTATCTACCTTCTTACCTACCTACCTACCTACCTATATACCTACCTACCTACCTATATACCTACTTACCTACCTACCTACCTACCTACCTACCTACCTGTGTGTTGTTGATCTGACGTTATAAGTATTCGATCGTGTCTGTTTCGGTGTTTTTCTGTGCTGCGGATTGTTGACTGTGCTTCGCTGATGTTCACGATTTGTCAACTGGTAAGTGGGTTTTGTTGTTGTTGTTGTTGTTGTTGGTGGTAGCGGTGGTGGTGATGGTGGTGGTGGTATGGTAGTTATATTAATTTTGTTGTTATTGTTCTTGTTCTTTGTCTTCTTCTTCTTCTTCTTCTTCTTCTTCTTCTTCTTCTTTTCAGCTTCTTCTTCTTCTTCTTCTTCTCTTCTTTTCTCTTCTTCTTCTTCTTCTACTACTATTACTACTACTACTACTACTACTACTACTACTACTACTACTACTACTACTACTTTTCCTCCTTTATCAGCACCACCTCATGTTTTCATGTGTGTGTGTGTCTGTCTGTCGGTCTGTGCGTCCGTCTGCAGTCTGTTCGTGTGTGTGTGTGTGTGTGTGTGTGTGTGTGTGTGCGTGTGTTGCTCATAAATGAAAGTGATGTCTCGCGTATTTCCGATGTGGATCCATTCATGGGAGATAACTTACGCTTAACCTCAACTGTCTCTCCTAGCGAAGGGCATAAAAGAGTTGTTTCCCGTTAGCTGCGACAGTTTCGATGCTTCCATCCATTCATTCGGTCGGTCGGTCATGTATTTGTATAGTCCTCTCATTTGTTCCTCTACGTATTCGTTCGTTAAGTCTTTATTTCATTTCTACTTGGGACTAAATCTTAATGAAGCGGTTAAATTGGGCATGATTTACATTCTCTTAGAGCTCGTGGAATCATAATTGTATCGACACTTCGGCATTTGTTCAACAGGGATATATCACACTCAGATAATTCCATATGCGCTCCACCCAAGCCTGCCAGCAATTATGCGAAAGAGTCTATAAGCCTGCACCCCCCCACCCTCCCCCACGTGCCGGCAAGGTCTTGAAATGGGGATAGGGGTGGGGTAGGTCGTAGAAGAACCTATGAAGCGATAAGCTGACACCAACAAGAATGATGGAGACATCAAGATGGGCAGCGAACAGGCCGGCTTTTAATTAAATAATGTTGCAGGTTTGAATTTAACTTGGGATAGGTCAAGTGAATTGTTATATTTGTAACGATTACGATGCTGATATTGTGACATTTATAATGATCGTAGTGATAATGACGATGGTGATAATGATCGTGATAATAATAAGATTCGGCCTAGGTGTTTCATGTTTTAGCTACGTAATTCATAGGATTTTCGCTTCAGGATGTCAGGGGGGGGGGGCTCTTTCAGTGTGAATAGTATCCCCAGATTCTGGAACTTCTGTGACGGAAACTTCCTCATTTCAGTCACTCTCTTTGTTTCTGTCTTCGTCCTTTGCTTTCTGTCGTTTCTTGCTATTATTTTCTGCCTTCCTGGTCCATTCACCTGTATGTGTTCTATAAATCCTTACATACTTTCTCTAAGGATTGAAATTTTGGTACATTTATTCACTGCAATTTTGGCTGTAAGAAAATTTGATGTGCAGAGGCAATTCTACGTAAGTTAGGCCCACTGTTAGACATGTTTTAGTGTCTTTGATTATGTTTGCATTTGTATTCAGTTTTGCTTTTTTTCGCTTTTTTATCTGGTGATAAATTGAACGCATTTGTCAGGATCGGGGGCTTATCCTTGGATTATGGTTGCAGATGTAATGTGTACTTTATTTTCTGTTTCTGTCTGTGTCTCTGTCTCTGTCTCTCTGTCTATGTCTCTCTCTCTCTCTCTCTTTCTTTCTTTCTTTCTCTTTCTCTGTGTCTCTCTGTCTCTTTCTCTGTCTCTCCCTGTTTCTCTGTCTCTCCCCCTCTCTCTCTGTCTCTGTCTCCTCCCTCTCTCTCTCTCTGTCTCTGTCTCTCTCTGTCTATCCCCTCTCTCAGTCTCTCTGTCTCTTTCTCTCTCTTTTTGTCTCTGTCTCTCTGTCTGTGTCTGTCTCTCTGTCTCTCTGTCTGTCTGTCTGTCTGTCTCTCTCTCTTTGTCTCTCTGTCTGTCTGTCTGTCTCTCTCTCTCTCTGTCTGTATGTCTGTCTGTCTCTCTGTCTCTCTCTCTCTCTCTGTCTGTCTCTCTCTTTTTTTAACGGATTTTTAAGGATAATTGGGGTTTTCTGTATATTTTGCGATGGTTGCAGCCGTCCAGTGTCCAGTCCAGTCAGAT
>CM060313.1:45103715-45108715 GCA_030674185.1 Monoplex corrugatus
AGGCCAATTTATGAAGAAAGGGGAATTAGAGCACCTGGTTAAAACAGGAAAGCTGGAGGGAAAAAGAACACCAGGCAGACCCAAGGAGAAAATATTGGACGGACTTGCTGGGTGGTTAAGGACAGACAGGGTGGGAGATGTACATGCAGCAACAAGGGATAGATGCGTAGGGAGGGCCATGATCGCCAACGCCATGCGTCATGCACATAATGATTATGACCATCTTAACTTCGCCTGAAAGATATATCAGTTCTCCCTAACCTTGCCTAGCGAGTGTCTCGCCACTCTTGCTGCGATATAGAACAGAAAAACGAATTGTCCTAGCTTGTCTCGCGAGAACCTCGCCTAGTTAGCATGAAAGAAACAGGCCGTAGACTGACGTCAAACGTTTTATGCTTGTGACGTCACAGCGATGGCTAGCGGGCCGTTTCTCACACGCTAGCACGCTGGCGCGGTAGTGGCTAGACAGCGAGTGGTGAAGGCGAGAAAGAAAGTGTTCGACGACACGGAAGTGAAGCGGAAGTCAGACTGCAACTAATGGGCAGCGCTTATTTCACAATCGAAGATAAAAGTCGGTGTCAGACACGAAGGCGACTCATACGATCGCCATCTTACCTCGTCGAAAAGATCATCTCGACGCTATCTAACTTTACCTGGTGAATACGTAACCACGCTTGCCACCCCACCATAGGGATGCCGGGGGCTCTTTCAGTATAAAATAGTATCCCACCTTCTGGAAATTCTGTGCTGGAAATTTCCTCTTTTCTGTCACTCTCTTTGTTTCTGCCTTGTTCCTTTGCTTTCTGTCATTTCTTCCTATCATTTTTTGCCTTGCTGGGCCATTCACCTGTATGTGTTCGATAAAGTCTTGCGTAATTTTTCTTAGGATCGATAATTGGGTATATGTATTAAGTGCATATTTGGCTCTAGGGAGGTGAGACATGCGGAGGCAATTTTAGGTAATTTATGCCCGTTTACATATATGTTATATATATATATATATATGTTTTGGTGTCCTTAGGTATACTTATATTTGTATTCAGGTGTGTTTTCTAAATCCCCTGTGCGATAAATTGGACGGGGAGTGGTCAACGCCGGGGGATGTCCGTCGATTATGTGCCAAATGCATTGATGTGTGTACTTAATTTTCTTTTCTTTCTTTTTTTTACCCCTGTTGAAGTTTGGTATGCTTTGAAGTGGTTATAGCCCTGATATGGCTCTACGCAGTCGGCTGGGCTTTAAACAACAATAACGGTAACAATAACGCTCGCCACTGGGTGGAACAAAGAAACGCTCGTACCTAGCGTACCTCGAGAAAGCCTCGCCTACCTAGCATGTATGAAACGGATCTCAGCTTTTACATCGCCTTCAAGATCCTCTCGATGTTGCCTAAAGTTACCTAGAGAGCACCGCCGCATTTGCTGCGAGGTGAATCAGTGAACCAGACTAACCAGGCTTGTCTCGCGAGAATCTCGCCTCCCCAAACGTGCCTCAGAAGAAACGTCAGCCATTTTGTGTTAGTGGCCCAGATCTCAGGCCACATGGCCCCCTCTGAAAATGGCGAAACTATCGGTAATCGTGGACGTCAGAAGGAGATGTACGATGCACCGTTTATGTAAATTTCCTCAAGTGTTTCTAGATCTGTGTGCTGTCTCGCAAAAGGGGCTGGGTGATGGTTGTTGTTGTTGCTGCTGTTGGTTGTTGTTGTTGTTGTTGTTGTTGGTTTTTTTTTCACTGGCGCTGGAATTCAAGTTTTCAAGTTAGGATAAAAGTAGAAAATGATGTTCTTGTGTCTTCCAATGTTTGATAAGCAGTATTTATACAGCTGTTTAAAAACTGTAAAAGAGGCATACAAAATATTGCATAACGTTGGTTTAAAGCAAACTTTATTCAATGAAATGTATGATATGGACATAACATCACAGCATGTTTTCATGTTAGGATAAAATGAAATGGTCTTGTGCTCTCCATATATGTTTAAGCAAATTTTACACAACTTTTTGAACACAGATTTTTAACGAGTCTAGTAGGGCGTACAGATATTGCGGAAAGCTGGTTTAAAACAAAAGTGTATTTAGTCAAGGACATGAGATTAGTACGCGCGAGCCTCAGTAGCTCAGTTGGTTTGAGCGTCGGATTCACTTGCGAATGGCTGTGGGTTCGAATCCCGGGGGTGCGCTGTATTAAAACTGGCCATCTCACTGTCTCGGCTTAAACATCATTGTTGTTCTGGTGGTGTCAGTATAGGAATAGATAAGCCCCCCCCCCCCTTCCCCCACTTCCCTGGTATGGTTGTCCCCGTCAGCTATATCACCTGAGGTGGGTGTCGACGTAAAAACTGAACAAAATCAAAACGATGTGGTACTATTCAGCAATGGTGGCATTTCAAGCCTCAGTGTATATGCGGTTGTGTGATGTTAAGAAGTTTGATCTTCATGTTCTTGTTCTTGTTCTTGTTCTTGTTCTTGTCTTCCTCCTCCTCCTCTTCCTCCTCCTCCTCCTCCTTCTTCTTCTTCTTCTTCTTCTTATCGTTTTACTGTGTTGTTATCGTTCTTATTATCGTGGTGTTTGTTATCAACTTGTTAACTTAGTAGTAGTTGCTGTTTAAAGCCTAGTCGATTGCACAGAACTATATTAGGGCTGTCATTGTTTGAAAACATACACAATACTTCAACAGGAGAAAAAAAAAAAAAAAAAAAATTAAATACTCATATCAGTGCATTCGCGCACGTAATCTTGGGAGATGCCCCTGGTGTTGACCACTCCGTCCAATTCATCGCACAGGGGATTTATAAAACATACCTGAAGACAAAATTAAACATACTAAGGACACTAAAACATACACGAGAACGGGCCTAAAAATACATTTCCAAAAGAAGTGATCAATACGTGTACTGTCGGGACGAATGAAATGAAATGGAACAAGTCAGAAATTGGTTAAAAAAATCGAAAAAGTAAAGACGAACGAAATGAAATGAGCAAATCAGAAACTGAAAACACACACACACACACACACACACACACACACACACACTCACACTCACACTCACACACACACACACACACACACACACACACACAACACACACACACACACACACACACACACACTCACACACACACACACACACACACACACACACACCCCTTACACACACACACACACACACTTACACACACACACACACTTACACACACACACTTACACACACACACACACACACACACACATACACACACACACACACACACACACACACACACACACACACACACACACACACACACACACACACACACACACAAACACAAACAAAAAAACACACACAAAAACGAAGATAAGTAAAACTAAAGTATACATTTCGGGCGCCTTCGAATCAGGTGAGCGTGAGCATCAACGCAGCAGCAAACGCAACAAGTTGGGGAACGCTGGCCTGCGTTGGATCGTTCCCGCGTGAATTCCAGCGTAGAGCCGAGCGACCACTTTACACGCAACCACATACCACCACCATAATACCTCCAACACCCTGAACCCAACTTCTGCTGTGCGGGTATTTGTGGGGTTTTTTCCTTCCAGTTTTGAAGTGAGCCTATCGACTGAAAATTCTGACCGATTTCTGCCCAAGTGAGAGGAAAAAAAACAAAAAACAAAAACAAAAAAACAAAAACCGCAGAGGTCTATTTTAGGGACTGTTTAATTCGTTTCCAAGTTCACTCATCCAACTTATCAATTAGACGGTGCAGCTTCGGCTTCAGTGTCGCAACCGCAAGAGTGTGTGTGATTCGTTCTAAATCTAGTTTGAAGTTATCATTGGGAATATAATGATATGGTGTTGAGGTTTGTGAACGGAAAGCTGCTGTGTTGTGCCTTCGTTTAGTCGTCAGTCTTGTGTTGTTTTTTTTATTTTTTATTATTTGTTTATTTATCTATTTGTTTATTTACTTGTTTATTTATTCATTTGTTTGTTTAGTTATTCATTTTTGTTTCTTTGCTTGTTTTATATTTTTTAAGACTGTGTATCACCTGGCCGATTTGAGACTTGTCCGCGGCTGACTTTGGTGTCTTTTCTTTTTAAAACTTTGTATCACCTGCTGGCCAATTTGAGACTTGTCCGCGGCTGACTTTGGTGTCTTTCTTTACGTTGTGGAGTGTACCAGGGCGTTGTGAGGTAACTGAAACAACAAACACAAAACAAACAAACACACATAAACTCAGGTGTCGGATTTTTGACAGCTGACAGGTTTACTGCTTGCCGAATAACTGTCTTCTTGTTCTGTCTATCTGTGCGTCTGGGTGTATGTATTTGTCTCTCAGTCTCTGTGTCTCTCTGTGTCTCTGTCTGTGTCTCTGTCTCTGTGTCTCTCTGTGTCTCTGTGTCTATGTGTCTCTCTGTGTCTCTCTATGTCTCTCTGTGTCTCTGTGTCTGTGTCTATCTGTGTCTCTGTCTCTCTCTGTGTCTCTGTCTCTCTCTGTCTCTGTGTCTCTCTCTCCCTCTCTCTCTCTGTCTGTATCTCTCTCTCGCTCGCTCGCTCTCTCTCTCTCTCTTTCACTCTCTCTCTCTCTCTCTCTCTCTCTCTCTCTGCGTCTTTTTCTGTATGTGTATGTATATCATGACTCTGTGTGTGTGTGTGTGTGTGTGTGTGTGTGTGTGTGTGTGGTGTGTGCGTGTGTGTCTGTGTCTGTCTGTGTATTTGTCTGTCTGTTTTGTTGTCTTTGTGCTTTTGTGTGTATTTGTTGATGTGCTTGCTCGCGCGCGCGAGCGGTGTGTGTGTGTGTGTGTGTGTGTGTGTGTGTGTGTGTGTGTGTGTGTGTGTGTGCGTGCATGCGTGTTTGTGTGTGTGCCTATGTGTGCGTCTGTGTGCGTGTGTGCGTGCGTGTGTTTACCTGCATATATATACGCTAGCATGTTTGTCTGTGTGTGAGTGTGCATGCATGAGTTCGCTCTTCAAATTCCAGAGTTGCTCAGAAAAAAAAAAAAAAAAAAAAAAGAACAGGTATC
>CM060313.1:45111215-45113715 GCA_030674185.1 Monoplex corrugatus
CTGTCAGCTTACTTAATCTCTTTGCTGTCAGCAGCACCTGTCCCATATTGTTAGCACCACGTACCGGTGTGAACGGCAACCAGCTTGTTGAAACAATGGTTTCCTGTTGTTCGCTGAGTTCACGATGGGCGGTATTTTTCTTGTTAGTGCACCGCTGGAGTTCGATGCTCGATGAATCAACGTTTGACAGGACTGTTGAGTACTATACTATGAACTGTGCAGAGTACTGTAGTACTATACTATCGAGTGCTTCACTGTTGAGTACTACACTATGAACTGTGCAGAGTACTGTAGTACTATACTATCGAGTGCTTCACTGTTGAGTACTACACTATGAACTGTGTAGAGAGTATTACGCTTTTAACTGTATAAATTATTTATATTACACCATAGAGCACTACACTATGAACTGTATAGAATTACATTATGAACTGTACAGAGTACTACACTGAAAACGTTACACAGTACTACTCTCATCATCATCATGTGTCCTGCCGCGTGGCGTCGTCGATCATGGCCTCCCATATCCATCTATCCCTTGTCGCTGCGAGTACATCTCCCACACTCTCTGTCTTCAGCCACCCTGCAAGTCCGTCCAATATTTTCTCTTTGGATCTACCTGATGCTATTTCCCTTCCAGCTTTCCTGTTGTGACCAGGTGCTCTAATTTCTCTTCCCTCATACGATTATCCTGTAATGTTGCTTGTCTTTTCGTAATCTTCTTTATTAATGATCTTCTTGTGTCTGCCTCCTTCAAGGCTTGTCTCCTTTGTGTTTTCTTTGCTGTCCATGGAACTCTCAACATTCTTCTTAGAAACCACATTTCAGTTGCCTCAATTTTGTTTCAGAAGATTATAAATATACACAATGAAAATTAAAAGGTCCCGTTAAGTTAGAAATGCACTTATTTGAAATTCCTTGGTACAATTTGGCCTGCCTATCCCGACCTACTTTTGGTTTTGTCCGCTTTTACAGCGAACGGTAATACATTTTTTTTGGCGCCCAAAACAAATTATTCAAAGCCGTTTCATTATTTCGATAGTTTTATTTCGATCTAATGTGCGCTTAATTAAGAAAATGGCTTTTTTTTTTTTTAATTCATTCTATATGAATAAGTTTGTAATGTTTCTAAAACGGAAGGTATGTACGTAAGCTGTGAAGTGGACTGTGTTATTTTTTGCACGGCTGTCCGCGCTGGCTAAAGTTACCAGTGCCAGTGATGAGATACGTGTAACAGACCTGGCTGCCAGTGCTGAATGCTCCTGGGAGGAGTTGTTAGTCGGAATGTCTGGGATGGAAAACACCTGCTTCCGTTACCGATAGGGATGAGTATACGATAGGGTTGGATAACCGATAGGGCTGAGTATACCGATAGGGCTGAGTATACCGATAGGGCTGAATTACCGATAGGGCTGAATTGCGATAGGGCTGAATTGCCGATAGGCTGAATTACCGATAGAGCTGGATATACCGATAGGGCTGAGTATACCGATAGGGCTGAGTATACCGATAGGGCTGAGTGTACCATAGGGCTGTGTATATCGATAGGGCTGAATTACCGATAGGGCTGAGTATACCAACAAGGCTGAGTATACCCATAGGGCTGGATAGTATACCGATAAGCTGAGTATACCGATAGGACTGGATGTACCGATAGGACTGAGTATACCGATAGGGCTGGATATACCGATAGGACTGAGTATACCGATAGGGCTGGATATACCGATAGGGCTGGATATACCGATAGGGCTGGATAACCGATAGGACTGGATATACCGATAGGACTGAGTATACCGATAGGGCTGGATATACTGATAGGGCTGGATATACCGATAGGGCTGGATATACCGATAGGGCTGGATATACCGATAGGACTGAGTATACCGATAGGGCTGGATATACTGATAGGGCTGGATAACGATAGGGCTGGATATACGATAGGGCTGAGTATACCGACAAGGCTGGATAGTATACCGATAAGGCTGAGTATACCGATAGGGCTGAGAGTACCGATAGGGTTGTGTATACCGATAGGGCTGAGAGTGCCGGTAGGGCTGAGAGTGCCGGTAGGGCTTAGAGTACTGATAGGGCTGTGTATACCGATAGGGCGTTTAACAGACGTGGCTGAAGTCAAGACAGGAAGGAACTAGGCTTGTTATGTACAGGTCACTTCCAGGTCGTCTTAATCAGGAAACAGTATTCATCTGCATGACTGTTCAGCTGGTGTGCAGTGACCGTGGCAGTTATTCATGCTAAATGGGGTGTGCGTAGGTGGATCGCAGTATATGTCGGTTGACCAACGATAGTTTGTGACTCGCTCTGACAAAATCACCCGTAAGTCGCACTGGCCAGAGACCCGGAAAGGTGATCTGGGATCAGACGGTGAAAATCGAGATTTTTACATGTGATCAGAAGTCATATGGGGGGAAATCGGGATTTTTACATATGATTAGAGGTCATATGGGTAATCGGGATTTTACATGTATAGAGTCTATGGGGT
>CM060313.1:45121215-45136215 GCA_030674185.1 Monoplex corrugatus
AGACAGGTAACTAGCTCTGCTGTGGATAGGAAGACAGGTAACTAGGTCTGTGTGGATAAGGAGACAGCTAAGCTCTGTATGGATAGGGAGACAGGTAACTAGGTCTGTATGGATACGAAGACAGGTACCTAGCTCTGTTGAATAGGGAGACAGGTAATAGCTCTGTATGGATAGGGAGACAGGTAATAGCTCTGTGTGAATAGGGAGACAGTAATTCTCTGTATGGATAGGGAGACAGGTAATAGCTCTGTATGGATAGGGAGACAGGTACATAGCTCTGTGTGAATAGGGAGACAGGTAATTAGCTCTGTACTGGATAGGGAGATAGGTAACTAGCTCTGTATGGATAGGGAAATAGGTAACTAGCTCTGTATGGATAGGGAGACAGGTAACTACTCTGTATAGATAGGAGACAGGTAACTAACTCTGTATGGGTAGGGAGACAGTACTAACTCTGTATGGATAGGGAGACAGGTAACTAACTCTGTATGGATAGGGAGACAGGTAACTAACTCTGTATGGATAGGGATAGGAACTAACTCTATGGATAGGGAGACAGCTAACTAACTCTGTATGGATAGGGAGATAGGTAACTGACTCTGTATGGTAGGGAGACAGCTAACTCTGTATAGATAGGGAGACAGGTAACTAACTCTGTATGGGATAGGGAAACAGGTAACTAACTCTGTATGGATAGGGAGATAGGTAACTAACTCTGTATGGATAGGGAGACAGGTAACTAACTCTGTATGGATAGGGAGATAGGTAACTGACTCTGGTAGGTAGAAAGAAATCAGGGGAGCTAGACACAGAGTCTTCAGAGAAGTAACCTTTAGACAATGTTCGGCCTCTGTATGGATAGAGGATAGGTAACTCTGTATGGGATAGGAGACAGGTAACTAACTCTGTATGGATAGGGAGACAGGTAACTAACTCTGTATGGATAGGGAGATAGGTAACTGACTCTGTATGGATAGGGAGACAGGTAACTAACTCTGTATGGATAGGGAGACAGGTAACTAACTCCGTATGGATAGGGAGAAGCTAACTCTGTATGGATAGGGACAGGTAACTAGCTGTTAAAGGGAGACAGTGATAGCTCTGTATGGATAGGGAGACAGGTAACTAACTCTGTATGGATAGGGAGACAGGTAACTAACTCCGTATGGATGGGAGACAGGTAACTAGCTTGTATGGATAGGAGAAGACTACTCCGTATGGATAGGGAGACAGGTAACTAACTCCGTATGGATAGGGAGACAGGTAACTAGCTCTGCATGGATAGGGAGACAGGAAAGCTCTGTGTGCGTCAACCAGGCCCGAGAGATGCAGGCAGCAGCAATGTTGGCCAGGAGATTCGAGCACCACACACAGTGAGGCATCCGTGAGGTGGATGAGTCTGGACTGCGTGGTTTCCCACTTTCCCATTGAACCCAAACCAGGCTTAAGTTTTGGTAGGAGCCGGTTGGGGTTTGAAAAATCCACATTGATTCTGACGGGAATGATGGGGATTCGAACCCACAACTTCCTGTCGGTATCCATTGCTCTAACCACTACACCACGACAACTGGTCAGTCTTTTTAACTTGTCTTGGCGTCAAGTATAGAAGTGTTAATGTGACAAAAGAAGTAGGAATGAAGCTGTGACCATCAAGAGTCGGCCAGCTGACTGAATTGCCAATCTGTGTGACTGTGTATTATATCTATGGACTGTTTAAAGACGAAGACGCGTGGAACACCATGAGGTGTACCAGTCGATAAACTCTCTTTGTAGATATCTAAACGACTGCCTACTTCACATCAGTCTCACAGTCAGAGTCTTGGTTATTCGGTAGTGTAGATATCTGTATACAGTACGGTCTTCTTACATACATTTCACCTTGGGATAGTGTGCTTTAAAGCGCAGACTGCGCAGCGCTAGTCTTTCAGATAATAGATTTTACCGGAGCTTTGTAGAGATAGTCCTTGTATGAAGTAGCACAGAAGAGAAAATTCTTGATTTTGAGTGATTGCAGGTGTCGAACAAAAGAGCTATAATGGAAATGATGAATGAAAAGAAATAATCAAGAAATCATAATAACAAGTAGAATTAAAACGTTTAAGGTAAAAAAAGAACGCGTGTTAACGCCTTATCGGTATACTCAGCCTTATGGGCACAGAAGCAGGTGTTTTCCATCCCACACATCCCGACTAACAACTCCTCCCCAGGAGCACTCAGAACTAACAACTGGGTCTGTTACATGTATCTCATCACTGGCACCGGTGGTCAGCCAGCACGCGTAGCCATGTAAAAATTTAAAACATTCCACTTTATATTGTATGTACATTCCTTCCGTTTTAGAAACATCACAAACTTGCTCATATAGAATGATTGACAACAGATATTTTCTCTGGTGCATATTAGATCGAAATAGGCCTGTCTGCCGAAATGATGAAATGGCTTTGAATAATTTGTTGGGGGTGCTGTAAATGCAGACGAAACCAAAGGTAGGTCGGGATAGGGAGGCCAAATTGTACCAAGGAATTTTAAATAAGTGAATTTCTAACTTAATCATGACCTTTTAATTTTCATTGTGTACACATTTATAATCTTCCGAAGCAATATGTTGAAACGTTAAGCTTTAGATTTCGTGGATATTGCTGTGTGTGCTGTTTTCCACGAAATGTACCGATAGGACTGACTGTACTGTTGGGGCGATAACAAACGCGGCTGTCAGCATACTGAAGATAAACAACCATTTCCTACTGTAAAGCAGCTCCATTCCTCCCTCCCCCCCCCCCACTCCCTTCCTTTTCTTTACAAGAGATCAGCTGCCTAGTCTCAAAGAAAATTATGATGTATCTTAAAAATTCTTCCCGTGGGGATGCCGGGGGCTCTTTCAGTATAAATAGTATCCCCATCTTCTGGAAATTCTGTGCTAGAAATTTCCTCTTTTCTATCACTCTCTGTGTTTTCTGCCATTTCTTTCTATCGTTTTCTGCCTTGCTGGTCCATTGACCTGTATGTGTTCTAGAAAGCCTTACGTACTTTCTCTTAGGATTGATAATTGGGTAGACGTGTTAAGTGGATTTTTGGCTCTAAGGAAATGTGATATGCGGAGGCAATTTTAGGTAATTTAGGCCCGTTTTTACAAGGCTTTTGGGGTTCTTAGTTATGTTTAAATGTGTGTGTGTGTGTGTGTGTGTGTGTGTGTGTGTGTGTGTGTGTGTGTGTGTGTGTGTGTGTGTGTGTGTGTGTGTGTGTGTGTGTGTGTTGCTTCATGAATTGAATTTCTGTAGTTATTATGTGAGATTTAGAAAAGGACGGTCTGCAAAAAGGGAAAAAAAAAATAATAAAGCACCTTTTCTGTACCTTTAGTTAACGAAGTGTTGATTTTTGGATTATGTTGTCTTGAATTATATTCTGTCTCTAAGACCTTTTTGCTTAATAAGCACGGGAGGTACTTATATTGCTGAGCATTGCCGAAAGATTTATTTTTGGAGTGAGGGAGGAGAGGGGAGGCACAGAAATCGTGGCACTGCCGGAGAAAGATGACTACATCTTGAAGAAATACCCTAATTCTTAATTCTCAGAGTCTCCACGTGACGCGGATTGGATGAAGATGATGGCCTCTGTTAAACTGAGCCAGTGAGCGGTTTCTGTCAAATTGAGCCAATTGGAGTTTGGAGGTGTGTGTGTGTGTGTGTGTGTGTGTGTGTGTGTGTGTGTGTGTGTTTTTGTATTTTTTTCGTTTGATTTTTTTTCAAGAGGGATTCATCGCACTGGAACAATTCCATACGCGCTCCACCTAAATCTGCCAGCAGTTATCTGGCAGTCTCCCTGACATTGCGAAAAACAACAACAAAACTTTCATGCACTGAAGTTTTGTTGTATGTTTTGAAGCGGTTATAGCCCTGATATGGCTCTACGCGTTCGGCTGGGCTTTAAACAACAATAACCACAACAACGGCTGATTAGTATGGAATGAACTAAGGCAGCGCATACATGTTGCTGATGGACAGTGTGGCGTCAGGTTTGTGGACAAGAGTGTGCACGTGCAATGCGAAGAACTGAAGCGCACGAGCTTGGTTGAAGAAGGTTAGCACAAAGGTCAAAAGTTCAACCCTTTGACTCTCGCACCTATCCACCAGCTGCAGGAAGCTGGTGGATGGGGTGAGGGAGTCAGAGGGTTAAGTTTTTGCTTTGCTATCATGGTTGACGATGCAGGATGCTGATGGATAGAGCGAGGGAGTCAAAGGGTTAAGTTCGGCTTTGCTGGCGTGGGTGACAATGCGCGATGCTGGTGGACAGAGCGAGGGAGTCAAAGGGTTAAGTTCGGCTTTGCTGGCGTGGGTGACAATGCGCGATGCTGGTGAACAGAGCGAGGGAGTCAAAGGGTTAAGTTTGGCTTTGCTATCATGGTTGACGATGCAGGATGCTGGTGGACAGAGCGAGGGAGTCAAAGGGTTAAATTTGGCTTTGCTATCATGGTTGACGATGCAGGATGCTGGTGGACAGAGCGAGGGAGTCAGAGGGTTAAGTTTGGCTTTGCTGGCGTGGGTGACAATGCGCGATGCTGGTGAACAGAGCGAGGGAATCAAAGGGTTAAGTTTGGCTTTGCTATCATGGTTGACGATGCAGGATGCTGGTGGACAGAGCGAGGGAGTCAAAGGGTTAAGTTTGGCTTTGCTATCATGGTTGACGATGCAGGATGCTGGTGGACAGAGCGAGGGAGTCAAGGGTTAAGTTTGGCTTTGCTATCATAGTTGACGATGCAGGATGCTGGTGGACAGAGCGAGGGAGTCAAAGGGTTAAGTTTGGCTTTGCTGGCGTGGGTGACAATGCGCGATGCTTGTGGATAGAGCGAGGGAGTCAAAGGGTTAAGTTTGGCTTTGCTGTCGTGGGTGACAATGGGCGATGCTGGTGGACAGAGCGAGGGAGTCAAAGGGTTAAGTTTGGCATTGCTGGAGTGGGTGACAATGGACGATGCTGGTGGACAGAGCGAGGGAGTCGAAGGGTTAAGTTTCTCTTTGCTAGCGTGGTTGACGATGCAGGATGCTGGTGGACAGTGCGAGGGGGTCAGAGGGTTAAACATGTTTGTGGTGCACATGTAAGATGGCCCCTGTTTTCAACAACACGTAGACGACTTGACAGACATGAACAACTTAGCAAGTGGTGCAAAAACACTGTAACAAGCGGATCGCCCATGTAGCTATGGAATTTGATGTACAGCAGCTTTCAGAGTTGGTTGCTGCACAATTCATAGCTATGATTACGGATGGTGGTTGTCGTTTGTTTGTGGTCTACTGGTTTGAAGGTGCGTGTGTGTGTGTGTGTGTGTGTGTGTGTGTGTGTGTGTGTGTGTGTGTGTGTGTGGTGTGCGTGTGTGTGTATGTGCGTGTGTGTGTGGCTGGTTGGAGGGCAACTTTTGACATGTGTGTTGTTGCTGCAGTAACAATATTGAGCTCATACGGACGTGAGGTGTACGCTCGTAGGGTATTGTTTTTTTTTATTTATTTTTTTTACAATGATGCATGCTGTTTCCCTTGTGAGTTGGCCATTTTGTTCTCTCTCTCTCTCTCTCTCTCTCTCTCTCTCTCTCTCTCTCTCTCTCTCTCTCTCTCTGTGTGTGTGAGTGTTTGTGTGTGTGTGTTTGTGTGTGTGTGTGTGTGCTGAGGTAGTGGCAGGTGTTTGGGACAGACAAAAGGACCTACTGTTGCGTGTTGATGAGAAAAGGACAGCGTGTGTGTGTGTGTGTGTGTGTGTGTGTGTGTGTGTGTGTGTGTGTGTGTGTGTGTGTGTGTGTGTGTAGACAATAAGAAATAGTATGCCACTGTCTAGAAATAGTATGCCACTTGCCTTCCTGTCATATATGGTATGTTGCGATTTGCCCCGAATCCCAACGTAGTCCATACATATGTTTTGAGAAAAAAAAAATGAAGCTTGCGATGATACCAACAACTCTATGCCGTTTCGTTTCATTTCGTTTTGAGAAAGAAGAAACAACCCATATACTAACTGAAGCCATACGTTTTGCTGTGGAACGTCGCACGGCGGAGGGCTTTGGACAATAAAAATGATAGTAAATAATTTATCATTACAGAAAGTCAGACATTGGGCTCCCTCCCTTCCTCCTCTCCCTCTCTCTCTCTCAGTCTCTCTCTCTCTCTGTGTCTCTGTCTCTCTCTCCCTTCCCTGTCTGTCTGTCACTGTCTGTCTGTCTCTCTCTCTCTCTCTGTCTCTCTGTCTCTCTCTCTCCCTCCCTTCCTTCTCTCCCTCTCTCTCTCCCTTCCTGTCTCTGTCTGTCACTGTCTGTCTGTCTCTCTGTTTGTCTCTCTCTCTCTCTCTCATCCCTCCCGTCCCTCTCTTTCCCCTCTCCCTGTCTCTGTCTCTCACCCAGTCTCTGTCTGTCTGTCTGTCTCTCACTCTCTCTCTCTCTCTTCCTTCCTTCTCCTCCCTTCCTTCTCCTCCCTCTTTCTCTCTGTCTTTTTCTTCGTGTGTGCACGTGCGTATTTTGCCCGTACACGAAGTATTTTATGAGCGGCAGCGAGCGAAAAGACTTTTGGGGCTTACAATTAAGTCTTCGTTATAGAACATTATACATGTGTTTACGTTTGCTGCCTCGCTTACTTGCTTCATTAACCCGCAGCCGTGGCTGTCATCGTTTTAAAAGCAGTTTGCTCCATACACCACGTTTTTTTGGGTTTTTTGTTGTTGTTTTTTTGCTGCCTGGGCGCTTGCTCTTAGAAGCAAAGGTATCTCGAATATTTGGGTTAATTTTGTTTGGGGGGTGATTATGGGGTGGGGTGTATGACGGGGCTACACCGGAGGCGTCTTGGCTCCGAATTCTCGGTGATGGTTCGTAGGTCTAGCCAAAAATGTAGCAAACGTGCGTTAACGCCCTATCAGTATACTCAGCCCTATCGGTATACTCAGCCCTATCGGTACACTCTGCCCTATCGGTACACTCTGCCCTATCGGTATACTCTGCCTATCGGTTATACTCAGCCCTATCGGTATACTCAGCCCTATCGGTATACTCTGCCCTATCGGTATACTCTGCCCTATCGGTATACTCTGCCCTATCGGTATACTCTGCCCTATAGGTATACTCAACCCTATCGGTATACTCAGCCCTATCAGTATACTCAGCCCTATCGGTATACTCAGCCCTGTCGGTATACTCAGCCCTGTCGGTATACTAAGCCTGTCGGTACACTCTGCCCTATCGGTATACAGCCCTATCGGTATACTCTGCCCTATCGGTATATTTCGTTGACAACATCATGCACAACAATATCCACGAAATCTGAAGCTTAACGTTTCAACATATTGCTTCGGAAGATTATAAATGTATGGGTTACACTATGAAAATTGAAAGGTCACGATTAGATTAGAAATGCGCTTTCTGAAAATTCCAAGGTACAATTTGGCTGCCCTATCCTGACCTACCTTTGGTTTCGTCTGCTTTAACAGCAAACGGTGATAGTTTGATTCGTTATTTTATTTCATTTTGTTTTATTTTATTTTGTTTTATTTTATGTTGTTTTATTTCATTTTATCTTATCTTATCTTATCTTATCTTATCTTATCTTATCTTATTGTACCCCCAACAAATTATTCAAAGCCTTTTCAACAGTTCGGTAGACAGTCCTATTTCGATCTAATGTGCATTGAAGAAAATGCTGTTTTTTTTAAAAATTCATTCTATTATGAACAAGATTTTGATGTTTCTAAAACGGAAGGAATGTACATAAAATATTAAGTGGAAGGTATTAATTTTTGCATGGCTGTGCACGCTGGCTGACTACATGTACAGTGCCAGTGACGAGATACATGTAACAGACCCGGCTGTCAGTGCTAAGTGCTCCCTGGGAGGAGTTGTGAATCGGGGTGTGTGGGACGGAAAACACTTGTTTCCATACCGGTAGGGCGTTAACAAACGTGAGCCGTGTTGGATAAGTTGGATATGGTAAAGGTACCCACTGAACGGGAATTTATGTAAAATCTCTCGTTTACAAATGAGAGTAAAGTTTGAGCCGTTTAAAAACAAAAAACGAAACAAAACAAACGAATAAAGAAAAAAGCAAAGTGGAGATGCTAGTTTTGGGGTGGATGAGGATCGGGGTTAAAATGTATTTGAGATTAAATGGTAAGTAGACCTCTCTGTCTCTCTGTCTGTTTGTCTCTCTGTCTCGGTCTCTCTCTCTCTCTTTTTCTGTCCCTCCCTCCCTCCCTCCTCTCTCTGTGTGTCTGTGTCTCTCTGTCTCTCTGTGTCTCTCTGTCTCTGTCTGTCTGTCTGTCTGTCTGTCTCTCTCTCTCTCTCTCTCTCTCTCTCTCTCTCTCTCTCTCTCTTGTATGTGTTTATAGATGTATGTGTGTGTATGCATGTGTGTTTGAGTGGCTACTGTGTTAAGGGCACACTCAGACTCAGCCGGTTGGGGCTGAAAATTTCACGATTTTACCGTAAATGATCGGATTCGAATCCACAGCCTTCCAATCAATAGCCCATTGTGCTAACCAATGCACCCCAGCGACTGATTAACTTTGTTGTTCTTGAAGGAGGGGGGGGGGGGAGGAGGAGGAGGGAAGCACACAGTAATACAGTTGGAACCTTTTTTTCTTGTTCTTTTTCTTCTTGTTCTTTCTTTCTTTCTTTCTTTCTTTCTTCTTCTTCTTCTTCTTCTTCTTCGTCTCATCATCATCATCATCTTCTTCTTCTTCTTCTTCTTCTTCTTCTTCTTCCTCTTCCTCCTCTCTACTACTACTACTAACTACTACTACTACTACTACTACTACTACTACTACCTCTTCTTCTTCTTCGACTTTTTTTATTCTTCCTTCTTCTACTACTAGATCTACTACTTCTTCTTCTTTCTTCTTCTTCTTCTTCTTCTTCTTCTCTTCTTCTTCTTCTTTTTCGTCGTCGTTGTCGTTGTCGTCTTCTCCTCCTCCTCCTTTTTTTTCCTTCTCATCCTATTCCTCCTTCTTCTCATCCTACTCCTACTCCTCCTCCTCATCTTCTTCTTGTTTTCCCCATGTCGATAGAAGATACCTTTTTCTTATAAAAAAAAAAAAAAATGTATGATGCATTTTCTCTCTGTTGTAAAATCATGCGACGTATTTTGCAAAAGCACGTCACTGGAATTACGTTGCGTGACGTAATATATGTGGGTGGACACACGCATGTTATGGTGATTTCCGTCGGAGATCTGTCAGTGCTTCTTGTGCTTGTGCTGTTTCTAGCCCAGGGCACTATGTCTGGCGGTCTCTGACTTGTTCTTGTCCATCTTGGAATTGCTGTATTTGGTCTGTTTTTAAGACAGTCGATTGTGTGTGTTCAGCTTTCCTTGTATCTTGTCAAACTCGTATTCATTTCATAATTGAACATTGGACATTTTCTGATTTTGTCTAGCAGACTTTTGAACTGTCTTTTTAACGCTAACACTAGTAACAGTCTCAGGTTTTGAACATTTTTTTCTAAATATCTGGTGGTAAGATGCTCAAGTGCTTTGATATTCAGTTAAAATCCGTTTCTTAAATATAGTGTGAAATTGTAACTTTCTTGACGATAGATCATGTAGCGAATACCTTATAATCTCAAAATGTGTACACTTCCGTTTTGAGATGGTGACATTAAAACTGTTGGGTTTTAAGAGTGTGTTTATTTTGTTTTATAGGCCTACACTGTTGTGGCTTGATAGATTGCCTTTGTGTGTGTGTGTGTGTGTGTGTGTGTGTGTGTGTGTGTGTGTGTGTGTGTGTGTTAAGCAGCTGTGTTTTCAGATGGTCACATTAAAACTGTTGGCTTTAAAGAGTGTGTTTATTTTGTTTTATACATTGTGGCTTGATATATTTTCTTTGCCTTTTGTGTGTGTGTTAAGCAGCTGCAAATCATTTTGTTCGAGATTGTGTGCTACGTGACTCCTAGGCCTAGGCCTAATCGTGATTTTCTTTTTCGTTGCAGGTGGAGGGAGATCTATCCCAGGGAGGAGAAAGATGGACTTGGTTTTCATCCTGAGCGCCTGTAAAACTTGGCGTTAGCGGATGTCGTTATGTTGCCTTTCCATCATGCGAACAGGTCGTTTGTTTTGTTGGTGAAGGTATGAAGAAGAAAGGTTTGCCACTCCTTTCGTTCGTTGTACAAACTTATCTGAACACGCCCTTTGTAGAAATAATGTGTCAACAGTCCCGTTTGCGTTGATTTGTGGGATCAGTGTTAGCGTCTGACAAACTGCTTAGGAAAAACATTCCAGTGGATTTGCAGGGTCAGTGTTAGCGTTTGACAAACTGCTTTGGGGGAAAATTCCAGTGGATTTGTAGGGTCAATTGACAAACTGCTTAGGGAAAAATTCCAGTGGATTTGTAGGGTCAATTGACAAACTGCTTAGGGAAAAAATTCCAGTGGATTTGTTAGGGTCAATTGACAAACTGCTTAGGGAAAAATTCCAGTGGATTTGTAGGGTCAATTGACAAACTGCTTAGGGAAAAAAGTACAGCGGATTTGTAGGTTCAGTGTTAGCGTTTGACAAACTGCTTAGGGAAAAATTCCAGTGGATTTGCAAGGTCAATGATAGCGTTTGACAAACTGCTTAGGGAAAAATTCCAGTGGATTTGCAAGGTCAATGATAGCGTTTGACAAACTGCTTAGGGAAAAATTCCAGTGGATTTGCAAGGTCAATGATAGCGTTTGACAAACTGCTTAGGAAAAAAAAATACAGCAGATCTGTAGGTTCAGTGTTAGCGTCTGACAAACTGCTTTGGAAAAAAAAATACAGCAGATCTGTAGGTTCAGTGTTAGCGTCTGACAAACTGCTTAGGAAAAAAAATCAGTATTCCATACCTGAGAGCTAGCTCCCTAAGATAAAAGTTCCCTTGGTACACCAATACCATAATTATGCTGGTCAACATTCCACGTTCTGCAGACAGCCGAAAAAGACACTTAAACGTCTGATGACAAGATGTTCGATCACAGCTTCATTATTGAGATCCCAGCAACGTTTGCTGCAGATTAGAGCATTTAAACAGCACCGGGGAGAGTACATTACTGAGAAACGATCTGCACTAACGGAGAGGTGATCAGTTGTATGTAGCAATCTTACAGTGATGAAGAGATGATGGGAGGCAAGTTGAAAACGAGCAGTTTAAGTGTGACCATCTGGACAACAGAAGTGTGTACATTTTTAGGTATGGAGTTATTCCCTACGTGGTCTATCGTCAAGCACCCGTTGGAAGCAGCAAAGAACTAGCCACTACAGTTAAAATATGTGATGCATCACGAACAGGTTTAACTGCCAACACCAACAACTTCCCGACTCCCGCATGGAGACACCGCAACGAAAGGACGTAATCAGTCAAGGCACCAATCAGGGTAGAGAACTAGTGAAGGCCATCACACGAGTCCCTGCTTTCTGATAACAAAAGAGATGGGAAATACATAATTATTCATCGGCATAATGTAAAAATACGTTTTCATGAAAAACGGCGAATTTTACCTCAGAAACACCTTGTGGAACTTGAAATCATTCAGGATTCAGTGTGAGCTAGGCCACCATTCGACAAATACTAATCATTCTGCCCTTACTGGAACGACAGGCATTTTGGAATCTACCTGGCTTGTGCTTCTGTCAGAACTGAACTGAAAGAAGCCCGTCAGCCTTCCTTCAAGACATCGAGCGAGTTCCAGAATTACCTTCAGGGAAAACAAAGACATACAACGCTTTGCCATTGTTTTTCAGGACGCGGCTGTTCACAAACAAGATATTCGAACTTGGATTTGGAGGGAAAAACGTAAATAATTACATTTTTTACTGTGGAAAGAAGCGGAATCAAAACCCACAAAGAAATGAGTTTAATAACCTTGATATTTGCCATGTGACAAGAAAAGTGAACAAAACCCCACTGGAAGCGAATCTTGATGTTTGGGAACCTGTAATAATAAAAATGATAATAATACATCACTTTTATATGGCGCTATTCTCCTACACATAGGTAAAGACTCACTGCGCTTTACATTAATTAGTTCATTTTTCTCTATCAGCCCTATGCCTAGTGGTCAATTACACTAACTCCCACTCCTAGTCCCCCCCCCCCCCCCCCCGAACACACACACTAGTACATCTGTTGCAAGCAAGTACTAAAATGTACTCAGTGATTGTGTGTGAGCAAGGCTGTGACTGTGTCAGTTATCAACAGATTTGTCTTCACTTCGCTTGGATCGTCACGGTTTGTCGTCTGCAGTCAGTCAGTCAGTCGGTCGGTCAGTCAGTCAGTCAGTCAGTCAGTCAGTCAGTCAGTCAGTCAGTCAGTCAGTCAGTCAGTCAGTCAGGCAACACCTCTCGACAGGCTTTTTTTTTTTTTAGGTGTAGCTGCCATCTGTAGTACTCGTGGTAAGTTTGTGTGAGAGATGCTGAATTTATCTGTGGTTAAACCTGAATCAGATTTTCTTCAGGTTGAAATCCTTCTGTGGTCAAGACTGAATGAGAATATCCTGAAGTTACATCCAGTTGTAGCCAAAAACTGAATGAGAATTTCCTGAACTTGATTTTATTTGTGGTTAAGACTGAATGAGAATATCCTGAATTTGAATCCAGTTGTAGTTAAAAGCTGAATGAGAATTTCCTGAGGTTGATTCCATTTGTGGTTTAGACAGAATGAGAATATCCTGACATTGAATCCATCGTGCTTAGAAGTGAGACTGAAAAAGGATTTTCATTTTATGTCTGCCCTTAGTGCATTACAGAACAGAGCCAAAAAGACGTGATAAGTGCAAAATCATATCATGCTAAAAGATGTGCCAGGTGAGATTGTCGCATGAGTTTTAGTCAACGAAAGCTGAAGTCATTTAGACTCGTTCCGTGATCAAGAAACTGCAACCCGTTCCAACAGCCATGGCTGACAGACATCATCATTTGAGCAAGACCAGCAGGGTCTTCAGCAGCCAGGAGAAGATCAGGAACGTGGACCCGGACCAGGACCCCGTCAAAGATGGCGACCAGGGCCACTACGCTAAAGACTACGCGAAGGACGGCGCGCATCACCTTTCCGAGAAGAGGAGGAAGTCCCAGACGAAGGAGAAGAATATGGACAGCCCTCTCCGCTCGGCGATTAAGATGGGCAAGTACCCCCACGGCCACCACCCAGAGGACAGGCCCAACCACGGGCAGGCGAACAGCGGCGAGACGCTGGCTCACAGGAAAGGCAGCAAAGAAGAAAGAAGACCCTTGGGGGAGGCCAGCCACGAAGGAGATCTGGAACAGTCCGGAGGAGAGAAGGAAGCGGAACCAGGGAAGCAGCTGGGGAGGAAGCGGATAACCTGAAAGAAGGAAACGGAGAGGGGAGGAAGAATGCAGGGGCAGTGACCTTCTGTGAGAAGCTGACTCCGGTTGGTGACAAAGCCTCCTCGCTGGCGGGCTCGCTGGGTCACTCTCACAGCACCAGTGATATCCGCATCTCCCGTAAGCGCCAATCCTTCTGGAACAGGTATTATTCCTTGTCTTAGAGCTTATGGGGGGAACGGGGGTGGGGGGTGGGGGAAGAAACATTGTTTACATAGGTCTAGTCCATCAGCCAGCTGTGAATGGGTACCTGACCCTATTCAGGATCAGGGAATGCGAAGTAGCGAGGGGGATAGGAGATGGGCATCCATAACGTGACTCCCCAAGAAAAGTTGACGTCTCTGTGCCATCTCAGTCCCTTACAAACTACAGTGGAAACCATTTATAACAGGACCGGTTATAACAGGAATCCGGATATAACAGGGCTTTTTTCAATCCCCATTTTTTCTTCCTCTTTGTCTCTATTAAAACTTATCGGCAATAACAGGGAGACAAGAGGGCTCGATCGGTTATAGCAGGGATGCCGAGACGGGCTCTGCAGCAGAAAGGCCTAGGCCTAGACTCAGCACGCCACGCAGTAGGCCTAGATCTAGATCTAGGCTAGCCTTGGTATACTGTGTACTGTACACTGAAAGAACGCTTCGCAATGCGAGCGTGATGCGCGCGCAAGCGTGTAGGCCTGAGGCCACTGAGTCAGTGACTGACTGCGCCATCATTCAGTTTGTAAGCTTACTGCACACTTACACCAGACCAGATCTAGGCCTAGATCTACTGTTTATCAAGAGTTAGTTGATCAGTCCTTATTTCCCTTGATATCTGATATAACAGGGATCTGATATAACAGGGATTTTGATTTGGTCCCATCATCCCTGTTATATCAGGTTTGCACTGTATACCTTTATGATACATTTTGTGTATTTCATAGGTCTTAAAATTCCACTATGCAGCAGTCGCCTGATAACTTAAGTGACCAAGGCATCTGTCATAAAGATGACTCGGCCTTGAGACTCCTGACCACCTTGGATGCACGGGTTCAAATCCAAGCAGAAAACTAATTTCTATTGAAAAAAAAAAAAAAAAAAAAAAAAACGACAGCAGAAGGACATCCAGGAGCCTTGGCCTGGATATGGCCCAGCCCCCGTCAGAATATAAAGGACTGAAAGGCCGAAATACTTCACTTTCTTGAGAAGATTTCTCCTCTGAGGACCTTCTGCTGTCCGGCTCTCCCCAGGGGTTCTTACTATACAGTCTACATGTTATTCACAGCCCCCCCCCAAAACATTTTTGACAAAAAAGAATGATGATGGGCAACCACCACAGAACTGGCATTGGAATTGGAATTACGGAGGAATTTGTGGCATTCCGACAGTTCTGTATATGCTCCAGCCAATTCTGCAAGAAATGTTTGGTAAGACTCTTCCAGCCACTCCCCGAAAAAAAACATAGCATTGGCGTGGTCTTGAAATGATAGGGATTGTGGGGAGGGGGGGGGGGATATGGTAAAGGAGCTTACGACATTCTAAGTTGATACCAGCATCAAGATAAGATGGGCAGCGAACTGGCCAGTGTTCATGTTGCGTGGTGGGCTGGGGTCTGAACTCCAGACATCTCATTTCAAGTCCAGGGCTGTATACTTTCATCATCAAGTTCCTTGACAGCTACCCCAAAAAAAAAAAAAAAAAAA
>CM060313.1:45146215-45158715 GCA_030674185.1 Monoplex corrugatus
ACTTTCTGTGGTATATCAGCCAGTATTTTGTGTGGTAGCCAGCCAGTATAGCAGCCAGTATTTTGTGTGGTAGCCAGCCAGTATAGCAGCCAGTATTTTGTGTGGTAGCCAGCCAGTATAGCAGCCAGTATTTTGTGTGGTAGCCAGCCAGTATAGCAGCCAGTATTTTGTGTGGTAGCCAGCCAGTATTTTGTGTGGTAGCCAGCCAGTATAGCAGCCAGTATTTTGTGTGGTAGCCAGCCAGTATTTTGTGTGGTAGCCAGCCAGTATAGCAGCCAGTATTTTGTGTGGTAGCCAGCCAGTTAGCAGCCAGTATTTTGTGTGGTAGCCAGCCAGTATTTTGTGTGGTAGCCAGCCAGTATTTTGTGTGGTATAGCAGCCAGTATTTTGTGTGGTAGCCAGCCAGTATTTTGTGTGGTATAGCAGCCAGTATTTTGTGTGGTAGCAGCCAGTATTTTCTGTGGTATAGCAGCCAGTATTTTCTGTGGTAGCAGCCAGTATTTTCTGTGGTATAGCAGCCAGTATTTTCTGTGGTATAGCAGCCAGTATTTTCTGTGGTATAGCAGCCAGTATTTTCTGTGGTATAGCAGCCAGTATTTTCTGTGGTATAGCAGCCAGTATTTTCTGTGGTATAGCAGCCAGTATTTTCTGTGATAGCAGCCAGTATTTTGTGTGGTATAGCAGCCAGTATTTTCTGTGGTATAGCAGCCAGTATTTTGTGTGGTATAGCAGCCAGTATTTTCTGTGGTAGCAGCCAGTATTTTCTGTGGTATAGCAGCCAGTATTTTCTGTGGTAGCAACCAGTATTTTCTGTGGTAGCAGCCAGTATTTTCTGTGGTATAGCAGCCAGTATTTTCTGTGGTATAGCAACCAGTATTTTCTGTGGTATAGCAGCCAGTATTTTCTGTGGTATAGCAACCAGTATTTTCTGTGGTATAGCAGCCAGTATTTTGTGTGGTATAGCAGCCAGTATTTTCTGTGGTATAGCAGCCAGTACTTTCTGTGGTATAGCAGCCAATATTTTCTGTGGTATAGCAGCCAGTATTTTCTGTGGTATAGCAGCCAGTATTTTCTGTGGTATAGCAGCCAGTATTTTCTGTGGTATAGCAGCCAGTATTTTGTGTGGTATAGCAGCCAGTATTTTGTGTGGTATAGCAGCCAGTATTTTCTATGGTAGCAGCCAGTATTTTCTGTGGTATAACAGCCAGTATTTTGTGTGGTATAGCAGCCAGTATTTTCTATGGTAGCAGCCAGTATTTTCTGTGGTAACAGCCAGTATTTTGTGTGGTATAGCAGCCAGTATTTTCTATGGTAGCAGCCAGTATTTTCTGTGGTATAGCAGCCAGTATTTTGTGTGGTATAGCAGCCAGTATTTTCTGTGGTAGCAGCCAGTACTTTCTGTGGTATAGCAGCCAGTATTTTCTGTGGTAACAGCCAGTACTTTCTGTGGTATAGCAGCCAGTATTTTGTGTGGTATAGCAGCCAGTATTTTGTGTGGTATAGCAGCCAGTATTTTCTGTGGTATAGCAGCCAGTATTTTCTGTGGTATAGCAGCCAGTATTTTCTGTGGTATAACAGCCAGTATTTTGTGTGGTATAGCAGCCAGTATTTTCTATGGTAGCAGCCAGTATTTTCTGTGGTATAACAGCCAGTATTTTGTGTGGTATAGCAGCCAGTATTTTCTATGGTAGCAGCCAGTATTTTCTGTGGTATAGCAGCCAGTATTTTGTGTGGTATAGCAGCCAGTATTTTCTGTGGTAGCAGCCAGTACTTTCTGTGGTATAGCAGCCAGTATTTTGTGTGGTATAGCAGCCAGTATTTTCTGTGGTAGCAGCCAGTACTTTCTGTGGTATAGCAGCCAGTATTTTCTGTGGTAACAGCCAGTACTTTCTGTGGTATAGCAGCCAGTATTTTGTGTGGTATAGCAGCCAGTATTTTGTGTGGTATAGCAGCCAGTATTTTCTGTGGTATAGCAGCCAGTATTTTCTGTGGTATAGCAGCCAGTATTTTCTGTGGTATAACAGCCAGTATTTTGTGTGGTATAGCAGCCAGTATTTGCTATGGTAGCAGCCAGTATTTTCTGTGGTATAACAGCCAGTATTTTGTGTGGTATAGCAGCCAGTATTTTCTATGGTAGCAGCCAGTATTTTCTGTGGTATAGCAGCCAGTATTTTGTGTGGTATAGCAGCCAGTATTTTGTGTGGTATAGCAGCCAGTATTTTCTATGGTAGCAGCCAGTATTTTCTGTGGTATAGCAGCCAGTATTTTGTGTGGTATAGCAGCCAGTATTTTCTGTGGTAGCAGCCAGTACTTTCTGTGGTATAGCAGCCAGTATTTTTGTGGTAACAGCCAGTATTTTCTGTGGTATAGCAGCCAGTATTTTCTGTGGTATAGCAGCCAGTATTTTCTGTGGTATAGCAGCCAGTATTTTCTGTGGTATAGCAGCCAGTATTTTTCTGTGGTATAACAGCCAGTATTTTCTGTGGTATAGCAGCCAGTATTTTCTGTGGTATAGCAGCCAGTATTTTCTGTGGTATAGCAGCCAGTATTTTCTGTGGTATACAGCCAGTATTTTCTGTGGTATAGCTGCGAGTACTTTCTGTGGTAACAGCCAGTATTTTCTGTGGGTAACAGCCAGTATTTTCTGTGGTATAGCAGCCAGTATTTTCTGTGGTAACAGCCAGTATTTTTGTGGTATAGCAGCCAGTATTTTGTGTGGTATAGCAGCCAGTATTTTGTGTGTGGTATAGCAGCCAGTATTTTGTGTGGTATAGCAGCCAGTATTTTGTGTGGTATAGCAGCCAGTATTTTTGTGGTATAGCAGCAGTATTTTTGTGTAAGCAGCCAGTATTTTGTGGTAGCAGCAGTATTTTGTGGTATAGCAGCCAGTATTTTGTGTGGTATAAGCCAGCCAGGTATTTTCTGTGGTATAGCAGCCAGTATTTTCTGTGGTATAGCAGCCAGTATTTTGTGTGGTATAGCAGCCAGTATTTTCTGTGGTAGCAGCCAGTATTTTCTGTGGTATAGCAGCCAGTATTTTGTGTGGTATAGCAGCCAGTATTTTCTGTGGTTTAGCAGCCAGTATTTTCTGTGGTATCAGCCAGTATTTTGTGTGGGTATAGCAGCCAGTATTTTCTATGGTAGCAGCCAGTATTTTCTGTGGTATAGCAGCCAGTATTTTGTGTGGTATAGCAGCCAGTATTTTCTGTGGTAGCAGCCAGTATTTTCTGTGGTATAGCAGCCAGTATTTTTGTGGTAACAGCCAGTACTTTCTGTGGTATAGCAGCCAGTATTTTGTGTGGTATAGCAGCCAGTATTTTGTGTGGTATAGCAGTCAGTATTTTCTGTGGTATAGCAGCCAGTATTTTCTGTGGTATAGCAGCCAGTATTTTCTGTGGTATAACAGCCAGTATTTTGTGTGGTATAGCAGCCAGTATTTGCTATGGTAGCAGCCAGTATTTTCTGTGGTATAACACCCAGTATTTTGTGTGGTATAGCAGCCAGTATTTCTATGGTAGCAGCCAGTATTTTCTGTGGTATAGCAGCCAGTATTTGTGTGGTATAGCAGCCAGTATTTTCTGTGGTAGCAGCCAGTATTTCTGTGGTATAGCAGCCAGTATTTTCTGTGGTAACAGCCAGTACTTTCTGTGGTATAGCAGCCAGTATTTTGTGTGGTATAGCAGCCAGTATTTTGTGTGGTATAGCAGCCAGTATTTTCTGTGGTATAGCAGCCAGTATTTTCTGTGGTATAGCAGCCAGTATTTTCTGTGGTATAACAGCCAGTATTTTGTGTGGTATAGCAGCCAGTATTTGCTATGGTAGCAGCCAGTATTTTCTGTGGTATAACAGCCAGTATTTTGTGTGGTATAGCAGCCAGTATTTTCTATGGTAGCAGCCAGTATTTTCTGTGGTATAGCAGCCAGTATTTTGTGTGGTATAGCAGCCAGTATTTTCTGTGGTAGCAGCCAGTACTTTCTGTGGTATAGCAGCCAGTATTTTGTGTGGTATAGCAGCCAGTATTTTCTGTGGTAGCAGCCAGTACTTTCTGTGGTATAGCAGCCAGTATTTTCTGTGGTAACAGCCAGTATTTTCTGTGGTATAGCAGCCAGTATTTTCTGTGGTATAACAGCCAGTATTTTCTGTGGTATAGCAGCCAGTATTTTCTGTGGTATAGCAGCCAGTATTTTCTGTGGTATAGCAGCCAGTATTTTCTGTGGTATAACAGCCAGTATTTTCTGTGGTATAGCAGCGAGTACTTTCTGTGGTAACAGCCAGTATTTTCTTGTGCAGAGTTTTCTGTGGTAACAGCCAGTATTTTCTGTGGTATAGCAGCCAGTATTTTCTGTGGTATAGCAGCCAGTATTTTGTGTGTATAGCAGCCAGTATTTTTGTGGTAGCAGCCAGTATTTTTGTGGTATAGCAGCCAGTATTTTGTGTTGTATAGCAGCCAGTATTTCTGTGGTAGCACTAGTATTTTCTGTGGTAGCCAGTATTTTTGTGGTTAGCAGCCAGTATTTTCTGTGGTATAGCAGCCAGTATTTTTGTGGTATAGCAGCCAGTATTTTGTGTGGTATAGCAGCCAGTATTTTCTGTGGTATAGCAGCCAGTATTTTGTGTGGTATAGCAGCCAGTATTTTCTGTGGTATGCAGCCAGTATTTTTGTGGTATGCAGCCAGTATTTTCTGTGGTATAGCAGCCAGTATTTTCTGTGGTAAGCAGCCAGTATTTTCTGTGGTATAGCAGCCAGTATTTTCTGTGGTAACAGCCAGTATTTTCTGTGGTAGCAACCATACGTCTGTTATGTGAGTCAAGATGCCGTGGGTCAGATGCCTTCTACCCAATCCATGAAAGTGTTTTTGTGGATTTGTGGAGGTGCCGTTGGCAGTTCGCGAACCGCCCCTTAGTAAAAGTGAACCTTTGACGCTTTTTCTTTGTTTTGTGTGGAGTTTAAACGTCCGCACCCACATAAACCATACGACAGACGGATAGTCTTACGTGCAATCAGAGTAACAGAGTCAAATAAGGACGGCAATCCTACTTGCAATCAGTCAACTGTGTCTTGACTCGTTTGCCTTGGACGCTGCGTGCTTAATGTATTATAAGTGGTAGTAAATTCACAAACAGTTCCTCTAAGATTTGTGATGTAACCTTGGAGTATCTGTACATTTTATTATGTAAATTTTTTTTCCTCCAGTTACAGTGTTGTGAACTCCCAGTGCCCACTGTAACACTTCTTCTTCTTCTTCTTCTTCTCGTTCGTCGTCACGTTTGGAGTTTAGTTACCCTGGAGGGTGAAGTAGGTCGCTTTCTGTCGCGCATCCACCACGGGCACGTACAGTGCCTTCCTGGGGGTTAGGGGTGTTGATCAGATCCCTTCCCTCAGGAATCGGTAACTCTCACAGTCCTGGAGGATGCTGTAGCGCAAATCTTGGAGGCAGAAAGAAGAGGTTTGGGAAAGCAGTGGAATGGACCAAGAGACAGAAATAAAGAGGTGATAGAAGAACACCAGAAGAGAACAGAAATTGGACAGAAAAGACCGAAATTAGGAGGTGATAGAAGAACACCAGAAGAGAACAGAAATTGGACAGAAAAGACCGAAATTAGGAGGTGATAGAAGAACACCAGAAGAGAACAGAAATTGGACAGAAAAGACCGAAATTAGGAGGTGATAGAAGAACACCAGAAGAGAACAGAAATTGGACAGAAAAGACCGAAATTAGGAGGTGATAGAAGAACACCAGAAGAGAACAGAAATTGGACAGAAAAGACCGAAATTAGGAGGTGATAGAAGAACACCAGAAGAGAACAGAAATAGGACAGAAAAGACCGAAATTAGGAGGTGATAGAAGAACACCAGAAGAGGACAGAAATTGGACAGAAAAGACTGAAATAAGGAGGTGATAGAAAATCCTCGGGAAGAGGACAAACAAGACTTAAAGAAGAGACAGGAGACATCCCAGTAACGGCTGTCTTGTTAGTTCCAAGTGCCGGAAGGTCATGGAGTTCTGCAGACTATGGCTCTCTGATCGGGAGGTTTTTACAGACACGTGGACGAGATGAAAATTTTGGATGAATAAGTGTAACATTTGTAACCGCTCAGTGTGGGTCTGTCTTGTGCGTGAAAATACGTTGTAGATATAGTTATCAATTTGAATTGTTTACAACGTTGTAGTATTGTGAATTGAACTTGTGTTTCACATACAAATAATGTTGTTGTGTTGTGTTTAAGTTGAAAAATTTTTGTTTCAACATACAAAACGTTGTAGTATTGAACTGAACTGTTTCACATACAAACGTGTGTTGGTGTATAAATATTGAATTGTTTCACATACAAACGTTGTGTATTGAACTGAACTGTTTCACATACAAACGTTGTAGTATTGAACTGAACTGTTTCACATACAAACGTTGTGGTATTGAACTGAACTGTTTCACATACAAACGTTGTAGTATTGAACTGAACTGTTTCACATACAAACGTTGTGGTATTGAACTCAACTGTTTCACATACAAAACGTTGTAGTATTGAACTGAACTGTTTCACATAACATGAAAACGTTTTCAAGTTGTGGTATTGAACACTGTTTCACATACAAACGTTGTAGTATTGAATGACTGTTCACATACAACGTTGTGTATGAACTGAACTGTTTCACATACAAACGTTGTGGTATTGAACTCAACTGTTTCACATACAAACGTTGTGGTATTGAACTGAACTGTTTCACATACAAACGTTTGATTGGGTTTAAAGTTGTAATTGAACAATTGTTTCACATACAAAACGTTGTAGTATTGAACTGAACTGTTTCACATACAAACGTTGTAGTTTTTATTGTATAAACTGAACTGACTGTTTCACATACAAACGTTGTGTATTGACTGACTGTTTCAATACAAACGTTGTGTGTTAATTGAATTGTTTTCACATCCGTGGTGCTTTGGATGTTGTGTGTTGACAGTTTGACGGATTTATCCTTTGTTTTTATCAATACTTGGTGGGGATGTGTATGGTGTGGCTGTGGTGATGTTGAATACACGGGCACGCTTATGGAGTCATGGAGTCGATATTCATGCGTGATGTGGTGATGATGATGATGATGATCACTTGATCTCTTTTACAAAACAGTAGGAGAAGGTTTTCCATTCTGTGGATGTGGTGGTGACGGCGGTGATGATGATGCTTATGAAACTTGTCAGATGCTCGTCGTGTGTGAGATGTTTGTGAGGGAGGCGTGTTGTCATCGAAGAGCTCTCCCTGTCTTCCTCTTTCACTCTCTTCGATCGTTTATACTGTAAACAACAAAATTGAATGGGATTTGATCGACTGGTGAAAGGGATTTGATCGACTGGTGGATGTTGTTTGTGGCAACGAATTGGTTCTTTACAAACACGTCGACGGAGGTTTCAGAATACAGACACACCGAGCGGAGTTATCTTGAGAACCCCCCCCCCCCCCCCTTCATTCTCTCCCTCCCTTGAATTCATATGGATGAGGGATTTCCATGTGGGATATCGTTTAGAACCGAACCTTTGCAGAACGCATGAAGGGAATTTCCACGTGTGTGTAAACACACTGGCGACGAATTGAAAGCTGAACGGTTTGTACCTTGCAACGATAGCCCTGATACGGCTCTACGCAGTCGGCTGGGCTTTAAACAACAACAACAACAACAATAACAACCTTGCACAACGATGGCAACACGGACTGTGTTGAAAAGACGAGGTGGAACCGTTTGTTAATCAAACGAGACACTCAGTTGTTGTTTTTTTGTTTTTGTTTTTTGTAGTGTTCCGTGACTAAATTCTGAAACGGGTGTCCGACCTATAACGGGAAGGCCTCCGCACCCAGCGTGGCACCGCACTGCCGGGGCTTTGGCTAAAGGCTTTAAATGACGAATACCGTTCGACTTAAAAGTGCAGATCCTTCAATGTTTTGACTGTCTGTGGAAGACGCGATAGCCGGTTGACAAGTGAAGAAACGAAGGTAGAGGTCTTTCGCCCACACCACACCAAGAATGACACCATGCCATCACACAGCAGAGGACGACCACAAGGTTTATGTGCCTTACGCCGGGTAGTAGACAACGAAGAGACGTCGACGACGTTTAGCCGCCGTCATTGTGCCGCTGACCCCAAGCCTAGCCGACCTGTGACCTTAGCCGTAAGCTGTACAGCATGAGGAAGAGGGCGACCTGACCCTTTATTACTCGCCGCTGTCACCTCACCCTGTCACACCCTCCCTCCCTCCACTCCCTGTCGTCTATCCGCACCCTGCACCCTCTCCCCTTCCCCCCACCCCCGTCGACCCCTTGCTGTCCTCCCATATCTCTCTTCTGCACTTCTGCCACCGTCTTGCCGGTGTCTCTCTGTTCCAGACCTTTCCGTTCTTCTGTCTTGGACTGAGAGGGCTGGACTTGATCGTTATATAACGTGTCTTCTTCCACAAGGAATGTGTGTTCGGTGCCAGTTTGATCACCTGTATATATGTATATCGGTGCATATTGCAACGATGATAAACGCCTCGCAAATCGTAATGAACATCTTTTTTCGTTTTTCTTTTGTTTTGAATTGTGTATACATTTTGGGTTTACCGTCTTATTACAGAAGTGCGTGTGATGTCTATCATTTTGGGTTTACCGTCTTATTACAGAAGTGCGTGTGATGCCTGACAGTTTGGGTTTACCGTCTTATTACAGAAGTGCTTATGATGCCTGACAGTTTGGGCTTACCGTCTAATTACAGAAATGCGCGTGATGCCGAAGAGTTTGGATTCGTCATCTAATTACAGAAATGAATGTGTTGCCTAATAGAAGAATCGTTGTCATAAAGACGAACGCTTCACGGTGGATACAGTAACCCCTGGCTTTCTCCCCAGTCGAATTTCCGAGATCTACATACAACCCAAGGTTTTATTGCCGTAGTAAGAAACTGAAAAATAAAAGCGAAGTTTATTTTGAAACGAACACGGGAGCTTAAAAAAAAAAAGAATAAAAAAAAAATTAAAAAAAATAAAAAACAGAAGCGAAGTCTTTGAAGTGTCGAAAATAGGTCGGTCACAGCCCTAAAGTTAGGATCAACTAGTAATCGTTCTTTACAGTCTTGAAAAAACAACAACAACAACATATTATCATTGTTAGGTTTGTTGCCATTGTTGCCAATGACGAAACAATGCCGTAAGAAGAAGCAGGAGCATATTCTGTACTATTCTGTAGCATGAACTAATTCCTTTTCATAGAGGACAGCTACAACAATGTAAAAAAATCCGTACGTTCAACTGGAAAATCTCGAGACAAGCATGCAGAAGCTAAACTTTTTGTCTCCCTTGTTCCACAAGAACGGGCGACGATGGTCGTCCCGCAAGCGCTCCTCGGAGCGCGGGTCGAACGAGAAGGGTAGCGGCAGCGGCGCGTCGTCTTCGGGCGGCGGCGGAGGTGGTAGTGGTAAAGGAGGGAGTAAAAGTGGTGGACGTGGTCTGTTCTCTTCCAGACACGCCGAGGACCTGATCGTGACGCCCTACGCCCAGATCTTGGCCAGCCTGCGCAGCGTCCGCTCCAACTACGTGGCCCTCACCAATGTTCCCAACAAGGAAGGGTGAGTAGGGGGTCTGTGGGGATGTGGGTCTGTGCTGGTTTGTCTGTGTTGGTTTGTCGGGGTTGGTTGTACGCGTCGTCTATGTGGTGGGGGCTCTCTGTCTGTGTGTGTGTCTCTGTCTCTGTGTCTGTCTCTGTGTGTGTCTGTGTCTCTGGCTGTCTGTCTCTGTCTGCCTGTCTCTGTCTCTCTCTTTCTCTCTCTCTCTCTTCTCTCTCTCTTTCTTTCTCTCCTCTCTTTCTCTCTCTCTTTTTTTTCTTTCTCTTCTCTCTCTCTCTCTCTCTCTCTCTCTCCTCTCTCTCTCTCTCTCTTAGTCTATCTGTGTCTATCTATCTCTGCCTCTGTCTCCCTGTCTCTCTCTCTTCGTCTCTTTTTCTGTTTCTTTGTCTCTGTCTCTGTGTCTGTCTGTGTCTGCGTATGTCTCTCTCTCTTTCTCTGTCTCTCTCTTCTCTCTGTCTCTCTCTCCGTCTCAGTCTGTCTGTCTCTTTCTCTCTCTCTTTTCTTTCTTTCTTTTTTCTCTCTCTCATTTTTCCTTCTTTTGAATATTCATGAGTGTCTAAATTGAGGGAGGCTAGGAGACATCGTTGGGAGAAGAGTGGCAGAATGGTTCAGACGTTCGCCTGCCAGTAACTAAACTCGAGGATCCAGGGTTCGTTTCCCGTTGAGGCCTCGACTTTTCCTCTCAGTTTTACCGGGAAATCAAAGTGAACGTCTAGTCCTTCGGAAGGGGAAGAAAAACGAGTCGGGCCCGTGTGCTTTCTGGCCTGCCGCACGCTAAAGATCCTACGGCAGTTGAAAATCTTGAAGAACAGAGCTTCTGCCCGGAGAGATAGGTTGTTTTCCCAGGTCCCTCCCCTTGAAAGCTGGTTAGCCTCCTTGCCTTTCTAAAAGTCTTGGTCAAAAAGAAAAAAATGGGGTGGCGCTGCGCTGCGGCGACGTGCTCTTAAAAGATAAGAGCAGCCCGGAGTTTCACATGGTCAGTCCTGTGTGACAAAAAAATTGAATATGAGTGTGAATGCTAAGTTGTAACTTATGCGGCTCGATGTCTCATCATCATCAGGTGCCCTGCCGCATGGCGTTGGCGACCATGGACTTCCATCCATCTCGATCTCTCGTTGCCCCTAGCATCTCCCCCACCCTCCTCGTCCCCAGCCACTCTGCAAGTCCATCCAGCATTCTCTCCCTGGGTCTCTGTCACTCTCTTTCTGTCTCTCTCTGTCTGTCTGTCTCTGTCTCTCTCTGTGCTGTCCTTCCTTTCATCCGTTTCTAAACTCTCTCTCTCTGTGTCTCTCTCTCTGTCTCTTATAAGATTACAAGATTTTAAGATGAAAAAACCCCCATAGATATGTCACCAGTCCTTGACGAAGCCATTGGATGTTTATAGTGCAGTATGGAAAATACCAATGCACCAATGCCCCACACCCCCGTCCCTGGTTTGTGCGGCTCGGTGGCCCTCACAATATACCATGCGTCAATATCAGTGTCTCTTTGTCTCTCTTTTTCTCTTCCTCGCTTGGTCGTTGTCTGTTCAGCTCCCTGTCTCTATAATTCTCCTTTCATCTCTGTCTCTCTCTTTGTCTCTCTGTCTCTATCTCTCTATCTCCCCCCTCCTCTCTCTCTCTCTCTGTGCTGTCCTTTTTTCATCTGTTTCTAAACTCGCTCTCTCTCTCCCCTCCCTCTCCCCTCTCTTTCTGTGTTGTCCTTACTTTCATCCGTTTCTAAATTCTCTCTCTCCGTCTCTCTCTCTCTCTGTATCTCTCACTCACTCTCTCTCTGTCTGTCTCTCTGTCTCTGTCTCTCTTTCTCTCTCTCTCTCTCTATGCTTCTCTCTCTCTCTCTCTCTCTCTCCTCTCTCTCTCTCTCTCTCTCTATGCTGTCCTTCCTTTCATCCGTTTCTAAATTCTCTCTCTGTGTATCTCTCTCTCACTCACACTCTCTCTGTCTCTGTCTCTGTTTCTCTCTCTCTCTCTCTGTGCTGTCCTTCCTTTCATCCGTTTCTAAACTCTGTGTGTGTGTGTCTCTCTCTCCCTCCCTCCCTCCCTCCCTCTCTCTCTCTCTCTGTCTTTCTCTCAGGCGATACTTGTTTTAAGTGTTATTGTGTAGATTAACAACGGTAAGTTTGAAAAATGGTTTCTATTCAATAATTTTTACTGTTGTAAAATAAAGTATCATTGTCATTGGCCTCTCTCTCTCTCTCTTTCTCTCTCTTTCTCTCTCTGTGTCTCTCTGTATCTGTGTCTCTATCTGTCTGTCTCTCTCTCTCTCTCTCTCTCTCTCTCTCTCTCTCTCTGTCTCTCTCTGTGTCTCTCTGTCTGTGTCTGTCTGTCTGTCTCTCTCTCTCTCTCTCTCTCTCTCTCTCTGTGTCTTGTCTCTGTCTGTCTCTCTCTCTCTCTGTCTCTCTCTCTCTCTGTCTCTCTCTTCCCCTGTCTCTGCTCTCTGTCTTGTCTCTCTCTCTCTGTCTCTTCTCTCTCTGTCTCTGTCTCTCTGTGTCTATGTCTCGCCTGTCTGTCTGTCTCCCTCTCTCTCTCTCTCTCTCTCTCTGTGTCTTGTCTGTCTGTCTCCCTCTCTCTCTGTCTCTGTCTGTCTGTCTGTCTCCCCCCCCTCTCTCTCTCTCTCTCTCTCTCTGTCTGTCTGTCTCCCTCTCTCTCTTCTTGTCTCTGTCTCTGTCTGTCTTCTGTCTCCCCCTCTCTCTCTCTCTGTCCTCTCTTTCTCTCCCCTCTCTTCTCACTCTTTTCTCCATCTCTCTGTTCTCTCTCTCCACTCTCTGTCTCTCTCTTTCTCTGTCTGTCTGTGTGTGTGTGAGTCTCTCTCTCTCTGTATGTCGTCCTTTCATTTCTTTCTAAATCCCCCCCTCCCATTCTCTCTGTATTTTGTGTGTGTGTGTGTGTGTGTCTCTCTCTCTCTCTGTG
>CM060313.1:45176215-45193715 GCA_030674185.1 Monoplex corrugatus
AACGCCATTTTCACTTGCTTAACGCCTCTTTAGGGAAGTTCTCTACTGTTTTTATCGTCTGCTAAGTGTTGTGCATTTAATCTTTGCTGTTGTTTGTATAATCAAAAGGACAGTTGGACGAAAATTTCGCTCGTCTTATTTTTGTTAAGTTAATTAAACACGTGTTCCGAATTTTAGATTTTGTTGTTGTTGTTGTTGTTGTTGTTGTTTGTTCAGTTAGTTACAATGGTAACAGTCACCTGTCCTTAATGCCGCTCTGACCTCGGTGAAGATTACTTGTCTGAAGTCTTGGTTCTGTGGGCCATCGGCTGTACAGTCTTTTTGTCTGGCTGGCCCATTTTGTCTCGCCATAGATGTAAGCATAATATAGATAGGCAACTCTGCGAAATTCTGACCTTGGATAGACTCGACTTCGACTCCTACTTGTTTTGTGGGATTGAGGACACTGTAACTCTGACATAAGGTTGTTACTTGATAGAGGACAGTTATAAATTTGGCGATTTTTTTTTTTCTATTTGTTTACTGTTGCTGACCAAGATGAAAACCTTGTTCAAGATTTTTTTTTCTTTTTCATTGCTGGACATTGTTTTATCGTAGTGTTCTTTGTTTAGAATAATTTGGAACCAAAAACTGACGAAAATAGATCGAAAATCGCTTATTTAATGTATAGAACAAGACAGGCGCAAATTTTCGGCCAGCTGGTTTTTGTCAAGCGTTTTTCTTCTGCTCTTCGAAACTTCGGGAAAATCTGGCCATTAATTAGGGAAGTCTTGCTTCATTGTCGTTAATTTGTGTGTATTTGTTCTTTGTTTTCTTTCATGTACGTCTGCTAATCGAAACGTAATGGAAGTTTTGCTGTTTTCTCGTAAATTTTGTGTCTTGTTCTGTATTTTATTTTAAAAAATAGACTGAAGCAGATTTGCTCAAGTATGAATATTAAGCATGCTTTTCAGACCCCGAAGAAGAAAGCGTAAAACAAAAAAGATAGGGCGTTAAAAGGCCAGAAGGCCTAGGCTACGAGCCAGCCCTCAGCTACTACTACTACTACTACTACTACTACTACTACATTGTCTTTCGTTTGCGTATGACAAACGCCAGTTGGCGGACACTTTGGACCTGCCTTGTTTTGTATATCGAATACGCGTTCTGCATTATTTTTCGTGTGTTTTTGGTTTCAAGTTGTTTGAACACTGGCAGTCGTTTTGATTTAGATGTAATAACTCAGCTGCTTATCGCCTTCTTTTGTCTAAAAGCACAAATTTGATACAGAAGACCAGCTGCCTTGGTGTAGTGGTTAGCGCAACGGACTACCGATTAGAAGTTTGTGGGTTCGAATCCCGACCAGTTTTTGAAAATCATTGGGGGTTTAGTGTCTCTCTTTTTTTCTTCTTCTTCCCCCCCCCCCCCCCCCCCCCCCCCCAAAAAAAAACCGGCTTCTACCCAGAATCTCCTGACCAACAACCGCAGATGTCTGTATCTTTCGGGCCTGGTTGACGCCAGGATATATTTATGGTGGTATGTAACTTTAGTAGAATACAGCTCTGTCATTCATTTTCGATCCGAGGTGGAACTTTATAGCATCATCATCGTCATAGTAGTATTGATAAATAATATAACGTAGATTCTGTTCCATTACGGTGCAGTGGCATAGAAAATGGGAACAAATAAGAAAGAAGAAAGAAATTTGCCACAAACTTGTATTGAAGCTACTTGAATGCTCGTGAGTTTCGGTGCGTGGCAAGGTGGTCGTATGACGGAGTGGTAGTCGCCTGTCTCCCTTGTCCATGTCTGTATAATCTTAAGTCTCGGGCGACCTTGTCTGTCTCGCTGACCCGTCACCTATACACTTATTCCCCGTCTGGGCACAAATGACCTGTTCTCACACCTCCCTCCTGCCCCTCCCCCTCCCCTCCCTCCTCCTTCCTCCCCTCCCACTGGCCACTTTGTCCAAGGACAATCAGACACTGTCCACACTTGCTCTTTTCTCTCTTGTCTCCTCCAGCACCACGTGCAAAACGAGCAGGCATCAAGCAGAGCAGTTCCACGCCCACGGACACTGGGAGGTGTGCTTGTCTTCCCCTGTCTCATTACCTCCCTTTTTGATCACAGGGCGGTGTGGAGAGGGACACATTATAGATTTTTGTAGGTGGACGTTTCGATTCCCCCACCCCATCTTTTTTTTGGGTGGGTGGGTGGGAGAGTGGGGGTGGTAGGTGGGAGGGTGGGTTTGGTGAAGGAAGAGTAGTGATTGCCGTGGAATTGCAACACACATTGTTGTAGGTTGGTCCGTGCTCTGTGGTGGTGGTTGTCGTCTTGCAGACTTTGACATGTTCGGGACACACTCGAGTGCTTGGACGTGTGTGAGTGGGACAAAGGTTGGCGTGATGCTGGGAGAGTCGGTGACAGCCCACACCTCCACACGGTGATGCTTGATGAAAGTGACTGTCTTCATCTTCTCTTGTGACAACTCTTACCGAGCTCATTGTGGAAAATGCTGTGAACTTTCACACGCCGACGTTGTTGCTTTGTGCTGACAGAGTAGAACTCTTTGTCATGGTTGGGTATGGAATGGGGTAGGGGTGGGGGTGGGGAGTGCGAGAATGTGCCGTCAGTGAATTATACGACTACATGAAAGTGTGTGGAATACGTGGTTTTCTGGTTTTCTTCTTCTTCTTCTTCTTTTCTTCTTCTCCCGTAACTCCGTGAAGAATCGTTTGGGCGCCGCATTTAAGAACTGTATAACGCATTCTTGCAGCTCTGTCGGTTGTGTGCCAGAGCCTGGCTCTGTGCAGATGGTTTCTCTGTCCATTGCACACTGTCGTCAGTCGATCGTTTTTTGATAGTTTTTTGTGTTTGTTTTTGGTTTGTTTGTTTTGTTTTTTTTTTGGGGGGGGGTTGGTTTTTTTGTTTGTTTTTTGTTTGTTTGTTTCTTTGTGTGTTCATTTGGGTTTTTTTTGTTTTTTTTTTTTTTTCTGTATCCTCTCTTGTCTCTCTCTTTCATCATTTCTCCGGAGGAGTAATTTTTCAAGACTATTGAATCTTTTTACTTAACTCTACCATTGTCGTTTTCTTCGTCAACTAAAATCAGCACATCTTCATATGATCCAGTGCGCGCATATTTGTTTGGCGCGTTTGTTTATTGTTGATACGATCGGTGTGTCTGATGTTTAGTCTCTTGCTTGCAGTGACACCTCATTTTGTTCGTGCTTGTACTGCAAGTAAATGCACCGATAGCCGGTGCCTGGAACATCAGGGTTAGCAGGGCAGTGGCTGAGACTTCAGTTTGCAGATACTGTGTGGCCTTGTAGCTGGGTTTACAATGATGTGGTGGTTGCGTCTGTACAGGACGACCAGCGACCTGTGTGAATCACGTAACTCACACAACGCCTTATTCAAGCGTCGGTTCTTGCCAGCAGGTGGCATCCCTTGGCAGACAGTGACTCTTGACCGTGCGTACCGTTTTTTTCCTCCCAGCTCAGAACTGTGCTCAAAGATAAGAGTGGCAAAATGGTTAAGTTCAGACGTTCGCCTGCCAGTAATTAAACTCGAGGTTCCAGGTTCGCTCCCGTAGAGGCCTTGACTTTTCTCCTCAGTTTGACCGGAAAATCGAACAGAACGTCTAGTCCTTCGAAACGGGATGAAAAACGGGTGGGACCCGTCTTCTGGCTGCGCACGCTAAAGATCCCACAGCAGTTGAAAATCGTGACGATCAGGGCATTGCCCGGCTGCCTTGGTATAAAACTTGGAGAGATAGGTTGATTTCCCAGGTCCCACCCCTTGAAGACCAATTAGCCTTCTTGCCTTTCTTGTGAATATGGGTATGAATTTGAAGCGAGGGAAAGGGGATGGGCTCCGCCCTCGTGGTTCTGGCCTCCGGGAATAGAAATTCACAACTATGCGTTATTTTTGACGGTGTGATCTTGGACATTCCCATCCTTCTCACCTCAGCGCTCTTGAGTTTTGTTCGGTAGGGGGGTAACCCTCAACACACTTACCGTTTTCATTCTGCCCCTGAACACTGAGTTGCTTTGAGTAAGCGTTTGATCCTCACCATATTCTCTGCATAAATATCACGCCTTCACGGTAGTTGGCGTTCAGTGTTGGTTTTGTTTCTTTAGTGTTCGTAGCCGTACCATCGATGGTCCAGTGGTAGTATGCTTCCCTTGCCTTCGCTGATGCCCCAGGTTCGTTCACGGTCGATGGACATGCTGATGTATTAGCTGGTTGGCTGGCACCCATTGCTAGAGCCATGCACTCAAGATTCCAATGTCTTGAGTTCAACCCCGGCTTGCAACATACCCCCCCCCCCCCCCCTCACTTGCCTTGTTCGGTGCCCAGCTTCATTCTTCGATCATTCTGGTGATGGCCGGCTTAGTGTTTTATAGGTCCTGTTTCGACTCCCTACCTTCTCCTTCCTCCTGCGTCTGTCAAAACGTTACTAGTGCATATGGTTTCGTGTAGGCACAAAATAGGTCAGCCAGATAATTTCTGGGAAGTTTTGGTGGAGCACATATGTCCTTGCCCGAGGGTGACGATTCTGTCTTGAACAAACTCCAAACTTCTTGAGGGTATGGTCTTTAAAGAGAGGCAATCTTATCCCCACCACCCCACCACCCTACCAACCCTAGGAATCTGGCTTGAGTTGTTTCTGGCCAGGGGATAGCCTTCACCTTGTTCGTACGTTCTACTCTTCAGCAGTCCGTTGTTCCTGGAGAAATGTGACAATCAGTATAGCCACCAAGTGTCATCTGCACACACTACTGTCGATCATCTGCACACATCCATCGTTGAAGTTGTTGTTGCTGGGAGAGGTAGTCCCTTGTCACTGGTGATGAAGACTTACATGGGGCACGTTCACTCGCTGTGCTGCCCGTACTGCTCGTGGCGGTAAGTGACGTCAGTCTCTTCTGGTTACTCGTTGCGTGTGTGTGTGTGTGTGTGTGTGTGTGTGTGTGTGTGTGTGTGTGTGTGTGTGTGTGTGTTACGTGCGTGTGTGTGTGTACGTGTGTGTGTGTGTGTGTGTGTGTGTGTGTGTGTGTGTGTGTGTGTGTGTGTGTGTGTGTGTGTGAGTGATTCATGTTGGCTTTAACGCTGGTAGTCATTTTGAGGGGTTTTTTTTACGTCAAATTCTATTTACTCATTTGTTTGACGTCAGATTCTTCTATTTACTCGTTTGTTAAACGTCAAACGCTTCTGTTTACTCGTTTGCTTGACGTCAGACTCTTTTATTTACTCGTTTGTTTGACGTCAAACTCTTCTATTTACTCGTTTGTTTGACGTGTAATTTCCATTTACTCTTTGTTTGACGTCAAGCTCTTCTATTGACTCGTTTTATAAGGTCGAACTACTCTGTTTACTCGATTTATAGCGTCAGGTTCGTCTGTTTACTCGATTTATAGCGTCAGGCTCGTTTAGTCGATTTATAGCGTCAGGCTCGTCTATTTACTCAATTTATAACGTCAGGCTGGTCTATTTATTCAATTTATAACGTCAGGCTAGTCTGTTTACTCGATTTATAACGTCAGGCTAGTCTGTTTACTCGATTTATAACGTCAGGCCCGGCTATTTACTCTTTTTGTAACGTCAAACTCTTCTGATTACTCGTTTTTTAACATCTGTTTACTCTTTTGTTAATACCAGACTCGCCTGTTTACTTCTTATATTATGTATAAATCTGTTTTGATAAACTTGATACGGTCTTTGTGGTCGATTAGTGTGGAAATATGATTGATTGATTGATTTTTGCTTGATTGGTTGATTGACTGATTTTTGATTGATTGAGTGAGTGATCGATTGATTGGTTGATTGATTTTTGATTGATTGATTCCGTTTTAATTGCTTGCTTGCTTGATTGATTGATTGATTGATCGATTGATTGATGATTGAAATTTGATTGATTGATTGATTGATTTGATGGTTTATTGATAGTCCCTCCACACACACACACACACACACACACACACACACACACACACACACACACACACACACACACACACACACACACACACACACACACAATCTTATCCCCACCACCCCACCACCCTACCAACCCTAGGAATCTGGCTTGAGTTGTTTCTGGCCAGGGGATAGCCTTCACCTTGTTCGTACGTTCTACTCTTCAGCAGTCCGTTGTTCCTGGAGAAATGTGACAGTCAGTATAGCCACCAAGTGTCATCTGCACACACTACTGTCGATCATCTGCACACATCCATCGTTGAAGTTGTTGTTGCTGGGAGAGGTAGTCCCTTGTCACTGGTGATGAAGACTTACATGGGGCACGTTCACTCGCTGTGCTGCCCGTACTACTCCACAGTCAGTCTACCTGCCAACAGGTCCAAATGACCACAACACAGAATGGCTGCGCACGATTCCGGATCTGCTGCACGGTAAATGGCTAATAGGTGGAGACTTTAATTCCCACTCCCCGTTTTGGGAAAAAGATTGCTGTACTGTGACAAGCAATCGTTTAGTAGAAAATATAGTTGACAGTTCGCTTTACCTTTTGAATGATGGGAGTGTCACTAGAATTCCTGATACTTCCAAACATCGGGCAACAGCCATCGATCTGTCTTTAATCTCACCAGAATTAGTACCCTGCTGTACCTGGGACACTCACAGAGATACTTTAGGAAGTGATCACTTACCTATCCTCATAACACTAACTAACGAAAACATCAGGATGAAAGTCAGCATTCCTGATATTATACCAAAATATAATTATACATGCGCTGATTGGTCCTTGTTTCAGACTGTTCTTTCTAATCGAGATTTCACACATTATGAAAGTGAAAATGTAGACGTTATGTTTTCTAAATTCCAGGAGTCAGTTCTAGCTGCTGCAGACCTTTCCATCCCGAAACTCAAACCTTTAAGTCTAATAACCGTTTGGGAAATGTTTGGTGGACGGAGGTATGTGAGCAAACAGTTCAGTATAAAAAAGAGAAATACAAAATCTACATCAAAAGCAGGAAACCTGAAGATCATATGGAAATGAAAAAAGCTAACACCCAGTGTAATAAAATCATCGCTGAAGCAAAGAAAAATTACTGGGCATCATACTGCACAAAAGAAATTTCAGATTTCAAGGATTTCCATAAAGTATGGACAAAAATGAATCAAATGAAAAATGGAGCCAACTTACCTAGGTGTCCAATAATGATTGATACAAGTCACAAATTTCTTTCCGACATGGACAAAGCTGAAACTTTTGTGGAACTTTTTGCCCAAAACAGTAAAGTAGATGGTTTGACTCCTACCTGCAAACACTACAGGGAAATGGCAGCTAACAACCCTATCTACACTGATCCAATACCTCAAAATGATCTCTGGTTTAATTCTCCAATCACCTTAGAAGAGTTAAAAAACACTATCTTGTCTCTGCGCAACAAAAGGAGTTCGGTAGGTGTTGATGCAGTTTCAACTGAAATGATTAAACATCTTCCAGAAAACTATATTATTTTTTTACACAAAATTTTTCAGAAATGCTGGGTTGGTGGAACTATACCACAATTATGGCAAACGTCTGTTGTTATACCAGTATTAAAAGCAGGAAAGCCTAAAAACAATAAAAACAGTTACAGACCTATTGCTTTAACGTCCCATACGAGCAAACTATTGGAAAAATTGGTATTAAACAGACTTGTACATTACTGTGATAAAAATAACGTTATTCCAGTAAATCAGGCTGGTTTTAGACAAGGGAGATCTACAGTTGAGCACCTGGTTAAACTTACCACTCACATCAAGAAAGAGTTTGCCCACAGAAAAAGTCTTTTAGCTACATTTTTTTATGTGAAAAAAGCTTACGATCAAGTTTGGCATACGCGTTTATTGTACAAGCTGAAATCTATTGGTTTATCTGGCAATATGTATGATTACATTAAGTCTTTTTTAGCCAATAGAACTATTCAGGCAAGAGTGGGAACTAGTTATTCTACTTCACGACATCTTGATATGGGAATTCCACAAGGTTCAGTGATAGCACCGCTTTTATTTAATATCCTTATACAGGATCTTCCTAAAGCACTCTCAAATCGTGTTGTTTTGGCACAGTATGCTGATGATATATGTATTTGGATGAATATTACTTTAAAAAAGACAACTCCACAGAGAGCACAGAATTACATTAGGAAATTGTATCAATCTGATCTTGATAATCTTGGAAACTATATGTTAGAAAATGGTCTGTCGTTGTCAGCGGAAAAAACTAACATGATGCTATTTAATTCTGGTGGTACTTTAAGTAACTTGCCTACTTTCAGATTGCTTGGTGAAGTGTTACATTACAAACAGGTTGTAAAATTTCTGGGAGTCTTTATGACATCGAAATTAAACTGGAATGTCCATTTTGATTATATTTCAACAAAAGCAAGAAAAGCCCTAAATTTTCTAAAGATAATAAGCCGATTACCTTGGGGAATGGATACGAACATACTAATTCATCTGTCAACAGCACTTGTACGATCTAAATTATCCTATGCGCAAGAAGTGTTTTTCAGTGCACCAAAATATTTATTAAAGAAGATACAAAGCTTAGACTGCAAAAGTATTAAAATTGCTCTAGGTGTCCCTACTCATGCCTCTAATCTGGAAACGTACAAAGTTGCTGGAATTCTGCCTCTGAACAACTATCGTGAGCTAGCGACAGCAAAATTTGCAGTTAGAACTACTTCACAAATGGACAATTTTGTGAGTAAGGAAATTAAAATCAGGTCTGATGTTGACTTTCCAAAGCGAGCAAAAAGCATTTCATCACAAATGACTGTTTCAACTTACATATCTGACTTGGTCAAACAGTCTAACATAAATATGGATGAAATAGCTGAGACACCATCAACAACGCCTATCCCTACATGTGAAATGCAAAAAGCCTCTTTTGATATTGATTATACAGACGCTAAGAAATCTGAAAACGTCAACATTTCGATATCCACAGCGAGAGAACACATCGATGAAAAATACCGTACCCACCTTCACATTTTTACCGATGGATCAGTCTTAGAAAATAAATGTGCTGGAGCAGCATTTTATGTTCCAAAATTTAAGATAAAAAAGTCATTTTTCGTTGGGGCAAACTTATCGATCTTTACAGCGGAATTAGTCGCTATTAATCAAGCATTGCATTATCTAGTAAATCTTAAACCCATGTCTTTCAAAGTAGTTCTCTTTGTTGACTCAAAATCTGTATTATATGCCTTACGGTCTTTTAATGCCGACACAAGACCTGATTTAATTACTGAGGCAAATCATCTTATACATCGTTTAAGGGTCAAAGGTACAGATATCAGTTTATGCTGGGTGCCTTCTCATGTTGGTCTTCACGGCAACGAAGTAGTTGACAGAGCAGCTAAGCAAGGCGCCCAGAATGCTGATAATGCTATAGAATTACATGTTCATACCTCCGTAAAAGAAGCTTGCAACTTGCTCGAATCAGCCTCATGGACTCGATTTCTTGAACATTCAGATGAACAGTTTGTGTCACAACAAATGATAAAACTTACCGTTCAAAATGTATGTAAAAAATTGCAGTATTCTTCTATGTATCATTTGAGATCGATTGTTGCTGTTTGTTTTCGTATTCAGCTAAACGCATTGAGAACAAAATATTGTAAAAATGTCAAGTGTATTTGCGGCGAACAGTTCACACTGTTTCACTGTTTATTCTACTGCAAAATGCTACGTTCTTTTTTACCGAAAATGTTTACTCAAGAAAAGTATTCTGAAAATCATTTCCAGAAAATTACATCAGATCAAACGTTATTAGTTAGAATTTCAGAATCATTAGTTCACAGTCCTGTTAATGCATTACTTTAACTTTATTCGGTTTGTATTTTAGTGTTACAATTTCCCTTCACGTTATTGAAGTTAATTGTTAGTGTTAAGTTCTCGTTCCATTTTACTGTTCCCCCACCTGCTAATGTCTTTTTCCTCTGTCTTCCCTCTGCCCAAATCCAACCCGTCCAACTATCGTTCTACATTTTATTTTGTTCACTTTTTTTTTTTTAATAATTTCCCCTCCCCCCCTCCCCCGTCTAATATCACTTATAGTGAAAAGACGTTAAATTAAAGAACGAACACACACACACACACACACACACACACACACACACACACACACACACGTACAGACATACAGACACACACACACACACACACACACACACACACACACACACACACACACACACATACACACACACACACACGTCATCTCCTTGCCACCAAACAACCCTTGAAAGTGTCGTGTGCTAGAGTGTGGAAGCAAAACCGACTTTTTGCTGTGATCTGTGTAATCAAAAGAGATTGTGTGTGTGCGCGCGCGCGCGTGTGTGTGTGCGTGTGTGTGTGTGTGTGTGTGTGTCTGTACTTTGTGTGTGTGTGCGTTTGTACTTGTGTGTATCTGTCTGTCTGTACTTTGTGTGTGTGTGTGTGTGCGCGCGCGCGCGCGTTTGTACTTGTGTGTGTATGTGTGTGTCTGTACGTGTGTGTGTGTGTGTGTGTGTGTGTGTGTGTGTGTGTGTGTGTGTGTGTGTGTGTGTACAGCTGTGGACTTGAATCTGTAAAATGAAACTGCGCTGTAGATAAGTAAAATACACTTGTTCTCGCTTTCCAGCTCTCGCTTCTCCTTCTTGTTTCTTCCCTTCAGCTTTCTCCTTTTCCAGTTCTTTGTCTTTCCTCTCTCGCTTTCTGTCCTTGCGCTTTCCCCAAACCCTCCTTTCTTTTTGTCCTTTAGAAATGATCATCGATCGATTCCAAACACGTAGTCTCCTTAATGAGTGCTGTAGTTGAAAGATGCCGGGGGTTAATCCTCATGGGGGTAGAATTTGTGGTGCCTGACCTTTCCTTCTCGTTTGAACCCGAAAAACTTCCGTTTTTTTTTTTTTCTGCCTGTCTGGTTTTTAATAGGATCCCCCCCTCCCCCCCCAAAAAAGATTTTTTAATTAATAAAAGCAGCAAAAATGCGCACTCGTGTGTGTGTGTGAATGGGGTGGGGGTATTAATAATAGCGGGAAAATGCGTATTTGTGTGTGTGTGTGTGTATGTGTGTGTGTGTGGGGGGGGGATGAGGGTAGAAATAGCGTGGATGATTCAGGATAACTAAATGTGTGTGTGTGTGTGTGTGTGTGTGTGTACCTGAGTGAGAGTGTGTGTGTGAGTGTGTGTGTATAAATGTGTGTGTGTATGTGTGTTGGGTGTGTGAGTGTTGGGTGTGTGAGTGTGTGTGTGTGAATGAGTGTGTGTGTGTGTGTGTGTGTGTGTGTGTGTGTGTGTGTTCGTTAAATAGTAAATCTGGTCTGCTTGTACCCTGATCTCCTCACATACAATTTAGTCAAAAACCCGGTCCAGCAAGAAATCATAAACGCTTACTAAATTAAGTTTCACTTGTATAACCCCTAAAACAGATAGACAGACAGACAGAGATACTGGAAACAGACACTGACACATGGTTTATTGTGAAGGCCTCGGAGCCAGACGCAAAGCAGGGATTAGGAAAGAGAAGGGCAGCATTGATAGCTTCTAAAATGCCTTGTAAAAATGCCATCATACATCGACATGTTTTGAACGAACAGTCTGCGTGGCTTGTCTCTTTTTGGTAGCGAGTAATGCTATTCCGGGTCCAGTACGTAAGCGCTCTCTGTGTACGCTTCTGTGGAGTGATCAGACTAGGGCATTGGGGGAACTTACCAGGGCAATACGTTGTCTGCTTTTCAATCCTTTTGCTCTTCGCCGGTATGTCTCCTCCAATCCCACCACTGGGGGTGGATAGGGTGGGGAATCCATATTCATACTTTGTATTAATTTAACCCTTTGACTCCCGCACCTTATCCATCGACTGTAAAAAAGTCAACCATTTGGTTCCCTCACCCTACCCACCAGCTTCCTGCAGGCTGCTGATGGGTAGGGTGAAGGGGTAAAAGGGTTAAGTTTTTGCTTTGCTAGCATGTTTGACTCATCTGCAAGATGCTGGTGGACAGGGTGCGGGAGTCAAAAGGTTAAACGTGTTGTCCTTACCAGAGTTTAGTTTGATCGTCCAGCAGGGTGATACGTGTCGTGGACTGGCGATCTGACATCTGAGTTCAGTCCTGGCCTGTAACTGTAAACACTGGCCTGTCTGTCGCCTGTAAAGGATTCTATCAGTGGGCTTCTCATATTCCTAATTGTAAAGGATGAAATCTTTTGGTTTCTCTCATAGTCGTCATTATAAAGGATTAAACCATTGGACCGTTCTCATATTCGTCATTGTAAAGGATTAAACCATTAGACTCTTCTAATATTTTCGTCATTGTAAAAGATTAAACAGTTTGGTTCTTCTCATATTCGTCACTGTAAAAGATTAAACCGCTGGGCTCTTCTCATATTCGTCATTGTAAAGGAATAAATCTTTAGACTCTTGTTATATGCGTCATTGTAAAGGATTAAACCTTTAGACTCTTCTCATATGCGTCATTGTAAAGGATTAAACCACTGAGCTCTTCTCATATTCGTAATTGTAAAGGACTAAACCATTGGATTTTTTTCGTATTCGTCATTGTAAAGGATTAAACAGTTTGGTTCTTCTCATATTCGTCATTGTAAAAGATTAAACCATTGGACTCTTCTAATATCTGTCATTGTAAAGGACTAAACCATTGGGCTTCTCTCATATTCGTCATTGTAAAGGACTAAACTATTGGGCTTCTCTCATATTCGTCATTGTAAAGGACTAAACTATTGGGCTTTTCTCATATTCGTCATTGTAAAGGACTAAAGTGTCTGGCTCCTCTCATATTCGTCATTGTAGGGGGATAAAACACTGGACTCTTCTCTCATACTCGTCATTGTACCGTTGGGCTCTTCTCATATTCGCCATTGTAAGGGATTAAACCATTGGGCCGTTCTGATAGTCGTTATTGTAAAGGGCCGTTCTGATAGTCGTTATTGTAAAGGATTAAACCGCTTGGTTCTTCTCATATTCGTCATTGTAAAGGACTAAACCATTGGGCTTCTCTCATATTCGTCGTTGTAAAGGACTAAACCATTGGGCTTCTCTCATATTCGTCATTGTAAAGGACTAAACCATTGGGCTTCTCTCATATTCCTCATTGTAAAGGACTAAACCATTGGGCTTCTCTCATATTCGTCGTTGTAAAGGATTACACCGTCATTCGTCATTACTGCCATCCGGCCTTCTCTCGGCCATGAGGGATCCGGAACCTCTCTCCCACTCTTGTTTGCCGGGATCGTGGAGTGTCCTCTTTCTTCTGGCACTGGAATGATGGCAAGGAGCGGTGGACAGAAGCAGTGAGCGAGACGGGGGACATCGATCGGCCCATTCCCTGCGGGGGGGGGGGGGGGGGGGACACCGATGAAAAAGCGTTGGGGGCAAGGCGAGCGGTGAGGCGGGGAGGAATATATTATAATGGAGGCCCGAAATAAACGAGCCGCTTCCTTATTGCGTATGCGTATGCAAGAGCGTCTGGGGTTTTTTCTTTTCTCTGTCTCTCTCTCTCTCTCTCTCTCGCTCGCTCGCTCGCTCGCTCGTTCTCTCTCCGTCTGCCAGTTCGCATGCACTTTCCTTTTTCAAGCCCGTCTTTCTACTGTTTTCAACCTTTCCCTTATCCTGAGTCGGACTTTCGCATTGAATCTCTCTCTCTCTCTTCTCTCTCTCTCTCTCTCTCTCTCTCTCTCTCTCTCTCTCTCCCTCCCTCTCTCTCTGTCCCTCCCTCTCTCTCTCTCTCTCCCTCCCTCTCTCTGTCTCTCTCCTGTCTTTTCTTTCCTTTTCTCTGTCTCTCTCACTTTTCCTTTTTCTCTGTCTGTCTGTCTCTGTCTGTCTGTCTGTCTCTCTCTCTCTCTCTCTCTCTCTCTCTCTCTCTCTCTCTCTCTCTCTCTCTCTGCCTGCCAGGTCGCTTGCACTTTTCCTTTTTCAAGCCCGTAGTCTTCGTCTTTCTTTCTTCTGTTTTCAACCTTTCCCTGAACCTGAGACGGACTTAGGCATTGATGCTCTCAGTCTCTCTGTCTCTCTCTCTCTGTCTCTGTCTGTCTGTCTGTCTCTCTGTCTGTCTGTCTGTCTGTCTCTCTCTCTCTCTCTCCTCTCTCTCTCACACACACACACACACACACACACACACATACATACACACACACACCTCTCTCTCTCTCTCTCCTTTCTCTCTTCTCTCTCTCACCTCTCACTCTGTCTCTGTCTTTTCTCTCTTCTTTCTCTCACCTCTCTCTCTGTCTTCTCTCTCTCTCTCTCTCTTCTCCTCATCCTTATCCCCCCTCTCTCTCTCTGTCCTGTCTTTTCTGCCTGTCTCTCTCTCTCACTTTCTCTTTCCGTCTCTGGCTCTACCTCTGCCTCTCTCTGTCTCCTCTCTCTCTCTCTCTGTCTCACACACACACACACACAGTCACACACACACACACACACACACACACACACAGAGTCACACAGTCTCACACACAGTCACACACACACAGTCACACAAGCACACACACGCACACACACACACACACACACACACACACACACACACACACACACACACACACTTCAGTTCAGTTTAACCCAATTGGGGCATGGAGGATAGCAACAAGTACACGAAAATCCAACAGAATCAACGGATAACATTAGGGAGAGAGAATGTGTAACAGTCAAAAATATGAAGAAGAAAAAAAAAAGAGGTCTGTTTGAAATTATGTTACAATGGGCTAGTCAAATGTTCATAATACAATTAGACAGTTTTTGGAATTTTTGATCAGTTTTGCTATTCTAATTTGATTTTTTCCCCCTTCCAAAAATGAAGTCACAAATGAGAACACTGACGTATTGACAAACTTTCTTTTTGTGGAAGAAACTTTAATCGGTCATCATGGCATTAATTAAAATTAATCGGGAAAATAGTGAAATTCATCGCCTTAAGCATTGTCGTTACAAAACATACTCTTTTTTGTGTGCCGTGTTTGTCTCCACATAAACAGAGAGAGGGGAGGGAGAGAGAGAGAGAGAGAGAGAGGGGGGGGGGCTTCTGCCCACAAACAAACCAAATTGAACTTGATTAAGTGCCTCGATCCCAAGTACTCGTGTACCCTGGTGACAATGCTGACTTGCTCTGCCCAAACGAGAACACAAGGAGACAATGTTCTTGAACTGTATTCGCGAAACAAACGAACAAACAAGTCGATTAGAGGACATGGGAGAGAAAAGTCGGAGAAAGAGGGGCGAGATCTGAGGAAGGCATGAGGTGGTTGTTGTGAAACAGTTACTGGACAAAGTTTCAGTTTGTTTCAATTTCTCAAAATGACGTCTCCGCGCTCGGAATTAATTCCACATGCACTAACGTCACAGGTGCCATGTGATGGAGTTTATCATCGTCATCATCATCATGTGCCCTGCCGCTTTGCGTTGGCTATCATGGCCCTCCATATGCATCTATCCCTTGTCGCCGCAAGCACATCTTGCACCCTCTCTGTCCTCAGCCATCCTGCAAGTCCGTCCACTATTTTCTCCCTGGGTCTACCTGGTGTTCCTGTTGTGACTAGGTGCTCTAATTCCCCTTTCTTCATAAAATGGCCTATAAATGTTGCTTGTATTTTCCTGATCTTTCTTATCAATGATCTTGTGTCTGCCTCCATCAAAACTGTCTCGTTTGTTTTCTTTGCTGTCCATGGAACTCTCAACATTCTTTTAGAAACCTTATTTCGGCTGCCTCAATCTTGTTCTGGCTTTGCGTGTTGAGTTTATACGTAAACAAAACTGTGATCTGTTCTCACAAAATGACCCATACATGTAAATTGCAAGTTGCACATTTTTAGTTTTGTATACGAGGGGAAAAAAATGCAGACACGGCTGTTAATAATGAACCAGTTTTATTTCTCTGTTAAAGAAGTTGACGGAGGTACGGGTTTTAAAGCCTGTTTATGCAGGATCGGCCATTTTGATAAAACAAGCTTTAAAGATTTGATCACATAACTGATTGAACAGCAGAAGTTCAAAATATGCTTATTAATGTGAAAGTAAGATTCAGGTACTCATTGATAATATGTGTTCTGTTTGTTGATATGTATTGCTCCTCCCTCCCTCCCTCCCTTCCATGGGGATGCTGGGGTGCTCTGTTAGTATAAATGGTATCCCCACCTTCTAGAAATTCTGTGGCAGAAATTTCCTTTTTTTTCTGTCACTGCTTTGTTTCTGCTTTGCTCCTTCGCTTTCAGTCATCTCATCCTTCCTCATTTTCTGCCTGGCTGGTCCGTTCACTTGTATGTGTTCTGTACAGTTTAACGTACTTTCGGGTCGTTCAGAGCTGATAACGGAGCACATACATTAATTACATTTTACATTTGTAGCTCTAAGGAAATGTGAAGTACTTAGTAGCAATTTTGGGTACTATGGGCCACTTGTATAATGTATGTCTTTGTGTACTTGTGTATGTTTTTTGTTGTTTCTTTTAAGTCCTCCTGGTGAGAAATTCGGCGGAGTGGTCAACGCCAATGGCATATTCTTAGATTATTTCGTGAATGCGAAGGTATAATAAAGTATGTACTTGATTTTCTTTTCCAGGTTTTATGGTTTTTTTCCTCAGGATGGTGGATGTGTTGAAATGAGTGTGTTTTGTTTGAGGTTATAGCTGTGATATGGTTTTTAGCAGCTTGATTTTTTTGGTAAAGTTTGCCTTTTTAAAAATACTTCCCCCCTTGCATTGAAGATTTTTTCCTTTGAAATCAAGGCTTTTAGCAGTTGACTGGGATTTAAACACTATCGATGATAGTGATGGTGGCGATGATGATGATGATGATGATGATGATGACGACGATGACGATATTAATGTTGATGACGAGGTGATGAGGAGGAGGATGATAATTATGATCTTATTTATGATGATGATACGACGACGACCTTGATGGTGATGATGGTAATGATAATATTGATGATGACGAGGACGAAAATGATGATGTGTTGGTGGGTCCTGTTGCAGCCGATCAAGGAGGGGATCCTCAGGCCCCCATGGACAGGCCCAGGCCCCTGGTTCCCCCTCCCACCATCACTATCACCACCATCACCACGCCCACAACACGCACGAACCGGCCCCGGCCCCCTTCAGCACCCCACAAGGTGAGTCTGGCCCTCTGAGGGCACCCTACCCTGTGCTTCACCTGTTGTGTCTGTGTCTATGTCTCCGAAGCTTTCGTGTTTGTGTCTGTGTCTATATATGTGTCTGTGTCTCCAAAGCCTTTATGTCTGTGTCTATGTTTGTGTCTCCAAAGCCTTTATGTCTGTGTCTATGTTTGTGTCTCCAAAGCCTTTATGTCTGTGTCTATGTTTGTGTCTCCAAAGCCTTTATGTCTGTGTCTATGTTTGTGTCTCCAAAGCCTTTATGTCTGTGTCTATGTCAGTGTTTGTGTATGTCTCCCAAGCCTTTTTGTCCGTGTCTGTGTCTGTGTCTCCAAGAGTTCTATGTCAATGTCTGTGTATGTCTCCCAAGCCTTTTTGTCCGTGTCTGTGTCTGTGTCTCCAAGAGTT
>CM060313.1:45198715-45201215 GCA_030674185.1 Monoplex corrugatus
CACACACACACACAAACACACACACAGCATGACATGCAAATACAATGACACATTGACACTAAGACACTATAATGTCACCATTACATTACATGGGGGGAAGGGGGCAGAGATTACCAGTTTTGGGAAACAGGTGAGTTTTGAGGGAGCGTTTGAATGTGGACAGAGAGGGTGAGTATCTAAGAGAGCGAGGTAACTGATTCCAGATGGTTGGAGCTTGATAGGAAAAAGAACGCTGCCCAAACCTTTTAGTGCGGACTATGGGGATACTATAGAGACGGGTATCAGATGAGGACCGCAAAGCTCGAGATGGCGTGTAGAGATGTAACAGATGGGTGAGATACTCAGGACAGGAAGACTCAATAGATTTGAAGCAGAGGCAGGCAATCTTGTAGGATATTCTTTGCTGAACAGGGAGCCAGTGGAGAGAACAGAGCAATGGCGTAACATGGTTAAATTTTGAAGAGCGGAAGATGAGACGGGCAGCATGATTTTGAACTTTCTGAAGTTTGTTAATGAGATGAGAGGGGGAACCAGAAAAAAGAGCATTGCAGTAATCGAGACGGGATAGAACAAATGCACAGACAAGAGCCTTTGTCGTGTCTTCTGAGAGGAGGTGGCGGATAGAAGCAATTCGGCGGAGTTCAAGAAAACAAGTCCGACAGACGTTGCTCACATGCTGGTGGAAGGACAGGGTTTGATCAAGAGTTACACCAAGGTTACGGGCAAAATGGGAGAGAGGGATAGATGAGTCAACAAGTGTGACAGAGGTTGGAAGAGAGGGGTGATTTTGGAGTTTGGGTGGGGTGATCAAGATCAATTCGGATTTCTCTTCATTTAAATTTCAGTTTGTTTTCAGTCATCCAATCCTTCAGGTCAGCTACACAAGATTGGGTTTTCTGGATCATGATGGGAAGGTCAGGGAGAGGCCCAGAGACATACAGCTGATTGTCATCCGAGAAAGAATGATGCTGAAGCAGGTGTTCTTGGACAATAGAGGAGACAGGGTAGGTGTAGAGAATGAAAAGTAGGGGGCCCAGAACAGATCCTTGTGGCACTCCGTAAGTCAGACAGGAAGGATTAGAAGAAAGGCCATTGACAGAAACTACTTGCAGACGATTGGTGATGTAAGAATGAAACCAGTTCAAGACAGTATCATGGAGCCCAAAAGAGTGATGTAGACGGGAGAGAAGGATAGAGTGGTCAATAGTGTCAAAGGCAGCAGATAGGTCCAAGAGAGTCAAAAGTGATACGTTGTTAGAGTCGAGAGTAGTCAGTAAGTCGTTGCAGATTTTGAGAAGAGCAGTTTCGGTACTATGTCCAGAACGGTAAGCAGACTGAAGGGAATAGACAAGGTTATTGGAATGAAGGTGGTTTAACAGCTGGTCAAGAACAACTTTCTCTAAGACCTTGGAAAGAAAAGGAAGATTTGACACAGGTCTATAGTTTTTCAAATTCTCAGGGTCAAGAGTCGTCTTTTTTAGAAGAGGTCTTACAATTGCTGACTTGAAAGAAGAAGGAAAGGAGCCAGTTGAGAGGGAATGGTTAATGATATTGGTGATGTGAGGGAGAAGAGTATCGAGACAATGGGTGAGAAAAGAAGCTGGCAATGGGTCGAGTTCACAGGTTTTAATGCCAGATTTCATGATGATTTTCTTAACGAAGTCCTCAAAAACGGGTTGGAAGAAAGTAAGGGGGATTCTAGAGAAAGGGGGTTCAGGAAATGTAGCATGAGTGTTCGTCGTGGAATCGAGAGAAAGCCTGAGGTTAGCAATCTTGTTGAAAAAATAGTCAGAGAAAGCCTGTGGAAGATCAGAAGGTGGCAGGTGAGATGGAAGAGGAGAAGAGCCAGTTTTGCCAAGAAGAGTATTAGTTATATTATACAGTTGTTTGGAAGTGGAACAGGCAAGAATTTTAGCATTGTAATAGGCTGATTTAGAGACATCTACGAGGCTATTAACGATTTTGTTGGCAGTTTGAAAAATTTGCTTATGAACAGTCAGACTAGACTTGAGCCACTGTCTCTCGGCTCTGCGCCTTTCACACTTGGCCGCTTGCAGCTGAGGCCCAATGGAGGAGAACCAAAGTGATGGTGGCCTCTTGGAAACAAGGCGGCCACAGGCAGGAGCGAACCGATCCAGGAGCCCAAGGAGAAGGGAGTTGAGGTCATCAGGTGTGGTTGGCGGGGAAGCAGATAAGAGAGACTGAAGGTCAGCCTCAAAGACAGTCATGTCCACTGCAGAAAGGTGTCTGGCTTGAATGTACGTTTTGCGGGGTGGAGGGCGGGAAAAATGAAGATCAGCAACAAGGCAGACATGGTCAGATGGGAGGGTGTGGTCGATGATGATGGAACTCACCATGGTCTGGTCAGTCCTGTGGATTATATTATCCAATGTGTGCCCACGAATGTGAGTGGGAGCGTGGACGCACTGAACCAGGCCGTAGCAGTCCAGGAAATCGATGACTTTGGAGGTGGTGGGTTCGGAGGGGCGATCAAAATGAA
>CM060313.1:45203715-45216215 GCA_030674185.1 Monoplex corrugatus
CAGTTGTTCTGGCAGTCTCCCGGAACCTGCATGGAACCCTAAGCTCTGGCAGTCTATTGGAATAGGGAGGATGGAGGCATCGTCATCATCGTCAACGTCGTCGTCATCATCATCATCATCATCATTGTCGTCGTCATCGTCGTATGTTTTACCGCATGTCGTTGTCGATTATGGCCCTCCGTGCGAAGCTATCTTTTGTCACACTGCAAGTACATCATCTCCCACCCTATCTGTCCTCATCCACTCCGCATGTCTGTCCAGTATTTCTTTTCTCTGGGTCTACCTCCAGCTTTCCTGCTTCTTGTCACACAGTCTTTCCGTTTGATGCCCAAGATCTTGCGTGGGCACTTTAGGTCGGAGGAGTCCAGCTTCTTCTCCTGGCTGATTTTCAGGAGCCACTGTCTGTGTCTCTCTTCTTGACCTTACTTCATCGCTTTTCTTTCACAGTTTTCCGTTTGATGCCCAGGATCTTGCGTGGGCACTTTTGGTCAAAGGGGTCCGGCTTCTTCCTCCCGGCTGGTTTTCAGGAGCCACTTTTCTCTTCTGTCTCCTTCTGAACTTACTCATCGCTTTTACACAGTCTTTCACGTTTGATGCCAAGGTCTTGCGGCACATTTGTCAGAGATCATTTCTCCTGTATTCAGAAGCCACTGTCTCTCTGTCTCTCCAATACATACTGCTGTATTGAAGTGAAGCTGTGAATACACGCCGTAACCCTGCAGGTGTCATGAGCTGCATTGGCTGGATCCCCCATGTAAGAAGTATAGGGCCGAAATATTTGATTTAGGGGGTGGAGGTTGGGGAAAGGGGGGGGGGGGTGAAGGGTTGTCCACTTTTCCCTAGAGTTTCTTGTCTTTTCATGCTTGCAAGCCCTTTGCTGTAGAAAATCGATCGCAGAGCGAGAAAGAACCAGTCCCTAACTATGTCTATGATTAGGAAAAGGGGAAAAGCGTGTGAATTGCTACCGGAAACACGTTGAAAAGTGTGTGAATCGTTACCGGAAACACACGGAAAAGTGTGTGAATTGCTACCGGAAACATGGAATAGTGTGTGAATTGTTACCGGAAACACATGGAAAAGTGCGTGAATTGCTACCGGAAATACATCTATACGGCTAATCTTACGCATGCGTGACTCGAATATTACGTAATTTCGGTGAACTTGTAGTAGAAAAAAGAAAGTTAATGACATATTTGACAAATAATATGGCCCTTGTGGGCGTCTGAACCGCACAGCTAAACGGTTGAGTAGATACGAGCTAAGTTTCTTACTTGTCTGTCGGAATGGGATAGAGAAAACATTTGCAAAGACCCAGGCTTTGGCACACATCCGAGAGAGCTGGATACATTCGATGAACAGTTCTTCAGTGCGGCGCCCCAAGGACAACCTCACGGAGTTAATGGAGAAGAAGAAGAAGAAGAGAGAAGTAATAGTTTGTTAGGCAGAACTCATATTGTAAGGTGATGCATATAGCTTATGTTATGTTTTGCCTCTTTGATCTTGAAATCCATTGCGCTGCATCTATAGCGTGAGCGCACATGGAACTCGTCGGAGCGCAAGAACGCCGTGGTGGGAAAGAAAATGAATTAGATATTTGTGACGTGAGCAGTGATAGTGTCGACGTGTATTTTTCACTGATTGCTAAGTATACCGTGTGGACAGTGGGAGGTCAAAGCGATTGCAGACAACTTAGGCCGGGTCACCTGCACTTCTGTAATCAACAGCCCCGACAAATCAAGGTTATCCTAAATCGGGTGTAGCTTACTTTTGTTTTACAGTCAACAACCCTGTGTGAGCTTTGCGAGGGGGTGGCATCTCGTTTAAGCGTTTTTTGTTTGTTGTTGCCCATTTCGTTTTTTCAATTAAAATGCCTGATTTGGGGCTGTGCACTTTTGAACAGAGCGAAGACACCGTTTTCGGTTGTTTTTTTTTTTTTTGTTTTTTTTGGTCACATGGATTTACCATGTGAAACTCTTCACTGCTGTCCCCTTATAGAGCGGTCGCCGCAGTGCAGCGCCACCCAGTTTATAAGGCTTAAAGGCTTGTGCCGCGATCGCCATACACATGGCACCTGTGACCTTAGTGCATAATGGAATTCGTTCCGAGCGCGGAGACGTCGTTATGATGAACAACTGTGAAACTGAAACTCAGGTTACTGTTTGTCATTTCGTGCCTAAAGTCTACGATAAAAGTTCAAATATCCCAGACCTTGAAGCGCGTAAGGTTTTGCGCCGGCGGAAGGAGTCTTCGAAGTCATCGTCCGTCGGCAGATTTGGGCGGAGCGCGTGTGGGACTTGCCCGAGTCCGATGGATCGTATAGTGCGATGTATATTTTTTTTTATTTAAAAAAAAATTTTTTTTTTTTTGTGTGCAAAATCGATTTATTGACTCGGCGTTCATATGACTCCTCGAATCTGCAATGATGTCCTGCAGGCTGTTTAGTCATGGGCCAAACCCAAGGACTGTCCATCAGGCGGTAAAATTGTCATCATTATGAAGGATTAGGACGACGGCCAGTGGGTCCGGCCCGACGAGAAACCTAGCCAGTCGTCCTCACCTGTGGTGACGTGCCTTAGACGACAATGAGCAGAGCTGTTGAGCTACCTGACAGTTTTGCTTGTTTGACGTTTGCTTTTTCGCTTGTTTGTTTGTTTCTTTGCTTGTTTGTTTGTTTGTTTTTAACCTTGGGTTTAGTTTTCATTCAGTTGGACGCTCGTTTAATTTAATTGACGATGCCGTATTGCGTGTGCAGACGCGAGCGTACGTTTGATAAGGGTAAATCACTGGTGCGAGAGCTTTTAACCCTTTCCCTCCCTCACCAGGATACTACTAGTACCACTACTTCTCCTACTCCTCTTCATATTCCTCTTTCTCCTACTGCTGCTCTTTTTTTTTTTTATTTGTATCTTTTTTAAGGACCATGGCGCTTTGAGAGATTACCTTGTGTGTTCGCCACCCCCATCCACACCCCCTTTTTCTATTTTCTACACCGGTGACCTTAATGCTGCAGAATCTGGCACAGTTTTTACAGTGCGATGAGGAGGAGGAGGAGGAGGAAGAAGAGGAGGATGACAATCAAGATGATATGAATCCAGTTCCATCTAGGTCTGAGACTGCGTGACAGGGCTATGCTCTACGCTAATTGTCATTATGTAGCCTGGCGTCAGCCAGGCCCGAGAGCTACATACACTTGCAGCGTTGGTCAGAAAATTTGAGCCGCACCCTCATTGAGGCATCGGTGAAGTGGATGAGACTCGACTGTTGTGGTCCCAGTCTTCCCAGTGAGCCAACAGCATGCTCAACCCCGAAACATCCCACGATGATTTTTTTGAAGGGACTGATGGAGATTCGAACCCACAACCTTCCAGTGAGTTGTCCGTTGCGTTAACCACTACACCACGGCGACTGGTCTAATGATGGTAATAGTAATAATGATGGTGATGATGATAATGATCATTACGATTATCATATTAATAATGGTTATTAATAATTGATAATGATTAGTAATGAAAAATAATGATAATGGAACTTATATATCACAGACCCAATAATGATAGTAATAATAATGATGATAATGGAAACATATATCACAGTACCCAATAATGATAGTAATAATAATGATGATAATGGACTTTTCAACCTAATGATAGTAGATAATAACTATATATGATATGTGTAATAATAATGAGAAATGAACTTATATATCACAGACCAAAAAATTTAAAGGATATGTTATATACAACACCAATAATGAAGAATAATGGATATCATACTTATAGCACACTACTAATTGTTCTAGGTGCCTTATCAAAAGAAATGATAAGATACAGAGTAGATGTTTACAAACAAAATAATGTCTGCATCACACACAAGATGTTCATATAGTGGGCGCGCATGCCAGCAGTCAATATTCAGGAAGAAAAATACACAAAAGAAAACATACCCGCATACTGTCTTGCTCACATTCGCGCGTACATAACTGCGTGCACTCTTACACGAGGGAGTGAAAAGGTTAATGGTGTTGGTGCCTCTGTTGTGTTTTTTTTGTTTTTGTTTGTTTGTTTTTTGGTCTGGGGATTACAGTGGGTTGTGTTGATTAGTGATTGTCGTCGCGTTTTCCATATCTTTATTTTGTTTGGTTGCTTGTTTTTGTGCATGCTCGTGTGTGTGTGTTGTGTGTGTGCGCGCGCGCGCGTGTGTGTCTATCAAATTGATTTCTTTTTTGCTTTTTTTTTTACAGATATGTGTGTGTGTGTGTGTGTGTGTGCGCCGCGCGTCTTTCGTACTAACTTGTTTTTTGTATATGCTTGTTGGCGTGTGTGTATGTATGCGTGCATGTGTGTGTGCTTGTGTGCATGCGTATGGGCGCGTGCGCGTGTGTGTCTGTGCGTGCGTGTCTGTCATATTGTTTTGTTGTTGGGTTGGTTAATTGATGATGGTTGTCGTCGTCTGTGTTTTCATAGTTTTGTTTTGTTCGTTAAATTTTTGTTATGGCTGTGTGTGTGTGTGTGTGCGAACGCGCGCGTCTATTTGTTATTTCGTTTTGTTGTCGTAGAAGAATGAAAAATAAAGGGGGTGGAGGGGGTGGGTTGTGTTGGGGGAAGAAATTCAGAAAAAATTGGTTTGAGATCATGTATGTATGTGTGTTTGTGTGTGTGTGTGGTGCGTGTGTGTGTTTGTGTGTTGTGTGTGTGTGTGTGTTGTTTATTACCTGTTGGTGTTGTTGCTTCTGCTAGTAAATTTTGTTTGTTATTGTTATTTTTTGTTATTGTTTTTCTTTTTGTGTTTGTTTCGGCCAGGGTGTGGGCTTGACTTGGGCTAATGGTGATGTGGGTGACATGTTTCCATCCCGGTGAACTTTTCGAGATAAATGATGAAAGTTGATGCGAACTTCGACTGGATTAATAGGTGTCTGTATCACACGTAGTCAGATTAGGTATGGATAGAACAAAACAAACAAAAATTACCTCGGAATTGTGTCACCACCCTGCGTTCATCCTTCACCGAAAACGTGTTTTTTATAATTTTTGTTTTATTATTATTTATTTATTTATTATTTTTTTATTTATTTATTTATTATTTGTTTTTTGTTTATTGTTATTTTCATTCATTTGTTTATTCATTTATTTATTTATTTGTTTTTATTTACTTATATTAAGTTATTTAGTTATTTTTGTATTCGGCACGCCAGGTGCGATAACCAGAACAGAAGCAAACAAGGGCATAATCCTCCGGCCAAAATATTGATTTTTTATAACATGAGATAGGATTCAGTTCGGAGGGGAATCACTTTGTTTAATATATAATTGTATATGATATGCTCTCTATAATTTTCCCATTAGCTTTTATTCTTTCTTTTATAGCCATGCGTGTGTGTGTGTGTGCGTGCGTGCGTGCGTGTGTGTCTGTTTCAGCGCTTAGATTTGATTTTGTCGAGATTTTGCGCTATATAAATATTGTAATTATTATTATTATTATTAACAAGTGTGCGTATATGAGTCAAAAGGAATTTACAGCAGGATTGGACACATCACATTTTACAATAAAACATTGGAAAACACTTCAGTCAAAGAGACATGTCAAGGTAAGCGTTGTGTATGTTAATATAGTTCAGTTGAACTGCCTCTCTTTCTCTGTCTCTGTCTGTCTTTCTGTCTGTCTCTCTGTCTCCTGTTCTCTCTCTCTCTCTGTCGTCTGTCTGTCTCTCTCTCTCTCTCTCTCTCTCTCTGTCTCTCTTCTCTGTCCTCTCTCTCTCTCTCTCTCTCTCTCTCTCTCTCTCTCTCTCTCTCTCTCTCTGTACACCAAACATTTGGGGATTTTGAAAAAAGTACAAGCGCTGTTGGTCGTTTTTGATCTTTTCCCTCCGAGTTTTTGTCCCATTTCGAATCATCAGAAATGATTGATCCAAGATATTTTTTAAGTCTGACTGTTTCAACAAATGACAAAACAACAACAACAACAACAACAAAACCAAAGCAGACAGGGGTGCAGTGCATAATCTTCCCGCCAAATTTTTTTTTAATTTATTTTTTTTTTTTTTGTAATGACAAACAAATCCATAAGAAAACAAGGGGCATAATCATCCCGCCAGAATATCAATTTTATTATGACAAAATTAACAGTAAACAAAGGGCGTGAACCTCCCGCCGAAGTATTCATTTTGCTATGAGAAAAATAAAACAAAATAAAATGGGGGGTGGGTGAAGCAACCGAGGGGCACAATCCTCCCTCCAACACTGAATTTCTTAAGACAACAAAAACAAAACAAAACAAAAAACGAAAATCAACGTAATCAAGGGGCATAAGTCTCTGGCAAACCATAATTATTCACTCTCCGTCGTCCGTTGGGAAAGAACTTGTCGAACGTGGAAGACAGAAATGTTTAGTTGGTAAAGCAAAACGAAATCCTCTGCATATTATAACAACAGGGATCGTGAGGTAAACTGACAAAGTCTTGTCCTCAATAAGGACGTGAAGACATATAAATTGTTGTTTGTGTCTGGGCAGAAAAAAACAAGACACTCCCCAGTGTGTTATGTAGTGATGCGAACTTTGTGGCAACAGAGGTATATTATGGTGTGATAAATACAGTTCTTAACTGTAGATCGTACTTCGGTCTCGTCGGTTTTTTTGTCTGAAAGCTCTGTCTGTGTTGTCTTGACAAAATACGTGAGGCGATGGTCATCAGAGCTGTCAACAAACCCCTCTAACGCTAAGTACATTAGGACTAATGCAGCTTCTTCCCTCCTCCCCTAAACGATCGCTCTCTCTCTCTCTCTCTCTCTCTCTCTCTCTCTCTCCCTCTCTCTCTTTTCAATTCTCTCTCTCTTCTCTGTCTCTCTCTCTCTCTTTCTCTCTCTCTTCCTCTCTGTCTTTGTCTCTCTCTGTCTGTCTTTCTGCCTGTCTGTCTGTCTGTCGTCTCTCTCTCTTTCTTCTTTCTCTCTCTTTCTTTCTGTCTGCTTCCTCTCATTCTTTCTGCTGTCTGTCTTCTTTCCTGTCTCTGTCTCTCTCTTTCTCCTTCTTCTCTGTTCTCTTTCTCTCTCTTCTTCTGCCTATCTCTTCTTCTCTCTCTCTCTCTCTCTCTTTCTCTCTTCCTCTCTTTCTTTCTGCCCCCCCTCCCCTCTCTCTCCTCATTTATGTATGATTGTGTATGAGTCTGTAACTGTGTAAATATTAGCAGTCGTAATAATTCTACTGTTTTTACAATTATTTAACGATGAATATGTTTGTTGAGATGTCACAACGACAAGATGTTCATCCCAGTTTTAATTTAATTAATTCATTAAAACTGACTTCCATTATTTTTTCTCCACATTTTCGTAGTTTAGTTATAATTATGTGCATGTTACTTGTTTGTTTCGTTGTTGTTGTTTTTTCCTAATTAATAATTATTTCCCTAAATCTCCACACAAATTGTCTCGTTTGTATTCGTTATGTAACTGATCTGATCTGGCCTTATTGATCCAACTCCGAATTGATGACCTGTTGAGCGCGTTGTTCGTAGTAACAGGTTTTGATGTGGTGATGTCAGTTTCGTGATCCTCTCTCTCTTCATCTCTCTCCTCTCCTCTCTCTCGTCTCCCTTTCTCCCTGTCTCTGCCCCCCCTCTCCTCCCTTTTCTCCCTTCCTGTCCCTCTCTCTCCTTTTCTCCCTGTCTCTGTCCCTCTCCTCTCTCCTCTCTCTCCCTTTCTCCCTGTCTCTGTCCTCTCTCTCTCTCTTCTCCCTTTTCTCCCTGTCTCTGTCCCTCTCTCTCTCTCTCTCTTTCTCCTTTCTCCCTTCTCTCCTCTCTCTCTCTCCCTGTCTCTGCCTCCCTCTCTCTCTCTCTCTCTCTCCCTTTTCTCTTGTTTCTTTCTCTCTCTCTCCCTTTTCTCTTTCTTTCTTTCTCTTCCTCTCTGTGTCTTTCTCCCTTTTCTCCCTGTCTCTGTCCCTCTCTCTCCTCCCTGTCTCTGTCCCTCCCTCTCTCTCTCTCTCCCTTTTCTCTTTGTCTCTTCTCCTCTCTCTCTCTCTCCCTTTTCTCTTTCTTTCTTTCTTTCTCTTTCTCTCTGTTCTTTCTCCCTCCCTCCCCTTTCTCTCACTTACTTTATTTCTCTGTCTGTCTGTCTGTCTCTCTCTCTCTTTCTCTCTTTCTCTTCCTGTCTCTGTCTGTCTCTTCTTCTCTCTCTCTGTCTGTCTCTTATCTTCTCTCTTCTCTCTTTCTCTTCCTGTCTCTGTCTGTCTGTCTGTATCTGTCTGTCCTGTCTCTCCTCTCTCTCTCTCTCTCTCTGTCTCTCTCTCTCTCTCTCTTGCTTATGTATTTGTGTATTTGTACTCCTTCATCAGGGGCAATGGCCTGTTACATAAATAAACCATCTGAAGTCTGAGGTCTCGCGCTCTCTCTCTTGTCTCTCTTTCTGTCTGTCTCTCTCTCTCTCTCTCTCTGTCTGTCTGTCTCTCTCTCTCTCTTCTGTGTGTGTGTGTGTGTTCCCCCCCCTCCTCCCAAACGTGTTGGCGTATCGTAAGCAGCCACCATATCTATCTTTCTCGATATCCGAATAAACATCCAGGTCAGAGTCATCTGCCCATGCCGGGAGTTGGGAGGTTGTGTGTGGTGTGTGTGGTGTGTGTGTGTGTGTGTGTGTGTGTGTGTGTGGGGTGTGTGTGTGTGTGTGTGTGTGTGTTGTGTGTGTGTGTGTGTGTGTGTGTGTGTGTGATCGTGTGTGAGAGAGAGAGAGAGAGAGTCTGTGTGTGTATGATTGTGTGTGTATGATTATGTGTGCTTTTGTGTGTGTGTTTGTGTTTGAGTGTGTGTATATGATCGTGTGTGTGTGTGGAGAGAGAGAGAGAGTGCCTGTGTGTGTATGATTGTGTGTGTATGATTATGTGTGCTTTTGTGTGTGTGTGTGTGTGTGTGTGTGTGTGTGTGTGTGATTTGTATATGATCGTGTGTGTGTGTGTGTGTGTAGAGAGAGAGAGAGAGAGAGAGAGATGCCTGTGTGTGTATGATTGTGTGTATGATTATGTGTGCTTTTGTGTGTGTGTGGTAGTGTGTATATGTCGTGTGTGTGTGTGTGTGTGAGAGAGAGAGAGAGAGAGAGTGCCTGTGTGTGTATGATTGTGTGTATGATTATGTGTGCTTTTTGTGTGTGTGTGTGTTTGTTTGTTTGTGTGTGTGTGTGTGTTGTGTGTGTGTGTGTGTGTGTGTGTGTGTGTGTGTGTGTGTGTGTGGTTTGAGCATGGTTACGCCTCAGATAACCTAGATGAAGGGATGTGATTTTCATCAAGTTCTCTATGTTGCCTCAGAGCACTAGCGGGAGTGGTCACTGTATTGTGATTCTTTCACTTGACTTTTCCCCCCTGATTTGGTTTACTGGTTTTTGTTTTTATGTAATCTTTCGTCATTCAGTTAATGGTTCAAACCTGTAGTGACTTTCTTCTTCTTCTTCTTCTTTGCAATTCTTCTTTGCAATTCTTCTTCTTCTTCTTCTTTGCAATTCTTCTTCTTTCTTTGCAATTCTTCTTCTTTTGCAATTCTTCTTCTTCTTTGCAATTCTTCTTCTTCTTCTTTGCAATTCTTCTTCTTCTTCTTTGCAATTCTTCTTCATTCTTCTTCTTCTTCTTCGCAATTCTTCTTCTTCTTCGCAATTCTTCTTCTTCTTCGCAATTCTTCTTCGCAATTCTTCTTCTTCGCAATTCTTCTTCGCAATTCTTCTTCTTCTTAATTCTTCGCAATTCTTCTTCTTTGCAATTCTTCTTCTTCTTCTTCTTTGCAATTCTTCTTCTTCTTCTTCTTCTTCTTCTTCTTCTTCTTCTTCTTCTTCCTTCTTCTTCATTCTCCGCTAACTCCGTGAAAAGTTACTGGGACACCACATTTAATGAACTGTCTAGTAAATTGTTACAGTTCTATCCGTTGTGTATCAGAGCCCGGGTCTCTGCAGATAGTTTCTCTGTCCATTTGGCAGTGTTGTCAGTCCATCGTTTTGTTTCTGTCTTCCCCTCCGTCTCCGTCACTCAACAAGTTCTATGAAGGAGTGATCCGATAATTATGTATCAACTGGCAAAGACTGGTGTGTGTATGGGGAGGGGGGGGGGGGTTGAGGCAAGGGGAGAGACTATTTGGACAACAGTGACCAGTTTATGCTACCCTGAGGAGTTAACGCCTTATGTAGTTTGTAGTTTGTTCAAGAGGGATTCACTGCATTCGGAAAACTGCATATGCGCTCCACCCAAATCTGCCAGCAATTATCTGACAGACTTCCGACGCCTGCTCAAAACCCTATGCGCTGGCAAGGTCTTGAAATGAGGAAAAGGGGGAAGAGGGACCTACGAAACACTAAGCTGACACCACCAGAATGATGTAAATATTAACCCTTTGATTCTCGCACCCTGTCCACCAGAATGATGGAAACGTTAAGATGGGCAGCAATAGGCCAGTTTTTAATGTTGAGGGCTGGGATTGAACTCAAGATATTAGATACGGAGTTCATGGCTCTGCCAACTAGCCATTGGCCTTTGCGGACCAGTGTACTCTACAAACTTTGTATCTTGGGGAAAACACGGCTGGTCTTTCACACACAGTCTGTTTGATGTATTTAAAAAAAAAAAAAAAAAAAAAAAGACGCAATCTCTGACGTCAATGAATTGAAGGCTAATCTTTCGATGGACGTCACGACCCGTTGTGCGCTGATAGACCGTAGAGAGAGGGTTCAGAAGACTAGACTGTTGTGTCATCTGTCACCGTGTCTCTTGGGGACGAAGGGGTGGGGGGTGGGGATGGGGAAGCGGGGGAGGGGGGTTAAGCTCTTTTTCATGTTGAAATGTCGGGCATCTAGTACAGATTTTTAACCCTGTCATTCCCTCACCCTGTCCACCAGCTTACTGCTCGGAATGAAAAGGTTTTAAATTAATAACATGGTCTTTAAAAGATTTTGCTTTCTGACGAATGTTGTTTTCCCTTTGGCTGCTTATGGTGTGCTTTTAAACTGAACTGGATTTAAAGATTAGTGGTTAGTCATGATTCCTTTTGTTTTCTTTTTCTTTTTCTGAAAGGGAGAAGAGTGGCAGTATGGTTCAGACATTCGCCTGCCAATAATCTTACTCGAGGTTCCAGGGTTCGCTTCCCGTAGAGGCTTCGACGTTTCTCCTCAGTTTGACTGGAAAATCGAACTGAACGTCTAGTCCTTTCGGAAGGGGACGAAAAAAGAGTTGAACCCGCGTGCCTTCCGGCTGCGCACGCTAAAGATCCAACGGCAGTTGGAAATCATGAAGAGCAGAGCATTGCCCGCCTGCTTTGGTAAAAATCATTGGAGAGATAGGCTGATTTCCCAGGTCCCACCCCTTCAAGATCAATTAGCCTAGCCTTCTTTGCTTACTGAAATCTTGGTATAAAAAAAAAAAGTGAATATGAACATGAATTTGAAGCAAAGGAGAGGGGATGGGCGCCTTCCTCGTGGTGGTGGCCTGGGAAAAGTTGAGGTCTCTGCCACCTAACTCCCCTAGACCTCAGGGTTATGGCACTATCTAGGTAGGACCTCAGGACCTGGCCAGCTCTTGGGTTTATGTGCAGGCTTAAGGCTTGTGCCGTGGTCATTCTGGATCTTCTCCATCACATGACACCTGTGACGTCAGTGCATATGGAATATATTCCGAGCGCGGAGACGTCATCTTGAGAAACTGAAGCTAAAACTGAAGACTTTCTTTGCTTTTTTTTTTTTTTTCTCTCTCTCTCTATTTATATTTTTTTTAAAAATTTTTAATTGGGGTTTCGAGTTGGAAGTTTATGAGGGGTTCATCATACTCGGACAATTCCATATTCGCTCCCCCTAAATGTATCAGGAAAATAAGCCCCTTCTTTAACCCTCCCTATTTCAACATACCTTGCCAGCGCCTCAGGGTTTTGCGCAAGCTAGGGGAGTCTGCCAGATGATTTGCTGGCAGATTTGGATGAAGCGCATATGGAATTGTCCGAGTGCGAAGAATCTGTCCTGAGCTGATCTCAAACTCTTGGCGTTGAACTTTGTCGTTTAATTGAAAAGGACAAGAATGGAAAGAAATCAACATATTTAATCATGTCGGGCAAAAACTGTGCGTTGGACGTGCGGACGTATTAGAGACGTATCTGAGAGAGAGGGAGGTGGTGAGTGTGATTGAGAGGGAGAGGGAGGGAGGGAGGGAGACACACACAGAGACAGAGATAGAGAGGAAGAGAGACAGAGAGAAGGGAGGGGGTAGACTGGTCTGTCTAGGTCATCGTAGAAAAGATTATAATTATTATTATTCTTTCCATCCTCACAAATACAGAACAAAATGTGGATGTTTGTGTTCGTGACTACCGATTTCTTTCTGTCTCTTTCTCTTTCTCTGTTTGTCTTACCCCCCCCCCCCTTTCCCCCGCCACGCGCACACACACCGTCTCTCTCTCTGTCTCTTTCTCTCTCTCTCTCTCTCTCTCTCTCTCTCTCACTGTCTCTATGTCTGTCTGTCTCTCTTTCTTCTCCTTCTCTCTCTGTATCTCTCTCTCTCTC
>CM060313.1:45221215-45223715 GCA_030674185.1 Monoplex corrugatus
ATCCTTTTGATAGGGTGAGAGAGTCAAAAGGTTAAGTATTTTTGCAGTTGGTGAACAGGGTGCAGGAGTCAGAGGGGTTAACGTGCTTGGTGGCCTGTGAACGGACAGACCTTTATACGAGAGCCAGAGCCACCAAAAGCAGTGGTTCATGTTTGTTTACATGATAAAAACTGTCTCCAGTTTTCTTTAGTGAAGTCACTCCGTGTAGATTTATTTTGACGGATGCTGTCCTCCGTCAGACACTCCTACTGTTACCAACCATAAACAACACGTTTTAATCGCCTTATTTCTTAAAGGGAGTTTAGTAATTCAAATCGACCAGAGAGAGAGAGGTCTACTCTGTATGTGTGTGTGTGCTTGCTTTTGTGTGTTTGTGACTCTGTGTGTATGTGTGTGTGTGCGCGCGGTGTGTGTGTGTGTGTGTGTGTTTGCTTGCTTTTGTGTGTTTGTGACTCTGTGTGTGTGTGTGTGTGTGTGTGTGTGTGTGTGTGTGTGTGTGTGTGGGCGAACGTGTATGTATGCGAACATGTGTGTGTGTGTGTGTGTATGTGTGTGTGTGTGTGTGTGTGTGTGTGTGTGTGTGTGTGTGTGTGTGTGTGTGTGTGTGTGTGAGACGGAGAGAGACAAAGTGTGTGTCTATGTATGCGAATGTGTGGCGCGCGCGCGCGCGCGTGTGTGTGGTGTGTGTGTGTGTGTGTGTGTGTGTGTTTGCGTGCTGGCGCGAATGTGTGTGTGTGTGTGTGTGCGTGCGTGTGCGAATGTGTGTGTTTTGTGTATGTGTGTGCGTGCTTGAGTGTGTGCTTGTGTGTGCATGTATGTATGTGAACGTGTGTGTGTGTGTGTGTATGCGAACGCGCTTGTGTGTGTGTTTGTGTGTGTGTGTGTGTGTGTTTGCGTGTATTTGTGTGCGCGTGTGTGTGTGTGTGAGAGAGATTGTGTGTCTGTGTAGGCGAAAGTGTGTGTGTGCGCGCGCGCTGGGCGGCGTGCGTGCGTGGTGTGTGTATGTGATCGTGTGTTCCTCGATGCAGATGCTCCATACTGTAACTGGAATGACCTTTCCCCGTCTTTTGGACAATCACATAGAGTCTACTCTCTTTGTCTTCTATCAAGTCTAACCTGAAGACACATATCCTCTTGTCCAGCAGTGATCTCCCCCCCCCCCCCTCTACATGCCCGACCCTTACGTTCCTTTCCCCACCATCTCCTCCCCCTTCTGGTCTGCGTGTGCTTTGTATCTTTGGGTTTAGAGCGCATATGGTTTGACGCAGGCTCAAGAATTCTGCCAGATACCTTGCTGGCAGATTTGGGTGGAGCGCATATGTTATTGTACGAGTATGATGAATCCTCTTGAACAAATGAATTCCAAAACGAAAACTTTCTCTCTGTCTCTCTGACTGTGTCTCTCTGTCTCTGTCTCTCTGTCTTTGTCTGTCTATCTGTCTGTCTCTGTCTCTATTTCTCTGTCTCGGTCTTTCTGTCTGTCTGTCTGTCTGTCTCTCTCTCTCTCCTCTCTCTCTCTCTCTCTCTCTCTCTCTCGTGTACATTTACTTCTTTCTAGACAAGTAATTGAAAAGGATGTTGTTTCTTTTTCCCAAAAGAAAAGGGAGATTGAAAGAATGGTTCGACCACCTCGTTATGTACTTTTATTATCCGCCCTATCGTCCACCTCATCTCCACCATCACCCTCTCCCCACCCCCACCCCCCCACGTTGGTCGTGTGCATGCGCACGTGACTCGGAGGGTGTGGGGAAAAAGTCGACCACCTTTTATGGTTTCTTGCTGGTCCGCTCCCCTCTCCCCCTTCCCGCCCTTTGATTGGCCGTGTTGTTGGGGAAAACTAACACAAATTGTGTGAAATGGTAATTAGTACAGAGTCACACAAAGCAGGCACAAATCTCTCTTTCTCTCTCTCGAGCACACACACACACATTCACACACACACACACACACACACGCGCGCGCGCGTGCGCAGGCACATTTATACACACACACACACGCGTGCGCACGCACACTTATGCACACACACACACATGCGTGCGCACGCACACTTATGCACACACACACACAGGCTTGCGCACGCACACTTATGCACACACATACGCGCGCGCACACGCACACGCACGCACACACACACACACACACACACACACACACACACACACACACACACTCGCGCGTATATGCACACCACGTTTCCATGCGCAAATACGCACACATATACTCATACAAACTCACGCGCGAGCGCGCTAACACACACACACACAATAACACGCACATACACACACACGCATATTCACACACACACGTACACACATACACACGCACGCACACGCACACACACACATACACAAAACACATAACATAACATAACATAACATAACATGCACACAAACGTGTATGCACACACATGCGCACATACACGCACACATGCTCACAAACGTCATGCGCGCCCACACGCACAACACGCGCATATACGCACAACACAAACTCGTACCAACAC
>CM060313.1:45231215-45238715 GCA_030674185.1 Monoplex corrugatus
TCCATTCAGTCACCTGTATGTGTTCTGTAAAGCGTTGTATGCTGCCTCTTTGGAATGATACTGGGTACATGTATTAAGTGCATGTTTGGTTTAAGGGATTGGAATGATACTGGGTACATGTATAAAGTGCATGTTTGGTTTAAGGGATTGGAATGATGATTGGTACATGTATAAAGTGCATGTTTGGTTTAAGGGAAATGTTATGTGCAGCAGCAGTTTTAGATAGTTCAGGCCCGTTTTAATATATGTTTTATTGTTCTTAGTTATGTTTACATTTTGTATTCAGGTTTTTAATCTCCTGTGTTAAATTGGACGGAGTGGTCAACGCCAGGGCATGTCCTTAGATTATGTGTCCGAATGCATTGATATGTGTACTTGATTTTCTTTTCCTTTATTTTTTTTTTTTTATCTGTCTCTCTCTCTCTTTCTCCTCCAGATCGTTGTAGTGTTTATTTTGAAATGGTTATAGCCCTGATATGTCCCTGCACTGTCGTCTGGGCTTCAAACAACAATGATAACAATAATATACGGTCACTTTGCATATTTCGATCTGTTCGTATAATGAAAGTGTTTTCGATTTAAATGTATTCATATTCAAATATTCCTATTAATTTTTTTTTCTTTATCACAATGGATTTTACCATGTGACACTCGGGCTGCTCTCCCCGTTCAGATCGCGTTGCAGCGCCACTTTTTGTTTTGTTTTTGTTTTTTGTTGTGTTGTTGTTTTTACACCAAGTCTCAAGGCAAGAAGGCAATGACTCAACGGAGGGGAGGGATGAATACTATCTGTCAGTACTTTTGCCAGGGTGGCTCGGCGAATGCCCTTTCTCCGATTTCACGTGCCTTACCGGCCTGAAGGACGATTTCACGTGCTTACGGCCGAGGACATTCACGTGCCTTACCGCTGAAGACGATTTTCACGTGCCTTACGCATGCATGAAGGCAGACGTCATTCTTTCCGGTCAGCAGGAATGTCAGACTCTAGGCCCTGGAAGGACGATTGTTGTCTACAGTGAACCATAAGTCTGGAGAGTGTCCTGGGAGGACTGATTATAATTGCAGTACCAGGAATGGTTAGACACTCGCTCAGACTGAAATGATTCAGTAATACAGTTTTATGTTACCTTGTTTCTCAGGGCTGATATGATGCAGTAAATCATGTCTTGGTACCTCGTTCCAAGACTGAAAACAATGCTATAATACTGGAACTCTTCTCAGATGATATGTTGAGTATAATTCGTTTTTGTTACCTCAGTTCAGACTGATATGATTGCAGTAAATTACGTTTTTCCTCGGGTTCTCAAGACTGAATATATTGCAGTATAATTACGTTTATGTTACCTCTTTTCTCAAGACTGAATATATTGCAGTGGATATAATGTTTTATGTTACCTCGTTTCTCAAGACTGAATATAATTGCATATAATATATGTTTATGTTACCTCGTTTCTCAATACTGAATATAATTGCAGTATAATATAATGTTTTACCTCTTTTCTCAAGACTGAATATAATTGCAGTGTATACATGTATTTATGTTACCTCGTTTCTCAAGACTGAATGTAATTGCAGTATAATATATGTTTTATGTTACCTCTTTTCACAAAAATGAATATAATTGCAGTATGATATGTGTTTATGTTACCTTGTTTCACAAGAATGAATATAATTGCAGTATAATAAAATACTACACGTCATTATTGAAGGGCCAGGAACGTTTTTGAGTCAATTTTTGAAAGGAGAAATAACCTATTTTCTCTTACTCTTTTCTCCAATTCGTTGCCGTAACTGAATGGATAAGAGCTCAGACAACATTGCAGTTTCCTTTTGGCACGTGTTTGGGGATTTGCCGATTTGCAATGGGCGGCCCAAGGAAGACAATTTCCACACGAAATTGTCGAATCTTCAGCAGGGTCTCTCTGACGAAGCAGGCAAGGTAGCGACAAAATTCGCTTTGCACGTGCAAGGCAAGCCCTTTTTGAACACTACTCCAGCCAAAGTTGCCCGCAGACGAGGATAAAAAGGACCCGTTCTTGGTTCGTTTTAACCATGCTTGCAAGACGACGGATGACGGATGAGCAGCGGGGGAGAGCCCTCGCTCTGCTTGATGAAGGCCTAGCGCAGCGGGAAGTTGCTAGACGACTTGAAGTGTCGCATTCCACAATCCAGAGACTGCTGGAGCGCTTCAATGAGACTGGAGCAGTCCAGGAAAGGCGTCACACGGGTCGACCCAGAGTAACGACAAGACAGCAAGACCGCTACCTTGCCCTCTCCGTCCTGAGGGAAAGGGCATCCACTGCGGTGACCTTGAGGGGTCAGCTGAGGGACGCAACAGGTGCTAACATCAGCTGCAGCACGGTGAGAAGACGGCAACATGAGGCAAACTTGAGGTCACGGAGACCGGCCGTCCGACCCGTGCTGTCACCGGTCAACAGAGTGCGCCGCATGACCTGGGCCAGGGAGCACGTGACCTGGACAAGGCAACAGTGGGCCCGGGTCTTGTTTTCGGATGAGTCCAGGTTCACCCTGACCTTTAACGATGGCCGGGCTCGGGTGTGGCGACGTCAAGGGGAGAGGTTCGCTGACGCCACTGTCCAAGAGCATAACCGGTACGGCGGCGGGTCGGTGATGGTGTGGGGTGGCAAGAGCCGTGGTACCCGGACCCCCCTGCTCCCCATTGACGGCATCCTGAACGGGGTCGGTACCGGGACGAGGTTCTGGCGGCCGTGGCACTGCCTGCGCTTGTGGACCTTGGTCAAGGCGCCATCTTCCAGGACGACAATGCACCTGCGCATCGAGCACGCCTTGTGACCGACTTCCTGGAGCAGCATGAAGTCGTCCGTATGGCCTGGCCAGCGTGCTCACCTGACCTGAACCCAATTGAACACCTCTGGGATGTGCTCGGGAGGCGCATCAGGGACAACCACCCCCCACCGGGCACCCTGGCCAGGCTGGTCAACATCCTGCAGATCGAGTGGGCGGCCATCCCTCAGGACACACTCCGTACCCTTGTGGGGTCGATGCATCGGCGCTGTGAAGCATGCATCCAGGCTCGGGGCGGACACACGCGATATTGAAAACAGATTGGCCAAATCTGACACTTTCTGTTTTTTGAAAAGGGGGGATGTTCCTTTAAATGAATGTGCTGTTCACTAATGGGTCATTGTGCTAATTTCTTTTTCCAAAACAGGTGTGGAAATGATGAAATAAAACATAGAATCAATTCTAAACATTGTCAATTATTTCAACTTAAAATTAGAGAGGAAGGAAGAAGTGGCCCTTAAATTATGATTAGGAGTATATGTTTTATGCTACCTCGTTTCTCAAGAATGAATATAATTGCAGTATAACATATGTTTTATGTTACCTCGTTTCTCAAGACTGAATATAATTGCCGTATAATATATGTTTATGTAACTCTTTTCTCAAGACTGAATATAATTGCAGTATAATATATGTTTTATGTTACCTCTTTTCACAAGACTGAATATAATTGCAGTATAATATATGTTTTATGTTACCTCTTCACGACTATGCGAAAATTTTTGTTCCACAAGACTGAATATAATTGCAGTATAATATATGTTTTATGTTACCTCGTTTCACAAGACTGAATATAATTGCAGTATAATATGTTTTATATTACCTCTTTTCACAAGACTGAATATAATTGCAGTATAATATATGTTTTATGTTACCTCTTTTCACAAGACTGAATATAATTGCAGTATAATATATGTTTTATGTTACCTCGTTTCACAAGACAAATATAATTGCAGTATAATGTAAGTTTTATATTACCTCGTTTCTCAAGACACAGTCACCCTACTAGCAGTAACTCATGATCCCTTTTCTTTCAATACCACTTTTGTTGCTAGATTACAATGAAGAATTCATATTTGAAACTGCTTCAGTTTTTCATCTTGAATTTTGCTCTGGATTCCAAGAGTAATTATCTTTAGCATAGCTTGACACCATCTTTCAAAATAAAAGAAAGAAAAAAAGGAAAGAAAAGAAATAAAGAAAATGAAACAAAACTTGATATAGACAACAACAACAACAAAAATAAATAAATAAAAAAAATAAGACGGAGAAGCAGGAGGAGGAGGGTTATGGGGAAGGAAGGAGTGGAATCATAAAACGTTATGAAACTTGGGTCTGAGACCGATCAGTGACCTCTCCTTTTCTTTCTCTCTCTCTCCCGTTGTCACTCCCCTCACTCCCCCCAAACTCCACACACACACACACACGTATATATAGACGAAAGAGAAGAAATCAATATGCATGTATCTGTCATCTCGCACTTCAGGTGGAGGGAACGGAAAAGTCAGGACTGAAAGACAAGCCGCGCTGTCTTCCCTCCGTGGGGGATTTCAGCTTTGACTGGCTCAAGTGGCGTTATACAACATGACATTATACACGCAGGCACACACTCACATGCGCGCGCGCGCACAGGCACACACGCAAAGGTACATATACGCACACGCGCGCACGAGAGATAGACGGTCAAGCCATATTCTCAGTCTCATTTCCATCGCCCTTAGATGATTTGGCATCATTTTCAGTTTTAACTTGTGATCTGACTGCACGGGCGCGCGCGTGTACAGACACACACTTACACACGCGCGCTCGCGCGCCGCGCGCGCACCACACACACACACACACACACACACACACACACACACACACACACACACACACACACACACACACACGCGCCGTTTTCGCAGTCACATTTCTCTCACGGTTATTTTCAGTTCTAGGATTATGACTGCGTGATTCTACGGTTACCATCATTTCCTGGTGGCAATCAATCCCGTGAGATACAAACACCTGCGGTGTTCGTCAGAAGATATGAGCAACATCCTGTCTGACGCGTCAGTGAAGTGGATGAAACTTGGCTGTGTTTGTCCCAAATGTCCCAAATGAGCCCAAAGCACGCTGAGCTGTAGTTAAGAAGTTCTCCGGAGTCGAAAAATCCCACAGGTATTTCAAAAGGACTGACGGGGATATGAACCCACAACCTTCCAGTCGGTAGTTCGTTGCGCTTAACCACTACACCCCCGGCTTGTATTTCAATTTGGGGTTGTGTTAGTTTTGTCAGACAGCTGAGGAACGCAGCTCCCCCGTGGGGATCCCGGGGACTCTTTCAGTATAAATAGTATCCCCACCTTCTGGAAATTCTGTGCTAGAAATTTCCTCTTTTCTGTCCATCTCTTTGTATCTGCCTTGTTCCTTTGCTTTCTGTCATTTCTTCCTATCATTTTGTGCCTTGCTGGTCCATTCACCTGTATGTGTTCGATAGTCTTACGTACTTTTTCTTATGATTGATAATTGGGCACATGTATTAAGTGTATTTTTCGCTCTAGGGAGATGAGATATACAGAAGCAATTTTAAGTAATTTATGCCTGTTTTTATATATGTTTTGGTGTCCTTAGGTATGATTATATTTGTATTCAGGTGTGTTTTTTAAAACCCCTGTGCGATAAATTAGACGGAGTGGTCAACGCCGGGGACATGTCCTTAGATTATATGCTCGAATGCATTGATATGTGTACTTAATTTTCTTTTTTTTTTCCTTGTTGAAGTTTTGTATGTTTTGAAGCGGTTATAGCCCTGATATGGCTCAATGCAGTCGGCTGGGCTGTAAACAGCAATAACAACAACAGCTGAGGAAAGGCATCGTGTAACGGACTTCTCTCTGGTCCCAGCTGTCCAGCTCTTTAATGGGGTCGTTGAGCGTCACTGGAATGAATGCAGTTCATCTGCAGTTTAGTTTCTCACTGCGCCAGACTCGTTGCCCGAATTTGGTCAGTATTCCCGCCCACACGCGGTGTTAAGAAAAAATCCTTGCTGACATGTTTTTGGTTTCACACGTTTTTCTCTTTTTTTTTGCTAAGCAGACGGGGTGTAGTGCCTTGTATGGTAATCGAATCTGCTTTGTTTTTATGGTAATCGAAGCAGTTATCGGCAACATAAATATGGATTACTCGCACGCACGTACGTGTTTGTGTGGGTGTGAGTGCGCGGGCACACACACACACACACACACACACACACACACACACACACACACACACACACACACACACACACACACACACACACACAAATATATGCGACTAGTGAGGTGTTTTTTTATTTCTGTCTGTCTGTCTCTCTCTCTCTCTCTCTCCTCTCTCTCTCTCTCTCTCCTCCTCTCTCTCTCTCAGTTGCCTTCCGTGTATGGCTGCATACAAGACGTACAGTTTGGAAATGGGTAAAACAAAATCGTCATTTTCAGTGAGAAAAGTATCTTACCGTGTCGGTACAAGATCTACTACCATTTACTTGAGGAAATGTCTATGAAAACGAGAACAGAGGCAACCAGACAGAAGTCGTCCTACGTTTTGAGTTCTGGCCAGCCTTCTGTCAGTCTTGTATGTTTTTTGAGCGGTTATAGCCCTGATATGGCTCTACGCAGTCGGCTGGGCTTTAAACAACAATAACAATAACAAGCCTTCTGTCACACAAATATCACGGTCAACGTGCTTGTGTACTGGAGAAAAGGTCTTTTACAAACCGACAGAGACCGGAGAAAGGCTGAGACGCATGGACAAATCCGTGAACAGACATGGCTGTTGAAGTTTCGTCGTCCCCGCCCGGCTTTTTTTTTTAAACCCTTTGACTCCTGCACCCTATCCACCAACTGCAAAAACTTAACCCTTTGATTCTCTCAGCCTACCCACCTTCCTGCAGGGAAGGAAGCTGGTGGTTAGGGTGAGGGAATCAAAGGGTTAAGTTTTTATTTTTATTTGCATGGTTGGCAATGCAGGATGCTGATGGACATGGTGCGGGAATCAGTAGGGTTAAGTTTTTGTTTTGCTAGTATGGTTGGCAATGCAGGTTGCTGGTGGACAGGGTGCGGGAGTCTACGGGGTTAACCCACCCCACCCCACCTCACCCCTCCTTCCTGGTTTTTTACTGTACGGACGTTGTTGACACTGATTGTCAAGCCGACATTTTCCAGCGTTACTACCCCACTACCTGCAGGAAGGAGGCTGGTGGATAGGGTGAGACAATCAAAGGGTTAAGTTTTTTGTTTTTGGTAGCATGGTTGGCAATGCAGGATGCATGCTGGTGGACAGGGTGCGGGGGAGTCAAAGGGTTAACCCATCCCACCCCTCCTTCCTGGTTTTTTTTTGTTTACTGTATGGACGTAGTTGACACAGATTGTCAAGCCGACATTTTCCAGCGTTACTACCCCACTACTTCGTGCAAGTCGCCTTCTGCATGTGAGTCGACATCTCTTGTCAGTTTGCCTTGCCTGCTTAGGGTCACAGTGTGGGTGACGTTTTGACACACCTGATGTCAGCGGTTTTCAAAACTGTGACTTGGGAGAAAGTTTAAATTCACTTGTTCAGAGGCGATGAAGAAGTGGAGGCTGGACGTTAAATGGCGAGGATGATGGTACAGCAAAAAAACTGCGACACCGACATGGAGAAGAAGCTGTGACC
>CM060313.1:45243715-45246215 GCA_030674185.1 Monoplex corrugatus
CTTTTGCAGCCGGTGGATAGGATGAGGGAGTGAAAGGGTTACGTTTTTACAGCTGGTGGATAGGGTGAGGGAGTGAAAGGATTAAGTTTTTGCAGCTAGTGAACAGGGTGAAAGAGTGAAAGGGTTAAGTTTTTGCAGCTAGTGATCAGAGTGAAAGGGTTAAATTTTGCAGCTGGTAGATATGGTCAGGGAGTGAAAGGGTTAAGGTTTTGCTGCTTGTGGATAGGATGAGGGAACAAAAGGGTTAGGGGGTTCGTACGTGTATATGTAGTGTATACGTAAAAACGGCATCCAGGGCAAACAGGTGAACCAAAAAAGTAGGATGATGGACGAGCCGAGGTATCTTGAAGTATGTCTGGTGTCTGTGGCCTTAAGCTCAGAGATCCTTTATATTTTTTGCCTCCCCCCTCCCCTCCCTCCCTCCCTCTTCGTCTCTAGCAGCGGTTTTCTTGTTTGTGCCATTCTTCCCCCCCCCCCCCCCCCTAGCAGACTTGTGTTCTTGTCTGCTTGGAGTCCCTGCCACTGGACTCTCTGTCTGCCTGTCTGTTTCTGTCTGTCTTTCTCTGTGTCGCTTTCTCTGCCTATCTGTCTCTCTCTGTCTCTTTCTGTCTTTCTCTCTTTCTCTTTCTCTCTCTCTCTCTGTCTTTCTCTCTCTTTTTCTCTTTCTGTCTCTGTGTCCCCCTCTCTCTCTTTTCGTCTCTCTTTCTCTGTTTCTGTCCCTCCCCCCCCCCCCCCTCTTCCTCTCTGTTTCTGTCTCTCTCTCTGTCTCTCTCTCTCTGTCTTTGTCTTTATGTCTCTCTGTGCCCCTTTCTCTCTCTTTTCGTCTCTCTTTCTTTGTCTGTTTCTGTCCCTCCCTCCCCCTCTCCCTCCCTCTTCCTCTCTCTCTTTCTGTCTCTCTCTCTCTGCCTCTCTGTCTGTCTGTCTTTGTCTTTCTGTCTGTCTGTGCCCCTTTCTGTCTGTCTGTGCCCCTTTCTCTTTTCGTCTCTCTCTCTCTCTCTCTCTCTGTCTGTCTCTCTTTGTGTCTGTCTCTCTGTCTCTGTCTCTTTCTTTGTCTTTCTGTCTGTCTGTGCCACTTTCTCTCTCTTTTCGTCTCTCTTTCTTTCTCTGTTTCTGTCCCTCCCTCCCTCCCTCTTCCTCTCTCTGTCTGTCTCTCTGTCTCTCTGTCTTTGTCTCACTCTGTCTCCCTCTCTCTCTCTCTCTCTTTCTCTCTATGTCTCTGTCTCTCTCTCTCCGTCTCCGTGTATCCTTTGCGTTTATTTTTAGTTTTTGGTGTTTGTTTGTGCTGTGTGTTTATTGTTTTGTTTTCTTGTTATTTCGCTTGCGAATTAACTTACGTCCTGTCTGTTGTTCACTCATGCATTTTCAGCCAGCCACCCACACACACACGCCAGAGGAAGTGCATACGAGTTAGAAGCGCATGTGCGTGCTCACGGACACTCACGCCCGCACACACATGCACACTCACGCACTCACGTAGGGTGCACACACGTACACGCACAGCATACGAACGCACAATGGCATGCACTCAGAGAGGCATACATTCACAGACGCGCGCTCGCGCTTGAGGAGAGGTGCATCCATACTTTTCATGTAGAGAAAGAGAGGAAGGGAGGGAGAGCGGGAGAGAGAGGGAGGGAGATGAAATGAATGGATAGATAGATTGATAGGTAGATGGATTGGTTGGTTGATTGATTGATTGATTGATTGAATGGTTGATTGATTGATTGATTGACTGACTGATTGACAGACAGCTAGATAGAAAAATTGATTGATCGATTGATTTACTCATTCATTGATTCATTGATAGACTGATTGATTGTGTATTGTAATCACTTAAAGAGAGACTAGGAGAGAGAGAATGGTATAAAGAGAGGGAGAGAGAAAGAGAGAGCGAGAGAGAAAAAAGAGAGAGAAAGAGAGAGAGGAAACCTGATAACGCTTTGTTATTCAAGCTCAGTGTACTAAACTCCATTGGATGTGTCCTTTAGCTAGTTAGTCTTTGCAACTATATTATTCAGGCTCAGTGTAGTAAGTTCCATTGGGTGTGTCCTTTAGCTAATTAGTCTTTGCAATTGTACGCGGCGGAATAATGTAAGCGTATTATGATCGGAAGAAAGACAGAGACTGTGAGAGAGAAAGAGAGGAGACACAGCATTAATTGATTAATGTGTTTGGGATCGTCAGTTGACGTTGCGAACGGTTTAAATTGAAACGTGCCTGTCACGTTATGAATTGCTGTTCGTATGTCCATTTTTGTTCAACGTTCCAGTTTTTGTCGCGTGCATGTATGCACGTTTAGCGCACACGATACTGATACAGTCTGCATACTCCGTCTACGGTGGGAGAGCATGCTGGGTGTTTTCGTGTTTTCACCAGACGGCAGATGCACATCAGAAATAGCCAGCAGAATCGGCCAAGCCAAAACAGCATTCAAGAAGATGAAAAGCATTCTTAACGACAAATGCCTATCAATCAACATTAGGAAGAGAGTTCTTGAATG
>CM060313.1:45251215-45281215 GCA_030674185.1 Monoplex corrugatus
AGGGGTGGGTGCTGGGGAAACTTAACAGCGGATGGCGTGTGGAGGGGCGGCGGAATGAGGGAGGAGGGGGGATGTTCATTCTAGTTTGCGAGCGTCCTTGAAGAAAATAAATCGTTTCAGATATGTCAGAGGATGGATCAGTTTTGTTCTAAATTTATTGACATTTTATTTTATTTTATTTTATTTTATTTTATTTTATTTTATTTTATTTTATTTTATTTTATTCTATTTTATTTATTTTATTTTATTTATTTTATTTTATTCATTCATTCATTCATTTATGTATTTATTTATTTATTTATTTATCTATTTATTTATTTATTTATTTATCTATTTATCTGTTTATTTATTGTCCAGACGCGCCACCGATCCTTGCCTGACTTTTGGAGACTTGGTCTGTTATCGTTGAAAAAAGGAATATGACGATATAGTGTGACAGGAAACATAAAGCCCAGGAAAGAATATTTAGGGAACACGCTGTTTGGGTATTAATTAACCCTTTTGACTCCCACCCCTTTATCCACCAACTTTGAAAACTTAACCGTCTGACTTCCTCACCCTATCCACCACCAACCTCCTACAGGAAGCTGGTGGACAGGATGACGGGAGTAAAAGGGTTAAGTGTTTGTTCTGTTTTGTCGAGTGTAAAGTCCTACCACTCTCAGAGTACATGTATATGAGGACCAGCTATAAGAATGTTGCTCAAAGAAGCCTTAAAAATGTTTAGTTGCATCGTGAGATACCGATGCTATCGTCGGATTCTCTACAAGTATACTCAGTAAGTGTTTGCTTTGCTTAGCATGTTTAACAATGCCAGGGTGCCAATGGAGAGTACAGGAGTCAAAGGGGTTAATACTCGTATCTGGTGATATCACCTCCATCGTATAAGCCTGATCAGGAAGTATCTCTCTGTCGAAACAACTGCAAAACTCGTTCTCTCCTTCATAATGTCTCGCATTGACTATTGCAATTCACTCCTGTCTGGTCTTCCTGCCTCCACCATTCACATCCTACAGCGCATTCAAAACAATGCTGCACGCCTTGTACTCAAAAAGAAAAAAGCTGACCACATATCTCCTCTCCTGGCACAACTTCACTGGTTCCCTGTATCAAAGCGCACACAGTACAAACTAGACACCATGTGCTACAAAAGCCTCAATAACGCAGCCCCCGATTACCTGTCAAGCCTACTTGAGATCTATGTTCCCTCACGTACCCTCCGCTCTGCCTCCGATCCTCTGACTTTTCGCTTTCCACGCACTAAGCTCAATACCTATGGTCCACGAGCCTTCTCTGTTTTTGGTCCACTCTCCTGGAACAAACTTCCTCTCTCAGTCCGTCAGCAACCTACTTTTGTCTCCTTCAAGTCCGCTCTCAAAACTCACCTTTTCTCCTCTGCATAAAATCCTGACCTCACTCAACCCCCTCTGCAGCCTGTTTCCACTCGGAGGGGAATCACATTGTAATATATAATTGTATATAATATGCTCTCTATAATTGTCCATTGCTTTTATTCTTTCTCCCCATTTATAGCTGTGTGTGTGTGTGTGTGTGTGTGTGTGTGTGTGTGTGTTGTGTGTGTGTGTGCGTGCGTGCGTGTGTGTGCGTGTGGTGCGTGCGTGCGTGTGTGTCTGTTTCAGCGCTTAGATTTGATTTTATCAAGATTTTGCGCTATATAAATATTGTAATTATTATTATTATAACGCTGCGCTGTTTGAAAGCGCTTTCAAGGCAGTGTACCAGGTAGTGAGTAACTAGCCAGTGGCCTTGGGTGTGCTAATTTATGTCTCTTTCTCTGACACGGCAGTGCTGCTTGTTTGTCAGCACTGTAGATTTTACAACGGAGCTAATGGGCTTCTTTTTTCCCCGTTAATTAAGACCCTGCCAACTGGTAGGATTTATGTGCAGTCTTAACGCTTATGCCATGATCATGCTTGATCTTCTACATCGCGTGGCACATCACTGTGTGTGGACTTCATTCCGAGTGCGACGGAGACTTTTCGTCTTGAGAAACTGAAATTGAAATTGAAAGTTCGGAATTAAAGAAGTGTGTGTGAGTTGATATGTGTGTGTGTGTGTGTGTGTATGTGAGCATGTGAGTGAGCGCGCGCGCGCGCGTGTGTGTGTGTACTTGTGCGTGTGTGTGTGCGTGTGTCTGTGTTAGTTGATATGTGTGTTTGTGTGTGTGTGTGTAAGTTGATATGTGTTTGTGTGTGTGCGTGTGTCAGTTAGTGTGTGTGTGTATGTTTCTGTGTGTGTGTGTGTCAGTTAGTGTGTGTGTGTGTGTGTGTGTGTGTGTGTGTGTGTGTGTGTGTGTGTGTGTCGATGGGTGTGATATAATAAAAATAACGACTGGTACATGGGATTGAACCTAACACAATTCTGAATACTTTGAGTCTAATTTTAGGCACATCCGAAGTAGACGAAGGTTTGTGGATTGAAATAATAAAACAAAATGTAAAGAGTTGTTAATATTAAAAATTGATCTGTTGGCTGCCCTGTTGATGCTGCCATCATTCTCATGGTGTCAGCTTAGTGTTCCATGTGTCAATTCTCTCCCCTCCTCCACCCCCGCCCCCCCCCCCCCCCCCCCCAACATCCAAAATTCAAGATCTTGCTGAGCGTTGTGTTTTTTTTCAGTGGGTTAGACAGTCTTCCAGAGACTTGCTGATAGATTTGAGTGGAGCGCGTATGGAATTGTCCGAGTTCAGTGATACCCTCTTGAACGAAATCCAGACTCCTGGATTTAACCTATTGACTCCTGCAAACATCCTACATTGTCAACCATGCTAGCCAAGCAGAAACTTAACCCTTTTCACTCCCTCGCCTTTATCCACTAGCTTCCTGCGGGAAGCTGGTGGATAGGGTGAGGGAGTCAAAAAGGTCAAGTGTTTGCAGTTGGAATACAGGGTGCAGGAGTCAAAGGGTTAATATGAATTGGAAGAGGGAAGGGGAATGGGTCTGCCTGGAAGCTGAAAGGTGTTGTTTGATGAATTTTGGATCCAGCAGAAACTTGAAGACCGATGTTTGTGTGTGTTGCAGATGAGACCTATGTCAAGCTGGCGGTGGACACTCTGGAGGAGCTGGACTGGTGCATGGAGCAACTGGAGACTATACAGACACACCGCTCTGTCTCCGACATGGCTTCCAGCAAGGTCTGCTTCTGACGCCTTTTGTCTAGTGTTGTTGTTTTTTTTTTCCCTTTTTTTTTTCTTTCTGGTTTGTTTGTTTGTTTGTTTGTTTGTTTGTTTCTTGTGTGGGTTTTTTTTTTCTCGAATTAAGGGCAGTTGTATTTTCTCTTTGGTTGGATACTCAATTTTTCTCCTTGTCTCTCTGTCTCTGTTTGTCTGTCTGTCTGTCTGTCTGTCTGTCTGTCTGTCTTCTCTCTCTCTCTCTCTCTCTTTCTGTCGCTCTGTCTCTATCTGTATCTGTTTCTCGCTCCCTCCCTTCCTCCCTCTCTCTGTGCCTGTCTGCACTTCTCTTCATTTCTCTGTCTTGTTGTGTTTCTTTGGCTGTATGTCTCTCTCTTGATCTCTCTGCCTTTTGTCTCTCGCTGTGCTTGTGTCTCTGTTTGCCCGTTCTGTCTGTCTGTCCTTTCTATGTTGGTCTGTCTGTCTGTCTGTCTGTCTGTCTCTCTCTCTCTCATATATATATGCGCAATTATTTGATTGTATGGCCATAGGTCCGTACACTGTAATGAACTCTGTTTGCACATTAGGAATGTACAACAGCATCCATAAACTTTACACACACACACACACACACACACACACACACACACACACACACACACACACACACACACACACACACACACCACAACACACACAACACCAGAACACAGCACAACACAGTACAACACAACACACATCATCATCATCATCATCACCATCATCATCAGCATCCGCATCATCATCAGCTATCATCATCATCATCATCATCTATCATCATCATGTACCCTGCCGCATAGCGTTGTCGATCATGGCCCTCCATACGAATCTATCCCTCATCCTTTGTCGCTGCAAGTACATCTCCCACCCTGTCTGTCCTTAGCCACCCTGCAAGTCAGGTCCACTATTTTCTCCCTGGGTCTAGCTGGTGCTGTCTTTCCCTGTAGCTTTCCTCTTGTGACCAGGTGCTCTAATTCCTCTTTCCTCATAAAATGCCCTGTAAACGTTGCTCGACTTTCCCTAATGTTCTAATGAACTAAACACTTGAAATCGATCAGTCGCTCGTGAATTCTTGCTTCAAACGCTAGATTCAAGAACGTGGTAAAATGATTAGTAAACTTGGCACCGAGACATTACCGATTAATATAGCTCTGTTGCTTTCAGTGGAGAAGATATTTTCAGTCTTTGTAACCGCGCGTGACGTTATTTTCTGGAACTTGTGTGTTATTTGTATCATCAGAAATAAACTGATGGAAATGGTCCCGACAGGTTTACGTGTTAGTGGAAACGCCGGTTCCAGTCAGCGCCACACGCATCTAAAGGTTACTTTATCTGTTTAGTTGTGGAAAAGGGAAAGTGGAAAATATAAATTCCGATAGAATAAAATGAAAAAAACAATCATTAACATATACGTAGCTCAGCAAGCAATCAGGAGAAAAGAAGGGTTTGTTTTTTGTTTGTTTGTTTTTTAATAAAAATTAATCATTGAACGTTCGTATTGTTGAGTAAGCACTGGGGGAAGAGAAAAATACACAAAGGGAACTCTGGCGGCATGAAAAACAAACAAACAAACAAAAAACCACCAGTGTTAACCCATTGACTCCCGCACCCTGTCCACCAGCATCTGCATTGTCAGCCATCTTAGCAAAGCAAAAACTGAACCCTTTGGCTCCCGCACCCTGTCCACCAGCATCCTGCATTGTCAACCATGTTAGCAAAGCAAAAACGTAACCCTTTGACACCTGCATCCTGTCCACCAGCATCCTGCATTGTCAGCCATGTTAGCAAAGCAAAAACTGAACCATTTGATTCCCTTACCCTGTCCAACAGCTTCATTCAAGAGGTTGGTGGATAGAGTGAGAGAGTCAAAGGGTTAAGTTTTTTTTTACAGTTAAGTACAGGGTGCGGGAGTCAAAGAGGGTTAAACACAGGTATAGTTGAGTGAGTGAAGAAAATAGTTTGGTATTTGCTCGCCATCATTAAAAAGAAAAAAAAAAGTAATAAGAAGTGCTGTTTATAGATTAGTATGACACAGGCATTTCATCTTAAACCGTAGAACGTTATTTACGGAATATCATGTAATAAATAGCTGCGCTGAAGGTCACACATGTGGACTTCGTGATATGAAAATGATGTGTGTGTGTGTGTGTGTGTGTGTGTGTGTGTTGGGTGGTGTGTTTGTGTGTGTACATCTTTTCGCGTGCATGTGCGTATTCAGTTTTGCCTGCGCGTGTAGACGTGAATCAGAAATAAAAGTGTGGGTTTTTTGTACAACCGATGCCACGTTGTGAAAAACAACAAATCATGATTGGAAATGATGTGATGAAATTCAGAAGTTGCGTCGAACAGGAAGCATATAGGATTGCACGTGTCTTGAATGGCTTTGGGTATCAGTGACACACGATGAACTGATGAGAAAATCAATATAGATATATAACGGTTCTTGTGTGTTATGGATGCCGATTGCCGGCTAAGAAATACAGATATGTTCGCGAATGCATTGATATGTGTACTTGATTTTCTTTTCCTTTTTGTCTTTTTTACCAGTTGAAAGTATTATGTTTTGAAATGGTTATAGCCCTGATATGGATCTACGCAGTCGACTGGGCTTTAAACACGAATAACAATAACAAATAAGTAACGCAGAAGGAAATAAAACTGAACATGTATAATAGATGTGTATATGATATCCATACAATAATGACAGCAGCTTACTGTGTAAAGAAAGGAGCATGGCTTTACTACGATATTCGAACAACAGATGATGTACTTTCAAATTCTTGTTCTGAAAGGGTAGAGAAATTGGGAACAGTAGTTCCTTTAAAAATGGCATGAATGAAAATTCACAAGATATCAAAAAAATAAAGTTCTTTCAAATACTTTATTGTTTACAGAATTCTATGAAGTAATGTTTTGTTTTTTTCCAGTGAAATGGGACTTGAAAATAACTTTTTTCTGTGACATCTGTTTAGAAACAAAGGACACTGTTGTTTACTGTTTTTGGAAATGTTCGTGCGTGCGATTATTCTCGAAATAGAGTGAAGGATTGTTCAAGCAAAAATGTGTCACTTGTGTAAATATGCATTGACATGTCTACTTAATTTTCTGTTCCTTTTTTTCCCTTTTGAAGTGTTGTGTATGTTTTGAAACGTTTACAGTCTGATATGGCTCTGCGCAATCGATTGGGCTTTAAACAACAAAACAACAAAAACAATTTCTATTGATGGCACTTCATGTACATGTGTAGAATCATGCGCCGATTGGGGCGCGATGTTCTAGGGCTTTAGCGACCCCCCTCCCCCGCCTGTCTGAGCTGTCCGAAAGTTCAACTGTTGTTAAGGAGACAAAGTAAAAGAATATGATAAATGTTTTCAAGTTGAAGCAGAGTACTTATTTCCAGTATAGCGTACCACATGGTTGTATTTTAATCCTTGGACCAAAATGCTCCCCGGGGAAGCATGGTCCCCTACCCTCCATCGTTTTCTCAGATACTCCCCACCCTCCCTCCCCGTCTATCCCCCGTATGATTCTTTGTTGACGATGTAGGTGTGTTGAGTGTATGCTGAACTTCAAGTCTTTCAGGCAATGCTGATTCTGCTTGCGAGTAGTGTTTGTCTTCGTATCTGCTTAACATTGAAGCAAAATACGTTTGAGAAGAGAAATTTTAAAAAAACCGTGTGTTCTCAGTATCATCATCATCATCATTTGCCCTGCCGCGTGGCGTTGGCTATAATGGCACTCCACATGAATCTATCCCCTGTCGCTGCAAGTACATCTCCCACCCTCTCTGTCTTTAGCCACCTTGCAAGTCCGTCCAGTATTTTCTCCCTGGGTCTACTTGGTGATCTCTTTCCCTGCAGCTTTCCAGTTGTGACCAGGTGCTCTAATTCCCCTTTCCTCATAATGATTATGTTCTATAAATGTTGCGTTGTCTTTTCCAAACCTATATCAATGATCTTCTTGTGTCTGCCTCCTTCAAGACTTGTCTCGTTTGTTTTGTTCTCAGTATGTGATTTGGATACAACGTTGTATCAATCATTGTCTTCGCATGTGTGTGTCGGTTGCAGTTCAAGCGGATGCTGAACAGGGAGCTGAGCCATTTTGCCGAGTCGAGCAAGTCGGGCAACCAGATAGCCGAGTACATCTGCAGTACTTATCTAGGTCAGTATTCATATTGTCTCTGTTGGTGCTGTATTTCTTTCGATGAACCTTTCCTTTATTGATCGTGTCTTTGTTCTGTCTGTCTGTCTGTCTGTCTGCTTCTATGTGTTGTTTGTCTGTCTGTCTGAGCGTGTCTCTGCCTGTGTCTGTATGTCTCTGTCTGCCTGTTGCTGTTTGTCTTGACTCTATGTCTCTGTCTCTCGCTCCCTCCCCTCTCTCTCTCTGTCTCTCTGTTTCTCGCTCTCCTCTCTCTTTCTCTCTCTCTGTCTCTCTCTCTCTCTCTCTCTCTCTCTCTCTCATTATTTCACTCACTTTGTCTTTCTCTGCCTTCATACCGCACCCCCTTCCATCCTCTCTGTTTGGTTTTCGTCTGTTAGCTTGTTACTCCTGTCTTTTCTTTCTTTCTTTTTGGAGGGGGGGGTCTCTCTTTCTTTCCTCCCCCTCCCTTTCTTTTGTCTCTTTCTTGTCTGTCTTATATTCTCTTTCTTTCTTGTCTTTCTCTTATCGTGTACACATACACACACATGCACGTGCACATGTACATTGCATCTTATTTCCCTTTTCACCGATTATGAAGATAAAATGGCTTGTTAGTATGCACTGTGGTTCTGTTTACGTGAGTCTTTGTGGGTCGGTATGTATCTGTGTCTCTGTCTGTCTCTGTCCTCTGTCTGTCTGTCTGTCCTGTCTCTCTCTCTCTCTCTCTCTCTCCTCTCTCTCACTCACTGTCTGTCTGTCTGTATCTGTCTCTGTCTCTCTCTCTCATCTCTCTCTCTCTCTCTCTCTCTCTCTCTCTCTCTCTCTCTCTCTCTCTGTGTATTATTCTCATTCTCCATCGTGTTTGTGAACAACAACAAAAATTATCCTGAACAGATTATCGGTTGATTCGAATGGAACATACTAAAGTTGAGTCACAGATCATTCCATTGAATAGTCTCACCGGTTAAGATACTATAACAGTTTGCTGGGACACAAAAGCCCCAAATTTCAACATGACCAGCCACAGTTCCATGTAGGTTTTTAATTAATTCCTTGTGGGTGGGTTTAGCCCTGATATGGCCCTAGTAGTCGACTGGGCTATAAGCAATATGAACCTGTGGGCGGGGCATAATGACGATTCCATGTTCGAATGCTCATGCCCACGATTCTTGCTTCACGGAAGTCGCATGATAAAATGATAAAATTCTGAAGACTGACATGAAAACGACAGTAATAATGATATGGACTTGGACGGTCTTGGTTATCTTGGCGGAATGTGTCAGATGCATGTTTTTTTTCTCCTAGTAAATGTCTTCTAGTCTCTTTGTTTGCCGTCTACATGATCGCATCTGGCGATACATGTTGCCACCACCCCCCTCCCCACACACTCCACCCTCACCACCACCCTCCAGCTCCTGCTGGCTGCAAGGGCGCCTGGCGATCAGAGAAGCTGTAGCTAGCTGGCTGGTCGAGGCTTCTGTCGCTCCACTTGGTAGAAGCGACTTTGTTCACTGCTCTGTCTGTTTGTCTGTCTGTCTTTTTCTTTGTCTGTCTGTCTGTGTGTGTGTCTCTCACATTCTCTCTCTGTCTCTCTCTCTCTCTGTCTCTCTCTCTCTCTGTGTAAGTGTGTGTGTGTGTGTCTCCCTCTCTCTCTCTCTTTCGCAAACACCCCTCCGCACACTCGCATGCGCGCACACGTACACACTTATTTACTATCTTTGTCTCTGTCTGTCTGTCTGTCTCTCTCTCTCTCTCTCTCTCTCTCTCTCTCTCTCTCTCTCTCTCTCTCTCTCTCTCTCTCTCTTTACTGATATATATAAACAGATAGATAAATAGAGAGATGGATACACATTTTGTGTACACATTCTTCCCTAGAAGTGGCCTGACCATGTAGAGAGCGAACGAAAGAAAACAAAAAGAAGAAAAGTGATTCTTCGCTGTGGCAAAAAGGAACATAATGATGGCTGAGGCAAAAGGGAACATAATGATTGCTGTGGCAAAAGGGAACATAATGGTTGCTGTGGCAAAAGGGAACATAATGATTGCTGTGGCAAAAAGGAACATAATGATTGCTGTGGCAAAAGGGAACATAATGGTTGCTGTGGCAAAAGGAACATAATGATGGCTGTTGGCAAAAAGGAACATAATGATTGCTGTGGCAAAAAGGAACATAATGATTGCTGTGGCAAAAAGGAACATAATGATTGCTGTGGCAAAAGGGAACATAATGGTTGCTGTGGCAAAAGGGAACATAATGATTGCTGTGGCAAAAGGGAACATAATGATTGCTGTGGCAAAAGGGAACATAATGGTTGCTGTGGCAAAAAGGAACATAATGATGGCTGTGGCAAAAAGGAACATAATGATGGCTGTGGCAAAAAGGAACATAATGAGGGCTGTGGCAAAAAGGAACATAATGATGGCTGTGGCAAAAAGGAACATAATGATGGCTGTGGCAAAAGGGAACATAATGATTGCTGTGGCAAAAGGGAACATAATGATGGCTGTGGCAAAAGGAACATAATGATGGCTGTGGCAAAAAGGAACATAATGATGGCTGTGGCAAAAAGGAACATAATGATGGCTGTGGCAAAAAGGAACATAATGATGGCTGTGGCAAAAGGAACATAATGATTGCTGAGGCAAAAGGGAACATAATGATGGCTGTGGCAAAAAGGAACATAATGATGGCTGTGGCAAAAAGGAACATAATGATGGCTGTGGCAAAAAGGAACATAATGATGGCTGTGGCAAAAAGGGAACATAATGATTGCTGTGGCAAAAGGGAACATACTGACTGCTGTGGCAAAAGGGAACATAATGATTGCTGAGGCAAAAGGGAACATAATGGTTGCTGTGGCAAAAGGGAACATAATGATTGCTGAGGCAAAAGGGAACATAATGGTTGCTGTGGCAAAATGAACATAATGATGGCTGTGGCAAAAAGGAACATAATGATGGCTGTGGCAAAAGGAACATAATGATGGCTGTGGCAAAAGGAACATAATGATGGCTGTGGCAAAAGGAACATAATGATGGCTGTGGCAAAAGGAACATAATGATGGCTGTGGCAAAAGGAACATAATGATGGCTGTGGCAAAAGGGAACATAATGATGGCTGTGGCAAAAGGAACATAATGATGGCTGTGGCAAAAGGGAACATAATGATTGCTGTGGCAAAAGGGAACATACTGACTGCTGTGGCAAAAAGGAACATAATGATTGCTGTGGCAAAAGGAACATAATGATGGCTGTGGCAAAAGGAACATAATGATGGCTGTGGCAAAAGGGAACATAATGATTGCTGTGGCAAAAGGGAACATACTGACTGCTGTGGCAAAAGGGAACATAATGATTGCTGTGGCAAAAGGGAACATACTGATTGCTGTGGCAAAAGGAACATAATGATGGCTGTGGCAAAAGGGAACATACTGATTGCTGTGGCAAAAGGAACATACTGACTGCTGTGGCAAAAGGAACATAATGATGGCTGTGGCAAAAGGAACATAATGATGGCTGTGGCAAAAGGGAACATACTGATTGCTGTGGCAAAAGGAACATAATGATGGCTGTGGCAAAAGGGAACATAATGATGGCTGTGGCAAAAGGGAACATAATGATGGCTGTGGCAAAAGGGAACATAATGATGGCGTGGGGCAAAAGGGAACATAATGATGGCTGTGGCAAAAGGAACATAATGATGGCTGTGGCAAAAGGAACATAATGATGGCTGTGGCAAAAGGGAACATAATGATGGCTGTGGCAAAAGGGAACATAATGATGGCTGTGGCAAAAGGGAACATAATGATGGCTGTGGCAAAAGGGAACATAATGGTTGCTGTGGCAAAAGGGAACATAATGGTTGCTGTGGCAAAAGGGAAAATACTGACTGCTGTGGCAAAAGGGAACATAATGATTGCGACGGTTTAAGTGGTAAAAGGGAACATAATGATTGATGTGTCTGAAGTGGCGAAAAGGAATGATTGCTTTGGCTTAACGTCCCATTTCTGTAGAAACTGTGATGGCGGTAGTCAGGTGATGGAAACTGTCGGACTTCCATTTGGCAGGTCTTGGGTTCGATCCGTTTGGACACCTCCACCTGGTGTGTGTGTGTGGGGGGGGGGGGGCAAAGGGTTGGGGATTTTTCTGGTCTCCCAGTCAACATGGACGTGCTGACCTGCCAGTGCCTAGACCCACCGACCCACCACCACCACCCCCCTCCCCAACTTCTTATGTAAACGAATGCAGAATTTCAGACATGCGCGTTAAAGGTCCTGTTAAGATCGGTTGCTTTCGGTCAAAAATGAAAACACCCAGCATGCACACGCACGTCCACCAAAAATGCAGACTGTGCAACAACACAGTGGCGTGTGGTCAGCTCGCCTAACACCTTTGAGTTCTCCGTGCTCCATTACACACCCTTGATTACGCGTGACACTGATGAAGACCAATGGAAAATCATGGCCACAAACAGGTCTGAATGGAGGCAAGCTATTCGCAAGGGAACAGAAGCTTATGAAAATGAAAGACGAAGCAGCCCAGTGGAAAAGCGTGCAGCAAAAAAGGCCAGAACCAACTGTGCAGTGTTCCATTGAATGTCCAATATGCAGCCGCCTGTGTGCATCAGACTTTGGTCTGGGATCCCGCATGAGGGTACACAAATAAATAAAGTGCTAGGTTGGACTATGTCGACCATGATAGTCGACCACACATATTACACACTCTTGATTACGCGTAATGCACGGTGTATGGTACGTCCAAATGATTTTGGAGAATTACGCTAGACAAGAACCATTTATGATACTACTACTTCTACTATTACTACCACTACTACTATTACCACCACTACTACTACTGATAACAATAATACTGATATTAATAATGACAGCAGTTATGTCTGGGCAGAAACGCAGTCGAAAGGGTGCATCACGGACAAGTTCTTGAACCCAGAGGCTGAGGAGGAGATGCCCCCTCCTCCTCCTTCCGTTGCCAAACGCGTGTGGCGTAGGTTGTTGTTGATGAGAAACTGTTGCATGACAAAAACACCTGCTACCTTCTTTGTCTGTCTGCTCTCTACAAAGGTCATCAGATTCGCCGTTTTATCATCAGGTATCTAACTGATAATTGTAATAAGAAAAAAATGATAATGATAATAATAATGATGATAATGATAATAATAGTAAGAAGAACGATAAAGATGATAAGAAGAAGAAGAAGGAGAAGAAGAATAGCAACAGCAACATAATTCACATCGGTTAGGAAACGAAATAGAAGCAGTATTTCTGTCAGAATTCATGATTTAGCTAAATATACATTTACTTTCCATGTCGCACTGAATGCGTTTAGGCGCCACATGGTCACCCCCGTCTCGTCTTGTCATTGGCAGGCGAACGTCTGAACCATGTTGCCATTCTTCTCCTTTACTCCTACAAGATTTTATTAATTCTAAAGTACTTATAAACAAACAAAGAAGGGCGAACGTCTGAACCATGTTGCCATTCTTCTTCTTTACTCCTACAAGATTTTATTAATTCTAAAGTACTTATAAACAAACAAAGAAGGGCGAACGTCTGAACCACGCTGCCACTCTTCTCCTTTACTCCTAAAGGGTTTTATTAATTTTAAAGTATTTGTAAACAAACAAAGAAGGGCGAACGTCTGAACCATGCTGCCACTCTTCTCCTTTACTGGCCTATAACATCAGGAAGAGAGTTCTTGAATGTTATATAGAACCGATAATGTTATACGGTTGTGAGGCATCGACAGTCAGCAGGCAAAGCCAGAATAAGATTGAGGCAGCCGAGATGTGGTTTCTGAGAAGAATGTTGAGAGTTCCATGGACAGCAAAGAAAACAAACAAGACAGTCTCGATGGAGGCAGACACAAGTAGATCATTGATAAGGAAGATTAGGAAAAGAAGGCAACATTTATAGGCCATTTTATGAGGAAATGTGAATTGGAGCACCTGGTCACAACAGGAAAGCTGGAGGGAAAGAGAGCACCAGATAGACCCAGAGAAGAAAATATTGGACGGACTTGCAGGGTGGCTGAAGACAGAGAGGGTGGAAGATGTGCTTGCGGCAACAAGGGACAGATGCATATGGAGGGCCATGATCGCCAACGCCATGTGGCAAGGCACTTGATGATGATGACGACTCCTTTACTCCCAAAGGATTTTATTAATTCTGAAGTATTGATAAACAAACAAAGAAGGGCGAACATCTGAACCATTTTGCCATTCTTCTCCTTTACTCCTACAGGATTTTTTAAATTCTAAAGCATTTATAAACAAAGAAGTTTAAAAACAGAGCACAGGCGAACCTGTTTGACCAGAAGCGAGGAGGTGTCAGCGGTTTTTGTCAGGCACTAGTCGCGTTCATGTGTTGGATGCTGGACAAGTGAAAAACTTTCAAATTCAGTTTGTGTTTGGGTGGTGGAAGTGAGGGTGGAGTGAATGGTATCGTTTCCCTTATGTTTGACATTGCCAGTGTATGTGAATTTGGGTTTTTGCTTATTTCTTTCGGTTTTTGTTTGTTTGTTTTTTTGATTTTGTTTGTTTTGGTTTGGTTTTTTGTTGTTTTTTTGTTTTGTTTTTGCTTTTTTGTTTTTGTTTTGTCTTTTCCTAATTTTATGGGATAAGACCACTTTCGTCTTTAGTTCCGTTTCCGTTAATGTTTTTGTTGTTGGGTTTCAGTTATATGTGCGCGAACCAACGAGTGTGGATGGAGAGAGAGAGAGAGAGAGAGAGAGAGAGAGAGAGAGAGAGAGAGAGAGAGAGAGAGAGTTTGGAGCTTATTCATTGTGCTTAGACAATCACATATGCGCTCTCCACCCAAATCTGCCCGCACATTATCCAGCATGTGGGTCAATAAGACAGGAAAAATAGGTACAGACAATTAGGAAAAACAGGTACAGACAGATATCAGGCTGTAGTCGGTCCGTAGCGTAAGTAGCGTTATCAAGGACCTGAACTCTTTAAGTCATGGTACATGTGCATAGTATTGAAAGACTTGGACATCAAACCTAAAACTGGCCGTTGCCTGTTACTTCCGAAGAGCACGGAAGTATGTGTGAGGATTTTGTACTACCGTACACCTTGCGATTTGATAAGTATCCCTGATTTTTGTGATGCGCTAACACACATAGTCTTTATCTTGCTTCGTGTTTGCTAATGTTCATGGATTGTCTTTACCCATGAATCTTGTTAATTGTTGAGCGCGAGAGTTATGTTGAGTTCTTTGCAGTCACTGCGCGTTACGTGTAACCGTAATTACTGTAGTTACTGTGGGTTACTTATAGCCCTGATATTTGCGACGTGCTGTGATGATGATGAAGATGGGGGTGATGATCGTGACACTAATGGAGTTCTGTATAAGATGGAGACTACGTGACAGGGCTGCATTCGTCATAATATGTCCTGACGTCGATCAGGCCCGAAAGACACAGACACCTGCGGTGTTGATCAGGAGATTAGAGCAACACTTTCAGTATCGACGCACCAGTGAAGTGGATGAGATCCGACTGTGCAGTCCCAGTCTTCTCAATCAGTCCATGGCACGTTCAGCTCTGGGTAGGAGCCAGTTAGGGCCGGAAAATCCCACAGAAACAACGGATGGGATCCGAACCCACACCTTTCCAGTCGCTAACCCGTTGCACTAACCGCTTGCACCCCAGCCACTGATTACCACGCGTGTTCGTACTCGTATTTTCTGTCGTTACGGATGATGTTAAGATATGAATTATTGTGAATTGTTGAGCGCAGGTATTCGTACTTCGCAGATACTTTCATCACTTGGAACCGTTTATTCTTCTTGTGATTTGATCATCACGCATGTATATTTGCATATGGATTATCCGTGTATTAGAGTTGGTAATGTCATGTATTGTGACTGTGGATGGTAATGTCATGTATTGTGACTGTGGATGGTAATGTCATGTATTGTGACTGTGGATTGTAATGTCATGTATTGTGACTGTGGATGGTAATGTCATGTATTGTGACTGTGGATGGTAATGTCATGTATTGTGACTGTGGATCAAAAAGCATGACGCAACAGAGCCGATGCATACGTATACATCTGACTGTTGTTGTAGCCAGTACAGCGCTGTCCTAATGCCTCCTACAGGGCCTTTCAGCGTTCCACGTCTGTTGGTGGCTTCCCTTAAGAGGCTGGACAAACCATTCGAGGAAGAGAACCGGGTAGAGTCACCACCCAAATCAGTCGAGCCACGGAGATCGAGCGAGTCACAGAAACCAGAGGAAGCACCGAAACCAGACGAATCACCGAAACCAGGTGAGGCACCGAAACCAGGTGAGGCACCGAAGGAGCCCGAGTCACTGAAAGCGGTTGAAACACCAAAAGAGGATGACACGCCAAGAGAGACTGAATTGGCAGCAGCAGCAGCAGCGGAGGGCGAAATGCCCAAAGAGGTTGACATGCCGGTGGAGGATAAAAAACCGGTGGAGGCTGAAACGGCTGAAAAGGGTGAGGAGGGCATGGCATTGCATCTCCCGGCTTTCTGTTTGTTGATTGGCTTTTTCGGTTATGTTGGTTCGGAGTTGGAAACGTTTGATGGGCATGTCTGATTTGGAATGCAAAGTTGTCAAGAGTTCAGAGTTATGTGTACCCACAGTCCGGCCTGTGGCCTCTTTCCGATTTGAAAATAAAGTTACATGCACAATCCGAGGCCTGTGAATGCATAGTAAGCTATATACACAACTCGACGTTTATGAAGGGTTGTGAATGTAAAGTAACATTGTAACCCACAACACTAGTTCTGTTTGTGAAAGCTTAAAAGAACGGTATAGACACAATCCATGGCCTGTTTCTGAATGCAGAGTAACGTTATAAAGACAGCCCCTGGTCTGTGAATGCAAAGTAACATAAAAACGAAACTGTGTTTATGAATGCAAAAATAAGAACCAGTATAAACACGAAACTATGTTTACTTTATGAGTGCAAAGTAACGTTATAAACACGACACTGGATGTGTCTGTGAATGCAAGGTGACCTTATAACATATACCAGGTCTGTTTGTGAATTCAAAATAACGCTATAAACACGACACAGTCTGTTCATAAATGCAAAGTAACGTTATAAACACAATAAAAGATGTGTTTATGAATGCAGAGTAACATTGTAAAGTCAATGCTAGGTCTGTTTATGACTGCAGAGTAACATTATAAACTCAATACTGAGTCTGTTTATGACTGCAGAGTAAAATTATAAACTCAGTACTAGGTCTGTTTATGACTGCAGAGTAACATTATAAACTCAATACTGAGTCTGTTTATGACTGCAGAGTAACATTATAAACTCAATACTGAGTCTGTTTATGATTGCAGAGTAACATTATAAACTCAATACTGAGTCTGTTTATGACTGCAGAGTAACATTATAAACTCAATACTGAGTCTGTTTATGACTGCAGAGTAACATTATGAACTCAATACTGAGTCTGTTTATGACTGCAGAGTAACATTATGAACTCAATACTAGGTCTGTTTATGACAGCAGAGTAACATTATGAACTCAATACTAGAGTCACATAAACTCAATACTAGATGTGTTTATGAATGCAAGGTAATATTATAAACTCAATACTAGGTCTGTTTATGAATGCTTCTGTCCTTGAGTGTAATAAAATGTTCAGCAGTCGGAAGTCTGAATTCTCTCTCTCTTTCTGTCTGTGTGTCTGTCTGTCCTCTCTCTCTCTCTTTCTCTCTTTCTCTTTCTCTCTCGCCCCCTCTCTCTCTTTCGCCCCGTTCTCTCTCTCTCTTCTTTCTTTCTCTCTCTCTCTCTCTTTTCTCTCTCTCTCTTTCGCCCCCTCTCCTTAGCCCCCCTCTCTCTCTTTCGCCCCCCTCTCTCTGTCTCTCTCTCTCTTTCGCTCTCTCTCTCTCTCTCTCTCTTTCGCCCCCTCTTTCTCTTTCGCCCCCCTTCTCTCTCTCTCTCTCTTTCGTCCCCCTCTCTCTTTCGCCCTCTCTCTCTCTTGCCCCCCCTCTCTCTCTTTCACCCTCCACTTCTCTCTGTGTCTGTCTCTCTTTCTCTCTCTCTCTCTCTCTCTCTCTCTCTCTCTCTCTCTCTCTCTCTCTCTCTCTCTCTCTCTTAGTAGCTATCCATAACGCCCAGTGTCAAAATGAGCGAATGGGTTCAGTGAATCAGTGACCCCCCGCTCGTTCTGCAGACTCCTAACTCAGAATCTGCCAGCCATTGTCTCCCTTCTTGCAGTTACTACCACGTGCCATGAGCGGTGGTAGTAAAATGTAGAGAAAACAGTGTTTGCACCGCCATTATGATTTGACTTCCTTTCAAACGTGCGTGCTGACAATGTTGCGGTCATGAGGTAGCGTATAGGCCTGATTGTATGCAGTTTGCCCTTTCGAGAAATTCGTGGCAATTCTTTGTTGATTTTTTTGTGGAAATATTCTATCGTTTTCTCTCCTCTCTCTCTCTCTCTCTCTCTCTCTCTCTCTCTCTCTCTCTCTCTCTCTCTCTCTCTCTCTTTCTCTCTCTCTCTCTTTCTCTCTCTCTTTCTCTCTCTCTCTCTCTCTCTATCTCTCTCTCTTACTCTCTCTCTCTCTCTTTCTCTCTCTCGATCTCTCTCTCTCTCGATCTCTCTCTCGCGATCTCTTTTTTTTTTTATTTTTTTTTTTTTTTTTTTTTTTTTAATGTTGGATGTCGTTTGTGTTGATGATTTTTGCTTGGTCTGTGGAGTTAAATGCTTGACGTTTTTTTTTAAATAGTTTCAAAACGAAAAATAAACGAAAGCCAGATAACAACACATCCTATCACGTATGTGATCATTACATTAATAATAAACATTTTTTTGAAAATAAAACAATCAACATCATACAGACTGCCTACTAGAAAAGTATAGAACATAAGCCATGAAAGATAAACAAACAAACAAACTTATTAAGAAGCATGCATGTATAACAAATTTAACGTTAAACACTAGTTGTAACAAGGATCGTCCGCGGTGATACTAACAAGAGGAGGACACATGAATGTCCATTTGGTGAGTAGTCAACAGAAGAGAATTTATTATTTATGAAAACGGATGAATGAAATGTGGCAGAGCGGCTGAAGGAGAGACAGAATGTTAAACAAAATTCAAAGAAAGAGAGAGATGCTTGGACTTGCTGATGGCCTTGGCAAGACAAATGCCATTAGAAAACGAGGGGGAGAGAGAGAGAGAGAGAATGTGTGTGGGAAGAAGAGAGAGAGGGAGAGAGAGAGAAAGAGGGTGTGCTTGTGTGTGTGTTTGTGTGAGAGAGAGAAAGAGATGAGAGAGTGTGTATGTATCTGTGCTTTTGTGTATGTGTGTGTGTGTGTGAGGAATAGAGGGAGGGAGGGGGGAAGGAGGAAGGGAGAGACAGGGAGAGGGTAAGGAAAGAGCATTAAATGTCGTCTGTTATTCCAGGTAATGTGAGTTTGGTGTCGGCCATGACAGTCCCATTTCGTCTTACGTTAAACACCCGTCCCTTGTTGTCTTTTATTGTGGTGTTTCTGCTTTGCTGTGTTCCTCTCTTGCGATTTTCTGTCTGTCTGTCTGCCTACCTATCTGTCTGCCCCTTCCCTCTTCTCTCTCTCTCTCTCTCTCTCATCTCTCTCTCTGTCTCTCCCCCTCGCTTCTTCTCTATCTGTGTCATTCTCTCCTTTCTCTCTATCTTTCTCTCTCTCTCTCTCTCTCTCTCTCTCTCTCTCTCTCCCCCACTGTCCGTCCGTCTGTCTGTCTGTCTGTCTCTCAAAGCAAAGGGAAGTTCGTGATCCTCAGACTCGAGTGTATACCCCATGGGATGCCGGGGCCTCTTTCAGTGTAAACAGCATCTCCACTGTCTGGAAATTCTCTGCTAGAAAATTAATTTTCCTCTTTTTCTGTCCATGTCATTGTTTCTGTCTTGCTCCTTTCCTTTCTGTCACCTCTTCATATCATTGTTTCGCTTTGATGGTCTCCCAATAATCCGTACATACTTTCTATTAGGACCGATAATTCTGTACGTGTATTAAGTGTCTTTTTGACTGTAAGGAACTGTGAACTGCTTTGCGGCAATTTTTATACAATTTTGACACGTTTGTGTATTATGTTTTAGTTTTGTTTATACATCAAGTATCCAGGTTTGTTTTCGTAGGACCCCAGGTAATAATTGGGCGGAATACTCAAAGCCAGGGGCATATCCTTACATTATGTGCACGAATGCATTGATATATGGACTAAAATGTTCTTTCCCACTTGCTCTTTTTAAAGATCATCGAGGTGATGTGTGCGTTTTGAGATGGTTATGGCTCTGATAAAGGTCTGCGCTGTAGGCTGGGCATAAAAGAACTAACAGTAGAGACAGACCGCTAAAAGAAAACGTAGGTCTGAGAACCACAATGAACAAAGTAGAACTAAAAGCAGATGATATCGAATGTAGGTCAAAGAGAAATAATCTGATAGCGACAGACAGCAGGAGAGAGAGAGAGTGAGACGAGAGAGAGAGAGAGTGAGACAGAGAGAGAGAGAATGAAATTGCTAAGGACTGTGAGGGCTTACCTCGGGGATAATGCGCTGAAAAGTTGGAAATATTAAAAGACTTGGGTTTTTTTGATAGCGTATAACGGTAAAACCAGTTCCCCAGTTGTCACGAGGTGCAGTTTTCGTGAAGTTTACATCCTCAGAAATGCCAGTTGAAGGATAGTAATGTTCCCCCACCACCCCCCCGGGGGGGGGGGGTAGAGGGTGAGATGTCTCTGCACGTGTGCGTGACGCAAGGAGGGAGCCATGAAGCTGTCTATGCAATGAAAAGAAAGGGGGGGGGGAAGTGACACCGGTTAGAATGCTTACGAGCACTTATTGTGAACGGGACCCAGTTTGCCTTTGATGGAAACCATAGCCACCATTCGCTGTGGTGAAGTGGTCAGCGCAGCAGACTACCGTTTGGAAGGCTGTGGGTTCGAATCACCATCAGTCAGTCTTTTCAAAACCATCGTGGGTATTTTCAGCTCCAACCGCCCCCTACCCGGAGTTGAGCGTGTTACGGGTTCATTGGGTAGACTGGAAGAACCACACAGTCGAGTCTCATCCACTTCACGGATGCGCTATGTTACATAAATCTTCTGACCAACACCTCATTCTTTATCTGTATTTCTCGGGCCTGGTTGACCCAAGTATATGATACGATAGAAAGCGTAGAGTGTACCCCTGTCACGTAATCTCACTACAACTCCATAGCATAATGTTCATCATCTTCATCGTCATCATCATCATGGCATTGTAAGTGCTGTTTCAGTTTCTGTGGCCATTAAGGGTGGCATAGATAATGGGGGTAAGGGGAGAGGAATACACAGTTAAACTGTCAACATGCGATGATCCTTTAAGGAAAAAACAGAAACGATGGAAACGATGTCATCCGAAAAGTATATCAGGAAATCGGTCGGCCTTGTACGAAGTAACAAAGCAAGTCTGCTGTTGAAATCAGTTTAGTATGATTTGCAAGGGGGAACCATAATGTAAAATCACCGGCCAAGTCGACCGTCTCTCTAGCATTGCCCATGCACATGTTGCATGCAAACCAGAAGCATGTCCGTGCAACTGTGTGTTGACTGTCCACGCCTCACAACAGTACAACAAGTATCGGTTCAGTATAACATTCAAGAACTCTCTTCCTGATGTTAATGATAGGCATTTGTTGGTAAAAACGCTTTTCATCTTCTTGAATGCTGTTTTGGCTTGGCCGGTTCTGCTGGCTATTTCTGATGTACATCTGCCGACTGGTGAGATGACCGTTCCGAGATATTTAAACTTATCACCTGTTCAGAGTTGTGCCATTTGCATATTTTGCATGAGGGGATTTCTTGTGTTTTACTGATTACCATGACTTCAGTCTTCCTGCTCCAGCCCTTTCGTTTTGCTTTCAATTTCTCTTATGTTCACAGGGTTCTGTAGGTCTTGTTTATTTTCTGTAATTTGCACGGTGTCATCTGCGTAACGAAATATCTTCAGAGATGTTTGTCCGGAAGCAGTTTTCAAGTTCTTGCAAAAGATCGTTAGATTTCGTCTTGTATAAATAATTATACGTATGGGTTAGATTTTTAATTGCACTTAAGACGTGAACAAATAACTTGGAGCTTGTCTTTTTTCTTTCTTTCGTTTTTGTTAAATGTGAAGTTGTTTTGAAGGTGGTGTTTGACCTGTTATGACGCTAGTCAGTTAGTGGGGGCTGTAAGCACTGAACTTGAACAGGGGAAGCTCATTCCTGTTGTATGGACCAGACACAGAAAATGAGCGACGATCGACTATGGAACATCTGTAACGATGAATTTGTGAGTGAGTGTCAGAAGCAGAAGGGAGATAAACAGTATTAAGAAGACATATGAATGGAGGGTGAGGGGTACCAAAAAAAAAAAAAAAAAAAGAAAAGAAGAAAAAAAAGAAAGGAAAAGGAAAAAAAAAAAAAACGACAGAAAGCGCCACGCGATAGGCACGTGATTTGTTTCCAACAGGAGGGCAACCACAAACCGTCATGGCTGCCCTGCCGGGTCAGGGTCAAAGTAAGGTCGAGGTCGTATCAACGCTGGAAAAGAAATTTCATCAGCTAGCCCAACTTGCTGGGTTTTGTCTTGGCTGTTTTTTTCTTTTTGACAATTTTTTTTTTATATGTAGTCTTGACTTGTCTTTTACCACTGCCAGTAGGTTGAAAGAACAGTCTCATAATCTCAGTAGTTAATCCTTTGACGCCGCACCCAGTTCCGACCTGTAAAAATGAACTATTTGAGGCCTTAACCCTTTCCACCCGCCCCCATGGGGAAGCTGGGGGCTCTTTCAGTATAAATAGTATTTTCACTTTCTGGGAATTCTATGCTAGAAATTTCCTCTTTTCTGTCACTCGCTTTGTTTCTGCCTTGTTTCTTTGCTCTTTTGTCATTTCTTCCTATCATTTTCTGCCGTGCTGGTCCATTCACCTGTATGTGTTCGATAAAGTCTTACTTACTTTTTCTTAGAATTGATAATTGGGTACATGTATTAATTAAGTGCATTTTTTGGCTCTAGGCAGGTGAGATATGCGGAAGCAATTATAGGTAGTTTATGCCCTTTTTATATATGTTTTGGTGTCTTTAGGTATGCTTAAATTTGTATTCAGGTGTGTTTTTTCAATCACCTGTGCGATAAATTGGACGGAGTGGTCAAGCCGGGGTATGTCCTTAAGTCATGTGCGCGAATGCGTTGATATGTGTACATTCTTTTTGTTTTTTTTTGTTTTTGTTTTTGTTTTTCTGTTGTTTTGTATGTTTTGAAGCTGTTATAACTCTGATATGGCTCGACGCAGTCGGATGGGCTTAAGACAATAAACAATAACCCTTTCTACCAGGTTCCTGCAGGAAGCTGGTGGAGAGGATGAGGGCGTCAAAGGGTTAAGTTTTTGCTCTGCTGTCATTGGTTGACAGTGCAAGACGCTGGTGGACAAGGTAGCGGGAGTCAAAGGGTTAAGTGTTTGCTTTGCTGTCACGGTTGACAATGCAGGGTGCTGGTGGTCAGGATGGCAGGAGTCAAAGGGTTAAGATGGTCGCCAAGTTGACGGCTAGGCTTGAGCGCGGGCATCGTATTTTGTGGGTACCTCTGAGCGGCAGCTCTGTGTGTCTGTTGGTAGAAAGAGTGAGTGACACTTCCTGTGTGGATGTCATTGATCGAAAAGGGAACATACCAGCATAAGTTTTCGTCACTGTGAAAGTTTCGTTTATTTATTTATTTTTCAACCTTCACAAGTTGTCGCACACATGTGAGGCACTCCCACCGTAGGCTACGCAGTAGCATTTTTGACTAGGGGGAAGAATTTATGGGGGGATTTTTGTATACATGTCACACTGAAAACAAAATGGGTGACAAAAATACATGCATACATACGTGTGTATTTGTTGTGTGTGTGTGTGTGTGTGGTGTGTGTGTGTGTGTGTGTGGAGGAGAGAGAGAGAGAAGAATAGATTGTTTTGTCTTTAAGCATTTTTAGATTGTTTTCAAATTATCGGAAAGTGTAACATTCATACCATTTAGAAATTTGTATTTTTGTGTGTGTGTGTGTGTGCGCGCATATTTTTGACACACACACACATACACATAGACACACACACACACACACACTAACACACACACCACACACACACATTATATATGTATGTATGTATGACCACACAACCCCACACACAACAACACAACACACACCACACACACACACACACACACACACACACACACACACACACATATATATATATAAGCTACGCACAAAAAGTTAAGGATCACTTGCACAAAAATTCATAACTTTCAAAATAAGAAAGCCAATGCGTTGAAGTTTGGCAAACATTTAATTCCATGCTTTAGTGATAACGATACACAATTGCCTTCAATTTCGAGCAGTCGTTTGGTGTGTACATTTGATCAAAGTGGGTACGTATCGAAATTTGATTTCCCAAAGTCATTGAAATCACAAGACAGGGCATTCTGATGCTCCCAAAAGTTCAGTAATGCGTGTGATCGCCATGGCTGTTCTGGCACTCGACGCAGCGAGTCCTCATCGAGTTGACCAGGTTGGTGAAGATCCTCTGTGGAAGCGCCTGCCACTCAGCCTGCAGCATCTGGTAGAGGTGTTGGGCATCCCTGGGAGGGGGGTGGTTGCTCCTCACTTTGCGATCCAGCTCATCCCAGAGGTTCTCAATCGGGTTGAGATCGGGACTGCATGCTGGCCACTCCATTCTGTTGACTCCAGACTGCTGCAGGAAGTCGTTAACCACCCTTGCCCTGTGGGGGCGAGCGTTGTCATCCTGGTAGACAGCCGTCGGTCCCATCTGCTGCAGTGTAGGCACAGCCAGCGGTTGAAGGATCTCATCCCGGTATCGGAGGCCAGTCAGGTTACCCTGTACATGATACAAGGGTGTTCTGTGGTGAAGGCTGAAGGCCCCCCAGACCATTACAGAACCTCCACCAAAGGCCACCTTTTCTTGGACAGTGGTGTCAATAAAGCGTTGCCCTGGGCGCCTCCAGACCCCCAGTCGGCCGTCGTTATGGTTCATGGTGAAGCGTGATTCATCACTGAACAGGACCTGGGACCATTGCTGACGTGTCCACCTCACGTGACGTCTGCAGAAGGCGCGGCGTGCTGCCCTATGGGCTGGAGTTAAGCGTGGCCGTATAGCTGGGCGACGAGAACGGAGGTTAAACCCATGAAGGCGGTTCCGTATGGTCTGCTGGCTGATGTTGATGTTAGTAGCCACCCTCAGCTGCCTTCGAATGATGCTGGAAGAGGCTGTTCTTGTCTGCAGGGCTTGTCGTTCAATGAGACGATCTTCACGTGAGTTTGTCTTCTTCGGTCGACCAGATCTGCGTCTTTCATGGACCCTCCCAGTGGCTGTGAAGCGTTGAATCAGTCTGACAATGACCGAGATGGACACCTGAAGTCGCCTGGCCACTTCTCGCTTGGGAACACCATCTTGGAACCATGCAACAGCTCGTCCCCTCTCAAACTCGCTCAATTTTCGTCGTGGAGGCATTGTCAGATCAGGCCTACTACTGGTGGAATGTCTTCTTATAAAGCCAAGCAAGAGACAGCATCTCACACATTAACAGCAGTGCTTGCACGTGCATAATGGTTTTTCCATCTGGCTTGTGCAATGTGTTCAGGCAGAACGGTCCAAAACAAGGTCCTTTTTCGCAAGTTTCCGCTTTTCCGTTTGCGGCCAAGCTCAGTAGTAGAGAATCCCGTGCACTTTTCGCACTAACACAACATCGCCCACTTACAGCTGAACAAGAATTCATAACAATTTGGCTGGACTGAGAAATAAATAACAGTAGCGAACTGAGTTTATTACGCACCTGTTTTCTCATAGTGATCCTTAACTTTTTGTGCGTAGTTTATATAGTGAGTGTGTGTGTTTATATTTTGGGTGTTTTTTTTTCCTCAGGCAGGTGGGGCAGCTTGTGTATAGGTCACTGAGAAAAAAAAATAGAAGTGGTATAAATAATGGTTTTTGGTGTGTGTTCGTGTGTATGTGTGTGTGCGCGCGCTCGCGCGCGTGCGTGTGTGTGGTGATGATGGTGTTTTTCATTATTCATGAATTGTCGCGAACACAGCGTTCCCACGGTTGTACTTCAGTTCGGAGCTCGGAGTTCGTTCAAGAGGGAGTCATCCATCGCAATCGGACAGTCCCATATCTGCTCCACCCCAATCTGCACGCAATCACCTGTCAGAACTCACTCCCTGAGCCTGTGCAAAAAACAAAACAAACAAAAAAAAACTACGAGCAAGCGAAGTCTTGAAAGTGTGGAGGGGTGTTGTTGGGGGGGGGGGGGGGGGGGCGAGAAGAACCTATAAAACACTTAAGCTGACAGACACCAGCGGAATGATGGAAACGTTAGGATGGGCCACTGTAAGCTTGTGGAGGTCCTTGCTGGGGAGGAGACTGTTTGGGTGTCGTGAGGGAAAGAGTGTTGTACGGTGTCACGGACAACAAGAACACAACAACATGACGGGCAAAATTTAAATTTGCCTATCGCCGAAGTGTTATATGTGTTGTAGAGAGGTCATGGGAAGTTGTGAAACGTTGTCAAGTGGCAGTCGATATTTCACAAAATGTTTGGGTCGGTCGTTTCTTTAACAGTTAGTGGTAAACAGCGTGTGAGTGTCCTTTTATGGGGTCAAAATTGTGAAGTTTTTTGGTTTAGTTTGTTTTGTTTTCTTTTGTTTTCTTTCTTTTGGTTCGGTTTTTTGTTTGTTTGTTTGTTTTTGGTTTTTTGTAGTTATTATTTATTTTTTTGGGGTGGTGGAGAGGTTGTGGTGACTGGGCGATGAAGGGAAGATGGGGGGTTGTAGGGGAGGGAATGAGTGTTATATAGTTTTGTTTGTTTCGGCGTTTGCAACAAGTCAGAGTCACACAAGCATGAGCGATGGCCGTGAAGAAAGCTTTAGGATTGGAGGAATATATCCAAGTACTTGGCTTGTCTGGTGGGAGGCGGATCACAACGATAAACAAGAAACAAAGCAATAAACTACCATCAGATAGAGCACAGTGATAAACAAGAAACAAAACAGTAAACTACCATGAAGCGGAGTACAGTGATCAACAATAAACAAAGCAGTAAACTACCAAGGAAGCGAGTGGCAGAATGGTTCAGACATTCGCCTGCCAATAACTAAACTCGAGATTCCAGGGTCCGTTCCCCGTGTAGGCCTTGACTTTTCTCTTCAGATTGACCGGAAAATCGAACAGAACGTCTAGTCCTTCGGAAGAGGACCAAAAACGGGTCGCACCCGTGTGCCTTCTGTCCAGTTAAAGATCCCACGGCTGTTGAAAATCATGGAGAGCAGAGCCATTGCCCGGCTGCTGTGGTAAATAAACACCGGAGAGTTAGGTTGATTTCCCGGGTCCCTTCCCTTGAAGGCCAGTGAGCCTTTTCTTCTTGGGTGGCGCTGCACTGCGGCGACGCGCTCTCAAAGGAGAGAGCAGCTCGAGTTTCAAATGGTAAATCTACTGTGAAAAAAAAAATCAATATGAATGTGAAGGTCTTACTCACATGCTCCTGTGTTGCGCAATGCACGAGGCAGTAACAGCGCTGCAGAGGGCTCGGTCGGCCAGTCTGTGGGCATCACTCCACCAGTTGTAGGTCTCTGTCCACCGTCTGGCGCCAGTTCATTTCCAGTCTTTCCCTCCTTCGCCGCCCTTCTGGGTTCCAGTTCAGTACTTGTGTGGTAAGTCTGAAAGACGGCAGTCTAGCGGTATGGCCCGGCGAGCTTAGTCGACTCGTCGACTCTTACCAAGTCTGAACAGTAATAGTAATGAGGATTAATAATTTTACTTATTTAGCGAAAACGGTTCATGTCGAAAGCTCGCTCGTGGCGTTTTACAGGATTAGAACATTATTAAAACTTTCTATCAAGTAAAATCAAACATTGGCAAAACATGAAAAGAAAATAAGTATTAGGAACTGTGCTAAGATAAATAGTGGGCAACGGAGTCGTACCAAGAAAGTGCAGACAAGATGTAGCGATGAATGGGGGACGCAGCAAGGACAAAATGAATGGCATTCATTACCGCAACAACAAAAAAAGTATAAAGCTTTTCGAATCGACGTCACACCGCCTACCTGACCATCCAGTCGCTCCGTGCTGTCAGTCCTGAAAGTAGTGAACAACGCGCCACGTTAGTGGAAATTGGCCGAGGCCTGTTACTTAGCTCTAAGATGGCGAGATTTCAGTGACAAACGCCAGATAAGAAGGAGTCTGTCTTTGTTTCACTTTGCGGCAAGCATGGTCAGGTATTCGCTCGGTAAGGCAGTGGACAGCATTGAGAGGGTCTTTCCGGCGTGGTTAGACCGCAAGTCGCCTTTGTGTTTGACGACGACCCCGTCCTCTGTTGTGAAACAAGCACTGCACTTTGGATGAAATTGTACTTCCACCTCGCGACTATTTCATAGTACGCTTTTTTTTCTTTTTTCTTTTTTCTTTTTTCTTTCTTTTTTTTTTTTTTTTCCCTCTCACCCTCGCTACACTTTATCTCGCCACTTGCGTGCAGTCGTGGTGGCTTGCAAGACAAAGGCCTCTGTAGTGTCGTACATTGTGTCAGTGCTCAGTCTAGCCGTCAGTCGCTTTTTGCCTTTTCAGCAACCTTCATTGAGGGCTGAAGTCAGAGGTACCAACCAGCAGGCGCCGTCTTAACTTTTCAGCAAACTTCATCGAAGGTTGAAGTCAGAGGTGCTAGGCCAGCAGGCGTCTTCTTGACTTTTCAGCAAGCTTTATTGAGGCCTGATGCCAGAGATGCCAGGCCTGCAGGCGCCTTCTTGACTTTTCAACAAGCTTCACTGAGGGCTGAAGTCAGAGGTGCCAGGCCTGCAGGCGCCTTCTTGACTTTTCAACAAGCTTCACTGAGGGTTGAAGTCAGAGATGCCAGGCCTGCAGGCGCCTTCTTGACTTTTCAACAAGCTTCACTGAGGGCTGAAGTCAGAGATGCCAGGCCTGCAGGCGCCTTCTTGACTTTTCAACAAGCTTCACTGAGGGCTGAAGTCAGAGGTGCCAGCCTGCAGGCGCCTTCTTGACTTTTCAACAAGCTTCACTGAGGGCTGAAGTCAGAGGTGCCAGGCCTGCAGGCGCCTTCTTGGCTTTTCAACAAGCTTCACTGAGGGCTGAAGTCAGAGGTGCCAGGCCTGCAGGCGCCTTCTTGACTTTTCAACAAGCTTCACTGAGGGCTGAAGTCAGAGGTGCCAGGCCTGCAGGCGCCTTCTTGACTTTTCAACAAGCTTCACTGAGGGCTGAAGTCAGAGGTGCCAGGCCTGCAGGCGCCTTCTTGACTTTTCAACAAGCTTCACTGAGGGCTGACGTCAGAGGTGCCAGGCCTGCAGGCGCCTTCTTGACTTTTCAACAAGCTTCACTGAGGGCTGACGTCAGAGGTGCCAGGCCTGCAGGCGCCTTCTTGACTTTTCAACAAGCTTCACTGAGGGCTGACGTCAGAGGTGCCAGGCCTGCAGGCGCCTTCTTGACTTTTCAACAAGCTTCACTGAGGGCTGACGTCAGAGGTGCCAGGCCTGCAGGCGCCTTCTTGACTTTTCAACAAGCTTCACTGAGGGCTGACGTCAGAGGTGCCAGGCCTGCAGGCGCCTTCTTGACTTTTCAACAAGCTTCACTGAGGGCTGACGTCAGAGGTGCCAGGCCTGCAGGCGCCTTCTTGACTTTTCAACAAGCTTCACTGAGGGCTGACGTCAGAGGTGCCAGGCCTGCAGGCGCCTTCTAACAAAGCTATGGTACCACGTAATACATCGCAAATGTCTGGATAGTCATCAGCATCAGATAAGTACAACGGTCGCCCTTTGAGGCCCTTTCAGGGTTGGAGCAGTGCAGTCCTATGTCTCAACAGGATCCACCATTACCAACTGACTGTCTCATCAAGCCAGGGGACGAGGGAGGACAGTTGCTGGCTGCTACAGCTCTTCTGCCCTCCCAGTTCTATGGCAGCCAGCAGCAGGCACTAGAAAAAAAGAGCCTGCCTTTTTCATTGCCAGATATGGTCTGACCGTGCAAGGCAGCAAAGAATAGGAGGAGGAGGTTGGGCTGCAGTCATCAGTATAAATTTGTAGTGCCGTCATTGTTTTTGTACAAAATCATGTTGTCCTTGGAACAGTCTAGCGATCTGCTGTAATAGTACTGTTTGAGATATAGCCCTGGTATGATATCGCGCTACGCAGTCGGTTGGACATTAAACAGTATTAATAAGCAGAAGAAACAAACCTGATCGGTTCTTGCGTATATGAATAGTGCCCGCTCATTTACGAAAAATAATTTTGTAACTAACCTTAAAATAAAACACAAAAATAGAAGTAGAACGCGTATTTGATATAACAAAACAGGAGAAGCGCAAATTTTCGGCCAACTTGGCCTTTGTCAAGCGTGTATACGAAGAACAAAAAGGAATAAATGCACAACGCTTAGCAAAACACACACACTCAACACACACACGCACGCTCGCTGGCATGCACGCACGCACGCACACACACACACACACACACACACACACACACACACACACACACACACACACACACACAACTAGACACTTTCCAAACATAGCGTCCTGGCAGGAAAAAATGGCAGATGTGTATACTCGTAACTAAGAAACAGGGGAGACTATCTTTGGTTATCCACAGCGATCAGTCCAACCATTTCAGTGTC
>CM060313.1:45286215-45288715 GCA_030674185.1 Monoplex corrugatus
AGAGAGAAAGAGAGCAGTGCGGAGGCTGACGAGCTGCTCCGAATGGCCTCTGAAAAACATGCTTTCATGTTCGTCATACAGAGAATAAAAATCCTTAATGTGTGTGTGTTTGGGGGGGGGGTGGCTATGGCTTTGTGTGTGTATGTGTGTGTTTGTGTGTGTGGCTCTGTGTGTGTGTGTGTGTCTGTGTGTGTGCATATATATGTTTGTGTGTGTGTGTGCATATGTTTGTGTGTGTGTGTGTGTTTTATTATTTGTTTGTATTCGAAAGCACAATACTATGATGTGTGTGTGTGTGTATGTATGTGTGTCTTTGCGTGTGTGTGTCTTTGCGTGTGTGTGACTGTGTGTGGCTATGTGCTTGTGACTGTGTGTGTGTGGCTCTCTCTCTCTCTCTCTTTCTGTGCGTGTGTGTGTGTGTGTGTGTTCGAAAGCGCAACAATGCGATATATCGCCGTCGTGATAGGTTGACTAGAACACGTTGTTGCGATCTTCCTGTCACAAATCTTTTTTTTAATTTTTTTTTTAAGCAATATCGTTTTGTAATTCAGCATACATCTGTCATTTTGTCCTGCTGGGTGTCATGTTTGGCAAGTTGTCTACTGGGTTTTGTTTTGTTTTGTTTTGTATTTATCCTTTGTTGTCTTTGGTATACGCTTGACGAAGACCAGTTGGCCGAAAATTTGTGCCTGTATTGTTTTGTTATGATAAGTATGCGTGCTGATTCTTTGTTTGTTTGTTTGTTCTTTGTTTGTTTGTTTTGTTTTGTTTTATTGTATCTTAATTCCTTTAAAAAGTAAATGAGCGATGGAGGAAAGACCCGCCTGCTAATCATGCGTCATGGAAGTTTTCGACCTTGGCGCATGGCAGTAATGGTGGAAGGTCAAGTTTACAAGGTCAGCTTTACCGGCGGGACAAAAAAAAACAAAAGATAAAAAGCAATGCACAAGTGTACATTTGCTTTTTCCGTCACCGACGGATGTGAACGACGAATGCATGAGAATCTGTTTAATGTGATACTCGAGTCTTGTATTCATACTATAGCATCCTCCTTTTTAGAGGATAATAAATACCCTGCTCCATTTTAGAGGACAGTAAATACCCTCCTTTTTAGTGGACAATAAATACCCTCCTTTTTAGAGGACAATATATACCCTCCTTTTTAGAGGACAATAAATATCCTCCTTTTTAGAGGACAATAAATACCTTCCTTTTTAGAAGACAGTAAATACACTCCTTTTTAGAGGACAATAAATACCCTCCTTTTCAGTGGACAATAAATACCCTCTTCCTTTTTAGAGGACAGTGTATGCTCTCCTCCTTTTTAGAGGACAATAAATGCCTTCCTCCTGTTTAGAGAACAATAAATGCCTGTTGGGAGACCTTGTTCTTCAAAATTGGTAGCATTATGTCTACCCCCCAACTGTTGAAACTTCCCCTACGTCTCATTCGCGATTACGATCGGACGATCATCACTACCTTTCGTGAATCAGAGAAATTACACCGCTCCCTAGCGAAGTTCAGGAACCATCTACACTTCACACTGCACTGCAAACATCACGGCGTCTTTCCCACCAGCCTAAAAATCAAAACTCCGATGAAAGGAACAGCAGCAAATAATATCATCAATCAGGCACAACGAGCACTCATGAACGAACGCATCAAGCAAATCAACACCCGCATCACTTGTCTGGAAGGGAAAATCCAAGACCTCGAGGAAAGACTGAGCTCTAGCACACTACCAGATGCTATGCTCTCCGAAATCAAAGAGTGGCTAAACAACACACGACGAATAGAATGGGACAAAGTACGCCAACGCCATCGAAAGAAATTCGAACTTCTAGCACCAAAAAACAACAGGAGACAACAGAATGACAAAAGCGAGATTACACCTGTACCGGAAGAAACAAAAAGAAAGACCAAAGAGAGGTGGGTGATCAATCTATCAGATCGCCAACTCACTAAACCTGAACAGGAAGTACTAGAGAAAGGACTAAATTTCGCCGTAGCCCCTAACAAGCTTCCAGTGGTAGACCTCATCACAAGCATTGAAACAGCTTGCAGGTATATTGGCCCTAATTCAGAAGAAGCCACACACTTAAGATCAGACTGTGTCAGAATCATGAAACAGGCCAAACTACCGAAATCCAACTTAACACCGGACCAAAGACGGGCTCTGGCGGATTTAAAGAACGAACACGCCACGATGATCCTACCAGCTGACAAAGGTCGTGCCACAGTCATCATGCCTAGACCCATGTACTATGAGAAGGCAAGCAAACTTCTGGAAGATACTACAACATATGAACGCCTCAAGAAAGATCCTACTTCCAAGTTTTCCAACAAACTGAAAGACACACTGAAACGCCTGAAAGAGACGGACCGCCTGTCATTAGAACAGTACAGGAAATTATACCCAACTGTGTCCGACGTCCCCAAGTTCTATGGTCTACCCAAAGTCCACAAGAAAGAAGTCCCCCTCCGTCCCATAGTCGCATCC
>CM060313.1:45293715-45301215 GCA_030674185.1 Monoplex corrugatus
ATTGAATGAGCAGCCACGTAACAAAAATTGTAAGTCCAGCGTTTGGCTTGCTCATTAAAGTTTCAATAAATAATACGTACATTGTGGTGTTTTCTAATGATCAAAAGTGTAAGTCCAGTGTTGGGCGTACTGATTAAGGCTTTAATGTACATATACATTGTGGTGTTTTTTTTAATTATAGTATTAAGTCTATTTGGACTTCTCTTACAGCTTGTTGAGCATGCCACACAGAAGTAAGAATTAAAACGGCACGGATTCTAAACTACGAGCTGTACATATTACATTTGCAAACATAATAAATCGATGTGAAATCTGCACAAAGTTTTTGAACGGAATGGTAACAGTGCTTTTGCAGATTTCGTTCGTTTTCTCTGTGTAATTCTGTCATAAGTTTTTAATTAATTAAATTTCATAGTTGTATTCATATCAGCGTTACACCCAGTAAGAAGAAGCTAAGGATTTTATGGTGCAGAGGTACTACGCATGGTCCAGGTTTGGGAAATGCGACATCCGGTGAAAGACAGGAAATGGAGCACCGGACGCGCTTGGCTCCACCTGGCGACAACCTTCAACCCGCGTGTGATTTCATTAGTTTCTTAATTAATGAATAGCCTCGTAAAAAAACTTGTTAAGTCCAGTGCTGGTCGTGTTCATTTACCTTTTAAAATATCATACGGTGTGTGTGTAGGGGGGGGAGGTGCGTGCGTGTGTGTGTATGTGTGTTTAACACATTTCCTGTTTCCTGTTTTTAACCAAGGACACTGATTCAGATCGACTCGTTCCCCATAGGGATGCCGGGGTCCCTTTCATTGTGTACATCGTCGTATCTCCGCTTTCTGGAAATTCTGTGCAAGAAATAATTTCCTCTTTTCTGTCGCTTGCTTTGTGACTGCATTTCTCGTTTGTTTTCTGTCATCTCTTTCAGTCATGTTCTGGTCCATTCACCTGTATGTGTTCATTAAAGCCTTAATTACTTTATCCTACGCTTGATAATTGGGTACATGTATTGACTGCGTTTTTAACTGTATAGAGCTGTGATGTGCAGAAGCAATTTCAGGTAATGTAGGCCAGTTGTTATACAAGTTTTAGTATCCGTAGTTATGTTTACATTTGTGGGCTTTTTTCTTTTTTTAAAAAAAATTTTATTCTCTGGTAATAACTTGGGGGGAATAGTCAACACCAGAGACATTTCCTTTGATTATGTGCATGTGAATGCATTTTGATATGTGTACTTCATTTTCTTTTTTCCAATTTTTTTTTAAAGAAAGTTTTGTGCACGCTTTGAAATGGTCATAGCCCTGATACGGTTCTGCGCAGTCGGCTGGGCTGCGCTTTAAACAATAAGACTTAAAAGTAACAATCCAGATCGACTTAATGAAATTTGAAACTTAAAAACAATTAATGAAGATTAATAGAGTTAGATTATGTGCGGTCTGCCCAACAGCTAGCTCTTACTGTTTTTCACATATGTAATAAGCATAAGATACGAGAGAGAGTGGGTGTGGGTTTGGGTGTGGAGGATTAATGAGGTCCGGGCGTGTAATATATTTCATAAACTGTGTCAGTGAAGGTTTCTTGACTGATATGTTTTTTCTTTCCAGAATGTGGGTCATCCATCCTAAAGAAATGCACTATAAATGTATGTCATTTGGGATGAATTTGACCCAGGTAAAAGGTCGTTGACCGATAGATCTACGGTACCAACATAGCTGTACATGTAGTTGAAAGTATTTGAGCTGATCATCACACACACGTCCATTTGAATTGGGATGAAGCGCGCGCGAATGTGTCTGTGTGGGTGTTTAGGTGTGTTTTTTCTGAAAACTTAAGCGTATCATCACACTGTCCATTTGACTTGGGATGATGTGTGTGTGTGTGTGTGTGTGTGTGTGTGTGTGTGTGTGGTGTTTTTTTCCTGAAAACTAAGCGTATCATCACACATTTGTGTGTGTGTGTGTGTGTGTGGTTTTGATTTAATGTCTATTCACTAAAGTGATTTTAGACAACAACAACAACAACAAAAAGGCGGGGGGGGGATAGGGAGTGAAGAGGAATTTGACAATTGTGTCTGTGTGTGTTGTGTTGTGGGTTGGGTTGGGTTGGGTTGTGTTTATCTAAGATCTTAAAGCTTATCATCTCACTCTGTCCATTTGACGTGGGATGGAGAGACAGAGGAAGAGAGAGAGATTGTGTGTGTGTGTGTGTGTGTGTGTGTGGTGTGTGTTGTGTGTGTTTTGGTTTTCTTCCATTCTTTGCTGAAATTAACAGAAATGAAGCTGAGTATGCTTTGACCATTTTGTGTGTGGAAGAGACAGTAAAAAGAACAAAAACAAAACAAAAAAGGGGGGAGGGGGGAGGAGTGGAAGCAGAAGCAAGAAGCTTAACAAGGACGAAGAAAAACGGACAGTTCATGCCCTTTTGACGTTTCCCTGTCATCGGCGCCATGTTGTAGCGTGGGTGGGTGTGTGTGTGTGGGGGGGGTATGTGTGTGTGTGTGAGTATATGTGTGTAGGTGTGTGTGTGTGTGTGTGTGTGTATGAAGGAGAGGGGACAGCTTAAAAACTTGACGGCTGGAAAAACCTCGAAATCTAGAGTCGGTTGCTGGCGTTGAACCATTGAGAAACGCGCGTTGATACGTAAGTGACAGGACAAGCTCAAGAGGTCAACAATTAATAGTTGATACTACGGTCATTATCCTTAATTAATCAACACGCAAGGCCAAAACAAGAGCGAGGCAGCCTTAGCGTGGTTTCTAAGAAGAAAGTTGAGAGTTCCATGGACAGCAAAGAAAACAAAAACGAGACAGTCTTGATGGAGGCAAGACACTAGAAGATCATTGATAAAAAAGATCAGGAAAAAGGCCAGCAACATTTAAATGCCATTTTATGAGGAAAGGGGAATTAGAGCACCTGGTCAAAACGGGAAAGCTGGAGGGAAGAGAACACCAGGTAGACCTTGTGAGAAAATATGGGACGGACTTGCAGGGTGGATGAGGACAGAGAGGGTGGAAGATGTACTTGCAGCGACAAGGGATAGGTGCGTCTGGAGAATCTAGTTAATCCTTTGACCCCCGCACCCTGATCCTTAACCCTGCAGGAAGCTGGTGGAAGGGGGTGAGGGAATCAAAGGGTGAAGTTTTTGTTTTGCTTCTGGCACGTTTGACAGTGCAGGAATGCTGGTGGACAGAGTGCGGGAGTCCAAAATGTTGATAAAGTTCTTTGGAATAGCCAAAGCAAAATTACGAAAACAGAAAAATTAGAAAGAAAGAAAAAAAGAAAGAAGAAATTAAAAAAAATAAAAAGACCTACCAGGAGAGGGCAGTTCTGTGCGTTCTACGCTTTTTCATCCGACGTCTGATGAATAAAAGGGCAACAACGCTGGTTTCAAAAGTAACATGCAGCTGACTACTTCCGCTCCACACGGACACCAAAGTCACACCGCACAGGTAGGTTCAGTCTCTCCTAAACTACACGGGCGGAGCATCATCTGTGTCAGCTGCTTAACAACGAAATGAAAAGGAAGCCCAATGTCAGGGCGGGGGCGATAGCGCCTGTTTCCTGAAATGTGATTTTTGGTAGGCGGGGAGGGGGTGGGGGGCATTCCGTTTCGTCTTTTCCCGTTTCGCCTGATCCCGTTACACGTCACTGTGTTTAACCCAGTCCCATTTTGCCTTAAGTGCATTGACTTGTGTATTAGCTTGTTTACACGTAGACACCCGTTACTGTTATTGTTGTTTAAAGCCCAGCCGATTGTGTAGAGCCGTATCAGGACTATAACCGTTTCAAAGCATACACAATACTTCAACAGGTAAAAAAGAAAAGCCTGAGAAAATTAAGTGCGCATATCAATGCATTCGTGTACATAATCTAAGGAGACCAGTTTATCACGCGGGGAATTTGAAAAACAACTGAATATAAACACAACTAAGGACACTAAAACATATTCTAAAAGGCCTAATTACCTGAAACTGCTTCCGCATATCTCATTTCCCTAGAGCCAAAAATGCACTTAATACATATACCCAATTATCAATCCTAAGTACGAAAAAGACTTTATCGAACACATACAGCTGAATGGACCAGCAAGACAGAAAATGATAGGAAGAAATGAGAGAAAGCAAAAGAAGAAAAATAAGAGACAATGAGAGCGACAGAAAAGAGGAAACTTCTAGCACAGAATTTCCAGAAGGTGGGGATACTGTTTATACTGAAAGAGCCCCCGGCATCCCCACGGGGGGGAACGTAGACACCTACATGCCTCTAACACAAAATGATGAAATGAATGAGTTGCTTTTTCGTGTACTTCATTCTTCCTAATTCTCCTTTCTCACAGACATATGCACACCTGATGGGTAAAATACTGACTTCTGCGGATATGATTAAGAACAAAAACAGTCATGAGCCACAATTAGTCTCTATCCCTCTCTCTCTCTCTCTCTCTCTCTCTCTCTCAAAATATAACGTCTTTGCTCTCTCTCTCTCTCTCTCTCTCTCTCTCTCCTCACTCACTCACTCACTCTCTCCTCGCCTCCCTCTCTCCCTCTCATAAGCTTAGGACGTAAAAAACAAAAAGGCAAACTGGAACATGTGCGTATATAAGGCAGAACGGCACCTTCCCTCTGTACAAAATACACACACACACACACAGCCCTAGGTCACACACTGTAATTGAAAAAGGCGAACTGGGAAAAGGGGAGAAACGGGATGTCACCATGGTTGGACAGGGAGTCGTGACAGCTTATGTGACCTTCCCAAACCAGTTGGCAAGCAGTCTGTCATCACAGAAAGTGTGTGTGGGGGGGGGGGGGTGAGGGGAGGGACAGCGGGTCTCGTGCTGTAACCTGCTTCCTGATATCATGTGATGTGAAGAAAACTGTAACATGGCGCCCCCAGCTGCTGGTGCTGTGTGGGCAGTTTGCTGTGATTTATGTGTGTGTGTGTGGGGGGGGGGGGGGGGGGTCATTCACAAGGGGCTGATTAGGTGGTTGGGTGTGGAGAACGTAAACGAGTACACACTTGCCGTTCATGAAATAACGGTCTAGCCGAAAATACTTCAGTCTTGTGTTGTTCCAGAAAGTCGTTCATCACTTCTTGTTCTTTGCCAAGCAGCTTCCTTTCTTTTCTCTCTGATGTAGGCTTTGTCCTTCCCCATTTCTCTCCCCTCCCTACCATCGGTGGGTTGCAACTTTTCACGTACACCAGTGGGTTTTTATATGCATTGCTGTTTGTTTGTGTTAGTGTTAGTGTGTGTGTGTGTCTGTATGTTTGTGTGTCTGTCTGTATGTGTGTGTGTGTGTGTGTCTCCCTCTGTGACTCTCTCTCTCTCTCTCTTTCTGTCTCTCTCTCTCTCTCTCTCTCTCTCTCTCTCTCTCTCTCTCTCTCTCTCTCTCTGTGTGTGTATGTGTATGTGTGTTTACACCTCCTCGCTGTTAAGGCAGTCATACTCCATTTTCGGGGGCTTCATGATGGGTGGGGTTGTTTTTTTTTCTGTTTTCATAAACCATTGAACAGTGACATGGCTCACAGATATCTTTAACGTGCCTGTTAGAGGGTCTTTGTGCACACAAAAGTGGGCGGGTGGGGGTGGGGGAGGGAGTTCAGGCGCTAATAGGTCTTCACGTATATTGACTTGGGAGACCAGAAAATATCTCTGCCCCAAGCACTCTGCAGACAGACAGGAGTAAGATGACTGTCTTTCAAGGTGGGCTGGAGAACGGTCCTACACGCACAAATCTGCTCTCTCTCTGCTAGGTTGGTAGTATAGGTGGTAGGTCTGTATGAATTTACATGCTTCTGAATATCTCTCTCTCTTTCTCTCTTTCTCTCTCTCTCTCTCTCTCTCTCTCACTCTGTCTCTCTCTGCCTCTCTCTCTGTCTGCCTGTCTCCTGTCTGCCTCTCTATCTGTCTGTGCCTCTCTCTCTCTTTCTGCCTCTCTCTCTCGCTCTCTCTCTCTCTCTGCCTCTCTTTCTCTCCCTGCCTCTCTCTCTCTGCCTCTCGCTGCCTCTCTGTCTGCCCCCCCTCTCTCTCTCTGCCTCTCGCTCTGTCTCTCTCTCTCTCTCTGTGCCTCTCTTTGCCTCTCTCTCACTCTCTGTCTCTCTCACTTCCTCTCTCTCTCTGTCTCTCTCTCTCTCTCTCTCTCTCTCGTGTAGTAGAAATGAGGCTGGGGCGGAAAGTGGGATTACAAAAGTACTTTAGGTGTCGGCAAACATCTGCCTGACGATGATAATTCAGATGGGATAGGTGCGCAGCTAATACTAGATATTGAAAAAGGGATTTTGGAAGGACGCCACTGTTATAGGCTTCGTAAGAGTGAAAAAGAGAGAAGAGACGCGCTAAGCAGATTAGGACCCAAATGACCGGGTGGAATACTACTTACTAAGTGTCTTTACTCTGTGACTGTGAACTCCCGTGGGGATGCCAGAGGCTCTTTCACCCCCGTGGGGATGTCAGGGTCTTTTTCAGTATGAATAATATCCCCTCCTCATGGAATTTCTGTGCAAGAAATGTACTCTTTTCTGTCACTCTCTCCGTTTCGGTCATGTTTTTTTTGTGTGTGTCGTTTTTGTTTGTTTTTGTTTTTGTTTTTTTTCCTTGCTGGTCTATTAACCTGTGTGTGTGTGTGTGTGTTCGATAAAGTCTTACATACTTTCTCTTAGGATTGATAATTGGGTAACATGTATTAAGTACATTTTACGCTCTAGGGAAATGTGATATGCGGAAGCAATTTTAGGTAATTTAGGCCTGTTTTTATACATTGTTTAGAGTCCTGAGTTATGTTTAGATTTGTATTGAGGTGTGTTTCTTAAATCCTCTGTGCGATAAATTGGCCGGAGTGGTCAACGCCAAGGGCATCTCTTTAGATTATGTGCGCAAATACATTGTACTTAATTTTCTTTTCCTGTTTTTTTCCTGTTGAAATATTGTGTATGTTTTGAAACGTTTATAGTCCTGATACGGCTCTACGCAGTCGACTGGGCTTTAAACAGAAAATAAAAATAACAAAAATGAAAAAATAACAAGGGGCTCTTTCAGTGTAAATAGTACCTCCAACTTTTGGAAAATCTGTGCTAGAAATGTCCTCTTTTCTGTCACTCTCTCTTTTGTTTCTGCCTTGTTCCTTTGCTTTCTATCATTTCTCCCTATCATTTTCACCTGTGCGTAGTCTTACATACTCTCTTTTTAGGATTGATAATTGGGTGCGTTTATTAACTGTATCTTTGGCTCTAAGGAAATGTGATCTGCAGCAAGCATTTTGAGATAAATTAGGCCAGTCTTTTTTTATAGATGTTTTCGTGTCCTTAGTTTCGTGTTTAATGTTTGCATGTGTATTCAGGTGTTTTTTTTCTGTAAAATCTCCTGGCGATAAATTGGACGGAATGATTAAAGCCTGTAGCCCATCCTTGGATTATTTTCGCGAAAACATTATGTGTGTGTGTGTACTTCATTTCCTTTTCCACTTTTGTATCGGGGTCATACGAGGTATTACGTACATAATAATAG
>CM060313.1:45303715-45308715 GCA_030674185.1 Monoplex corrugatus
GGATAGGGTGAGAGAGCCAAGGATAGAGCGAGAGAGTTAAAGGGTTAAGTTTTTGCTTTGCTTGCATGGTTGACAGTGCAGGATCCTGGTGGACAGGCTGCAGGAGTCAAAGGGTTAATTAAACAGTAATGTTATAACGTCTTGCCTGCTGCGGTCGTGCTACGCGGTAGCTTATGTGTGGGCAACTGTACATGACTGGCGATTTGACAGTGTACGCGTTCTGTGTGGTATGCGTTGTGTATGATGTAGGAGTGGGGCTCGGTATTTAGGGTTTTGTTTGTGTTTTGCAGTCTTCATCCTCGCCTGCTGCGCCGTGTCTTGCTGCCATCAGGTTCTGCTTCTCCCTCATTTGTAATGAATGTAGTATTGACTGTTAAGAAGTCCCCCCGTGGGGATGCCGGAGGTTCTTTCAGTGTAAATAGTATCCCCCACCTTCTGGAAATTCTGTGCTAGAAATTTCCTCTTTTCTGTCACTGTTTTTGTTTCTGCCTTGTTCCTTTGCTTTCTGTCATTTCTTCCTATCATTTTCTGCCTTGCTGGTCCATTCGTACTTTCTTTTAGGACTGATAATTGGGTACATGTATTGAGTGCATTTTTGGCTCTAGGGAGATGAGATATACGGAAGCAATTTTAGGTAATTCAGGCTTGTTTTTAAATAAATTTTGGTTGTCCTTAGGTATGCTTAAATTTGTATTCAGATTTGTTGTTTTTTTTAAATCCCCTGTGCAATAACTTGGACTGAGTGGTCAACACCAGGGGCATGTCCTTAGATTATGTGCGTTAATGCATTTGATATGTGTACTTAAATTTCTTTCTTTTTTTTTTTTCTTTCTTTCTTACTTTTTTTTTTCCCTGTTGAAGTTTTGTATGTTTTGAAACGGTTATAGCCCTGATACGGCTCTACGCAGTCGGCTGGGCTTTAAACAGAAATAACAGTAACATAACTGTTAAGAAGTGGAACCGGTCTCCCAACTGACAACGTCTGTATTGTTGTGATGCAAAGCAGCAGCCTGATGGCTCTCTGTTCATAACGTGGTTGCATTCCTGTCGTTTGATTAGGGGCAAATTGTGTTCTCCCCCCCCCCCCCCCCCACACACCCCATCCCCATCCCGTTCATCAGTTGAGTGCTGGGATTGCTTTGCACTGGCTTCCTCTGGCACCCAACTGTGGTTCGGAACTCACGGCGAAACTGTTGGTTCTGGCTTTTCCTTCTGCTTTTTGAGTCTGCACCAGTCCCTCCCTATGCAGGAAGCAGGTGGATAGGGTGAGGGAGTCAGAAGGTTAACTTTTTTGCTTTGGTAGCATGGTTGGCAATACAGATGCTGGTGGACAGGGTGCGGGTGTCAGAAGGGTTAAAGGCATTGGAATGGAGATGGCCTATTCTATACATCATGCATGACAACATGTTTCTGTTAAACTGTAGAGACAGTAGAACCATAAGAAATCCAACCAAAAAACAACAGTAATAATTAATGAATGCAACAACACAGTAATAATAATAAGAATGATAATAATGATTATAATAACTACAGCAACAGCAACAACAACAACAGTAATAATAATAATCAATAATGATAATAATAATAATAATAATCACAAAATATCCCCCCTCGTGTCAGCGACTCATTGTGGTGTACCCTCCTCTTCCTTTCTGTCAGATTTGATATTTCTTTGTTTGATGGAAACATTAACTGAATGACCAAACAAACAAAACACGTTTCTTTTCGCGACTGTCATACTTGAAGCTTAGTATTCGTAAGCACACAGCTTGGTCTTGTAGGTCCATCGGTGTTGGCCTTCTCTCTTCCCTCAGAGGCTGACGACGGCTCACGTAGTCTTGGGGTATGTGCTCAACAGTCTGGTCTGCCGTTGCACAGTGCTCGAGGCACGAACAAGGGAAAAAGCCCCAGGAGGTGTGGGTTCCATCCCGCCTGACACGCCTCCCGCCTGGTGGGTAACAGGTGGGGATTTTCTCTTTTTTTCTTCTGCCAAGACAAGCATGTAAGCTGGAGGGAAAGAGAGCACCAGGTAGACCCAGGGAAAAAAAATATTGGACGGACTTGCAGAGCGGCTGAGGACAGAGAGGGTGGAAGGTGTGCTTGCGGCAACAAGGGATAGATACATTTGGAGGGCATGATCGCCAAGGCCATGTGGCGGGGCATTTGATGATGATGAAGACAGCATGTGTGCAGGCCTGTTAGTTCCTGAAACCACCTTCGTGTGCGTACGCACGCGGAACATTAACTACCGCGCGTTAAAGATCCTGTCAGTCATGTGGGCGTCCGGTGGCTTATGGAAACGATGGAAACACCCAGCTTGTTTGTCCAGCGAAGACGAGAGTATGCAGACTGTGCAACAACGTACTGCCTGCGCAATGTGGGCGTACACGCGTCCGAAAAACATCGGAAGGATTACAAAGCTATCTGTACATTTAAAGACACACGCACACTCGTGCACGCACGCACACACGCACGCGTGCGCACACACATACACGCACGCACACACACAAACACACACACACTCACACACACGCACACGCACGCACGAACACCATGTATCGATTTGAATCTCAGTCTCTGTCTCTGTCTCTCTCTCTCTCTCTCTCTGTCTGTCTGTCTGTCTCTCTCTCTCTCTCTCCTCCTCCTCCTCCTTCTCCTCCTCCTCCCATCTTCCTCTTCCTCCCTCTCCTCCTTCTCTTCCTCTGCTCTCTCTCTCTTCCTCACTCCTTCATTGTTTCGCTCTCACGTCGCAGAGTGTGAGTAAAAACAACGTGTACTTGATTCAGCCGAAAGAAAAAAGTATCGAGGAAAGTATCTTCGTGTAGATACAGACTGATTTCAGATCATTACATTTTATTTCATTCTATATTTTTTTCTCTTTTATGTTATACTGTTTCATTCTGCCGTAAAGAAGAAATGTGAAAGCATTGTTAACAAACCGGTGTAGGATTTGATCATGGTAATGAATGTTGTGCATGATGTCTCTGTTTGAGAAGGCTTGAGGTAGAGGGATGCTTGTTTCTCTGGCATCGTTCGTTTGTATGAAGACATCCAGAGAAAAGTGGGACAGAGGGGGGGGGAGGAGGGAAGGCAGGGTGTGGGGAGGGGGGTAGGCATTGTTTCTTGGTACATTTCATTCGGGCCAGGGGTGTACTGAGTGCGGGCGTGTGCGTGTGGTTACAGGTCTGTGGTGTCCTTATTACCTGTTTGCTATTGCGCACACACATCACATTCACTGACGTACACGCACGCGCACACACACACACACACTCATACGCGCACACACACATACCACACATACACACGCGCGTAAATACGCCCTTACACACAACACACGCACGCACGCACGCACACACACACCACACACACCACACACACACACACACACACACACACACACACACACACACACAACACACAACAATACACACACACACACACACACACACACACACACACACACACACACACACAACACACACACACCACACACAAATACACCCACACACTCTCTCTCTATCTCTTTTTCTTTCTCTTTTTTTTTCTCCTCTCTCTCTCCCTTCCTCCCTCCCTCCCCCCCCCCTCTCTCTCTCTCTCTTCTCTCTCTCTCTCTGCAGTTTTCAGTGTCTAGCTTTTTTGATTTTGAAGAGTAACCGGTTCTTTACGCCTTTGTGAACTTGCATACGTGAGGTGACTTTCAACTGTTCTGGATTTTTTTCCCAAACTTACCTTTAACCTTCCCTGCCCGACAATGAAAATTCAGTTTCTGTTCTGTGTAAATGATGCACCCAAATCATGTACAGGCGTAAACTGAGGCAGTCTAGGCTGGGTCTTAGGGGGTGAAGCGATAGAGACTTCACTGATCTCGGATCATCTGAGGACGGGTCCTACTTCTCTTCCTAATTGTTTTTGTCTTCTCCAATTCGGGTCCCGCCACCCCTTCCTGTGGGGGATGCCGAGGGTTCTTTCAGTATAAATAGTATCCCCCCACCTTCTGGACATTCTGTGCTGGAAATTTCCTCATTTCTGTCACCCTCTTTGTTTCTGCCTTGTTCCTTTGCTTTCTGTCATTTCTTCCTATCATTTTCTGCCTTGCTGGTCCACACTCACCTGTATGTGTTCGGTAAAGTCATGTATTTTCCCTTAGGTTTGATAATTGGGTGCTTTTGTTAGGTGCATTTTTGGCTCTAGGGATGTGGGACATGCGGAAGCAATTTTAGGTAATTTGGGCCCGTTTTTATATACGTTTTAGTTTCCTTAGTTATGTTTAAATTGTATTCAGGTGGTTTTTTTTTAAAATTCTCTTTGCAATAAATTGGACGAAGTGGTCAACGCCAGGGGCGTCTCTTTGGATTGTGTACGCGAATGCATCGATATTTGTACTTAATTTCCTTTTCCTTTTTTTTTCCATGGTTGAAGTGTTGTGTATGTTTAGAACTGGTTATAGTCCTGATATGGCTGTACACAGTCGGCTGGGCTTTAAACAACAAGAACAGTAACAATAAGTCAGGCTTGCTGGGTTTTGTTAAAGAGTCTTGGACTATGTACATGTATGTGGTATTTCGAGTCCAATCCCTGCTCGCTACAGAAAACTGTCCTGTTTGCTGTCCATTGTCCATCCTAATGCTACAGTCAGTCTGCTGGTTTCAGCTTATGAGTTTCATAGATCTTTCCCCCACCCCATCCCCCCATCCCCGGGCCTCTGCCCCCTCCTTCCCCTGCCCTTTCCATACATAATAGACTTAAATCGCCGGTATCTAGTTTCTAGTTTTTCAAAGACAGACAATAGACTTAAATCACCATTATCTACATTCTATTTTTTTTCGAAAGAACTTAAATAATACGTAGTTTCTCAAAGGCAGATGTATACTGATATTAATGATATTGTAGTTTCTCAAAGGAGAAGATAAACGTTAATGAATAGTATCTACTAGTTTATCAAAGACAGATGATAAACTTAAATGAACATGACTAAGTCTCAAAGACAGATGATAAACTTA
>CM060313.1:45311215-45351215 GCA_030674185.1 Monoplex corrugatus
GATTTTTTAGTCTGGAGTTTGTTCAAGAAGGAGTCGTCTCACTGGAATGAAAATTCCATATGCGCAGCAGTAGCATATTCTCTGAGCCCACGCAGAACCCTGTGCGCCGGAAAAGGTCATGAAATGGGGACCGGAAGGGAGCTATAAAATTCTTAAGCCGACAGCACAAAAACGATGGAGACATTTAAGATGTGCGGCGAAGAGGCCAGTTTTTGTTTGTTTGTTTGTTTGTGTGTGTGTGTGTGTGTGTGTGTGTGTGTGTGTGTGTGTGTGTGTGTGTGGTGTGTGTGCGTGCGTGTGTGTGTGTGTGTGTGTGCGTGCGTGCGTGTGTGTGTTTTAAAGGTTGCGGGCTGGGAACAAGGATTAGTTGGGACCATTTATCCTGGGTTTTCCCAGCTTTCAGGCGTCGCGGTAAATGAAGGAGTCGAGCAGACTGGAACTGTGGAACTCCTCCTCTGCTTGCATTCTGCATTGCCCATCCCCACCCGCCTGTCACCTTCCATTGTGATGCTGGCATGTCAGCTGCCTGGCTGTGCCAAAGACAGTGCATTTCCTTACAGTTTTAGGCTCGTTGAGCCTGAGGCCTGGTTTGTGTGTGCACCGGAACTCCTTAGCTTTCTGTCTGCACAGGTTCGGTACTGACAAGAGAGGTCTTTTTGTTTTCAATGATCGTGGCACTTACGCAGTTTCGTTTGTGCTCGTCGCTTTTTCCCCCAAGTCCCATTTTCTACGCCTTCGTAATGGCCACAGAAGCTGGGATAGTTTGTACAATAGCTATGGTGATAATGACGAAGGGGGTTGATAATTACGATGCTACGGGGCTCCATTTTTGTTTGAGACCTGCATGATGATAATGACGAAGGGGGTTGATAATTATGATGCTACGGGGCTCCATCTTGGTTTGAGACCTGCGTGACAGGGCTGTAACCTACTATCAAAGTAAATAGATCCTGGTGTCAACCAGTCCCGAGGGATACAGACACCTGCGATGTTGGTTGGGCATCCGTGAAGTGGATTAGGCTCGAGTGTGTGGTCCCAATCCTCCTAACAAGTCTACAGCACGCTCTCAACTCGGGGTCGGAGCCGGTTGGGATCGAAAAATCAGTCAGTGAAGTTTGACAGGACTGGTAGGGATTCGAATCCCTAGCCTTCCAGTCGGTTGTCCGTTGAGCTAACCACCGGATCACAGCGACTGGTTGGACAGAAGTGCGTGGAGCCCTCAGTGCACCTAGCTGTGTTTGGGTTCTCGCTCTTTTTAGAGAGTGGGTAAGACAAAGCTGCGAGGTAGAGGAGATGGGCACCGCCCTATGATGCTAGCCTATAAGGTCTCAGCCACCTCATTCCCCCTCCCCCTCCCCCATCCTCCTGTGAGGATGCCGGGGGCTCTTTCAGCATAAATAGTACCCCCACCTTCTGCACATTCTGTAATAGAAATTTCCTCTTTTCTGTCACTCTCTTTGTTTCTGCCTTGTTCTTTTGCTTTCTGTCATTTCTTCCTGTCATTTTCTGACTTGCTGGTCCATTCACACGTGCATGTGTTCGATAAAGTCTTACGTACTTTTTCTCTTAGGATTGATAATTGGGTACATTTATTGTCTATTTTTGGCTCTAGGGAGGTGAGATATGCGGAAGCAATTTTAGGTAATTTATGCCCGTTTTCAGATATGCTTTGGTGTCCTTAGGTATGCTTAAATTTTTATTCGGGTGTGTTTTTTTAAATCCCCTGTGCGATAAATTGGACGGATTGGTCAGCGCCGGGGGCACGTCCTTAGATTATGCCCGCGGATGCATTGATACGTGTGCTTAATATTTTTGTTTGTTTGTTTGTTTGTTTTGTTTTTTGTTTTCCTGTTGAAGTTTTGTATGTTTTGAAGCTGTTATTAGCCCTGATATGGCTCTATGGAGTCGGTTGGGCTTTAAACAATAACAAAAATAACAATAATAACCTCATTCCCCTACGACCTTAGGGTTCTGGAACAATCTCTACATTATTTTTTGCAACCATTGTGTGTGTGTGTGTGTCTGTCTGTCTGTCTGTCTGTCTGTCTGTCTGTTTTGCCTTTTGTTTTGTTTTTTGTTGTTGTTGTTGTTTTTCATTCTTATTTTTTGTGTGCTTGTTCTCAAGTTGCGCGCAGTTTCCAACCCCTTCTCTTGTAGGTGTTTAGTGAAGGGGGAGGCTGGGGGGTCTTGTCCCCTCCCTCTTCCCCCCCCCCCCCCGCAACTGCAGCGTCAGAACAACCTAATGCCATGTACTTGCACTCGTTTCTGGCACCGAGTCTCTCGGTGATTGTTGTACTAACATTAACGGGGCGACAGAAAAACAGTCATTACGAGGGAAGGAGAAGATTGAGCGTTGCACGCGTCACCCGGCAGTAGATTTTAGTTTCCGTGGTGGCTGGGGTATATAGAAGGAAAAAAAAGAAAAAGAAAAAACAAAGTGCTGCAAGATTGTCTTTGGAGAGTTGCCACCTCTGCAAGTTGTGGGAAAGTGTCTCTTGTGTTTTCATCCCTTTTCCATGTCCTTGATTTACTGGTGCAGCCCCGTCCACCACCATCACCACCACCCCTCCACCCCACACACTCTACCAAGCATGCACCTGCTTTTCCCCCAGTGTCGCTTATGTTAATTGATGTTTCCGGTAAGCAAAACCACGAAAACAGGCCATTCGCGCGCGCTGTAATACGTACGCAATCACACACGCACGCGCTTGCAAACATTCATGCACGTGCGTTCGTGCATACTCACGTACGCAAGTACGCGTATTCCCCCACTCCCCGTATGTACAAACAGCGTAATTATGAAATGTGAATTATGGCTGCTTATGCGAAGAATACCCGATACATGATCGCTCAGGGGACTGAAAAATTTGCTTGTGCTGATGGTATGTTTGGCGACTCTTGCCGTTGTTTGCAAAGCTGTAGCTCTCTGTCTCTCTGTCTGTCTGTATCTGTGGTTTATTCGCTTGCTTTTTTTATATCAGGGAAGTATGCGTGTTCTAACCATGCGATAGTTCTCTTCCATGAACTTGCCACTCATAATTCTGATACGTTTTCCATATCGGCGTTCTTTTACTAAAGAGTTTGACCTTGTATGTGTGACAGATAATGTTACTTATGATTATTATATGTACTTGTAGACTCACGTAGAGCTGTTGTACTGATTGTGTCAACAACAACAACAACAACAACAGTAAATAGATAAATAAATAGATAAAAACTCAAGGAAAAAAAAACAGCCTGTGTAATACGTTTTAAAGCAAACAGGACCCATTACCGATTCTCACTGGCAATGTTGAGAACGGATTGGCTGGAAGCGGGGGGGGGGGGGGGGGGGGGGGGGGGAGAGGTAAGGAAAAAAAGATACTGTTTTTTACACTAAGTAAAAACAGGCTTTTTTTTACATTAAGAAAATGATGGAAAGACAGGAAAGAATTTTAGACTTTTTTTTTCCTACAAAGTAAATGATGGAAAGACAGGAAAGAATGTTAGACTTTTTTCCCCACAAAGTAAATGATGGAAAGACAGGAAAGAATTTTAGACTTTTTTCCCCACAACAAAGAAAATGATGGAAAGACAGGAAAGAATTTTAGACTTTTTTCCCCCACAAAGTCAATGATGGAAAGACAGGAAAGAATTTTAGACTTTTTTTTCCCACAAAGTAAATGATGGAAAGACAGGAAAGAAATATCAACGACTACGACGACAGTAGTTGCACGGCGCCTGGAGAGTTTAAAATGAACGGTTATGGCTTGACGGGAAGTTACATGTAGGTTAAAAATAAAAAAAAAAAAAAAAGCAATGTCTGTGCGGTTTGAATCGGGAAAGGAATGAACCCGCTGAAACACGCGGCGTTACAAAACCGTTGTGACAAGTTACACAACGCCCTGCAGCGTTCTCGAACGTTTCGCCGGAAATCCACAAACCCTGTTCAGGCACCAATGACATAATAAAGAGACGACTCCCCGAGGCTTGCCTGTCTTGTTTCCGCCTTGAACGGCTGTGTCACTGGTATGCTGACGCCGCAGGTTGTCAGGTTGGCGTGGCACTCTGGCTCGCGATTAGACGACCCACCCGCCTGCCTCTTGTCTCTTCCGGTGGGCCTGCAAGATGTAAACTTTGGCGGTACGGGGGTCCCTGGAATGATGATAAACGGTTACGGGGTGTTTTGCGGTTTGGGACTAAAAAAAGACTTAAAAAAATAAAAATAGATTTGTTGTTCCTTCAGAAACCGACGAAAACTTGATCATATCAACCCTTTGACTTCCGTATCCTATCCACCAGTACTCTGCATTGTCAACCATGCTAGCAGAGCAAGAACTTAACCCTTTGACTCTCTAACCCTATCCACCAGCTTCCTGCAGGAAGCTGGTGGACAGGGCGAGGGAGTCAAAGGGTTAAGTTTTCGCAGTTGGTGGATAGGGTGCGATAGTCAAAGGGTTAAACTTTGGGAAAACGGTTAAGTACTATGTGCTGCGCTGTGTGTGTGTATGGGCTGCTAGTTGGAGGTTTTGTTTGTTTGTTTGTTGTTTTTTCAATCACTGTATTCTTGTAAAAGATCGGAGGTGTGTGTATGTGTGCGCGCGCGCGTGTTGTGTATTTATGTGTGTGTGTGTGTGTGTGAGAGAGAGACAGACAGACAGAAAATATAAGCAAGATTTTCTCAGCTGCTTCAAGGTAAGAACTTGACCAAATAAAGGTCAGAGAACCAATCGCCGCGGTTAGCGCAACGGACTACTGGCTGCAGGGTTGTAGGTTCCCCATCAGTACTCCAAAATAAATCATTGTAGTTTCTTTCGGCCCCAATCGGCTCCTACGCAGAGTTGAGCATGCCAAGGGCTTATTCGGAAAACTGGGACCACCACACTGTCGAGTCTCATCAATTTCACGGATGCGTCATTCCGGAAGATGCTTGAGTCTCTGACCAGTGCCAGAGGCGTCTGTATCTGCCAAGCCTGGTTGACGCCAGGTTTTTTATGCTGGTAAGCGTAGAGTAGAGCCCTGTCAGGCAGTCTCGATACTAGATGGAACTCCACAGCATCATGATTGTCATCCTCATCGACATCATCATCATGGCATTGTAAGAATTGCCCCTACCTTCTGTGGTGTTTAACCCTTTAACTCCCTCGCCCTGTCCATCAGCATCCTGCATTATCAACCATGCTTGCAAAACAAAAACTTAACCCTTTGACTCCCTCACCCTTTCCACCAGGTTCCTGGTATATAAAAGAAATGGATTTGTGTGTGTGTGTGTGTGTGTGTATGGATAAGAATAATTGTCAACATGAAAAAATGAAGAATGGCATGACCATTTCTTTATAACTTAGGTTTGTGGCTTTTGAAATACGGTTTTTAACACGGCCTCTAGACAAAATAAAACGAAAACATATGGAAGACAGTTGACACTGAAGGCTTTTGTTTGTCTGCGTACGTATGTGTTATGTACGTACTTACGTACGTACGGGTTTTTTTTTTTTTTTTTTTTTGTCTTGTTTTTTTGAAAAAACAGTTGCGAAGACTTAGCTATGGACAAAGACCGGCCAGTGTTTAGTAGTGGGTGTTCCGAAATGTCAGTAATATGTTCTTGAAGACGTATTAGGCGTTTCAGATTGGATTTAAGCTAGAATTGGGGAAATATGTGGTGGTATGATAGAATGAAATATGGGGTCTTTTTTTCATTTGTCGTTTAAGCGGGTGGAACATGGTTGGAACAGCTATACAAAAAGTGTTAAGAATTTCTTGCAGGTCGTTTAAAATGGCGATTTGGGGACTTGGTTTTAGACTATGTACTCGGTATATCACAGAGTCTCAGTTACATGAGATCAGGTTAAATGTGTGTGTGATATTTATATAGATATATATTATATATATATGTATACATACATACATATATATATAGATATATATGTATATATATATACATACATATATATATGTACATACATATATATATATACATATATATATTATATATATTATATATGTATATATATATATGTGTGTGTGTGTGAGTGAGTGGTGTGTGGTGTGTGTGTGTGTGTGTGTGTGTGTGTGTGTGTTGTATGTAATCTGTAGTTAGGTAGGTAGGTATATGTCCGTTAATGGCGTTGGGTGTTCGTTTCTTTGTAGTTATTCTTCTGTGCCCCTATTTAGATTAAAGGGTCTATTCAGTGTTGAAGAAAACTCTCTCTCTCTCTCTCTCTCTGTCTCTCCCTCTCTCTCTCCCCCCTCTCTCTCTCTTGTTTCTCACACTCTCACTTACACACACACATACACACACACACACTCTCTCTCTCTCTCTTTCACACACATTCTCTCTCTCTCCCCCTCTCTCTTTTGAATATACATATCTCTTGTCTTTTTCTCATCCGCTCTTTCTCTGGCCCTAACGGGAGTAGTATATCTCCCCAGTAAAGGCATTATGCGAAAGTCATCGAGTAGAGAGGGGTTTTGTAGAAGCCATAATACCAACAGTACTGGTAAAAACAGCACCATGAGTGTTCAGCGCAGAGAGCTGAAGATGGGGACCCCTGTCGTTGTGCGTGTCGGGTTCAGCACATACCGCATCCATCAAAAACCAGTTGCCATCTGCCCTGAGGAGTTCTCTCCCCCTGACGGCACAGGCTCTGACGCACGTGCTCAGTATGAGATGACAGTGGAGGCTTCTGCCTCGTTTGCTTCCCTGTAGGGGTTAGGTGGGGGTAGGGGGCAGTGGTGGGGGGTAGACGGTGATGCCTGTTTGGAGGTCTGCCTGGTCTTTGGATCAGTGTGCCTGCTGTACTGGGTCAACGTGCCCGTTGGATCTTTGGGCGTAATGGATCGTTGTTGTTGTTGTGTTTTTTTGTAATAGGATCATCGCACTTTGGCAGTTTCCTTTGTGTTCACCGCCCCGCCCTCTCCTCCCTCCCCCCCCCCCTCCCCAACCTTCTACGCAACCTTAATATCCACAGATGTTTAGACAATCTTTTGCAGTAGTATGATGAAATTGACGATGAGGATGATAACCACGATGCTATGGATTGAGACTGCGTGACAGGGCTGTACTGTATGCTTACTATCATCATAATATATCCTGGCATCAACCAGGCCCGAGAGATACAGACATGTACGGCGCTGGTTAGGAGATTTGAGTAACGTTCTTAATGATGCCTCCATGAAGTGGATGAGACACGACTGTGTGGATCCAATCTTCCCAGTCAGCCTATAGCACGCTCGCGCTCTACTCTTGACAGGAGCTGGTTGGTGTCGAAGTCTTTTACGATGATTTGTTGAAAGGATCGATGGTGATTCTAACTTACCAACTCCCGGGCGATAGTCCGTTTCGCTAACCGATACACTACCGCAACTGGGTTGAGGTTTTGTGACTGCTGGGTCGTTTCAGCTGAGGAGTTTGTGTGTCCGCCGGTTCGTTGGCCATGGTGGCTCTTTGTTTCTGCCAGTCATCGTTTCTGTGAAGTGTGATTTCACTGTGACTGCTAAGTCGTTGTGCCTGTGCTGGGTGTGGTGGCCGGGGGAGGGTCCAATGGGAGTTACTCCACTGGTATTGAACCATTGTTTCACTCATGAGCAATTTTGGCGGCTACCTACTGCGCCAGTTGGACTGAAATCCGATTCGACTCTTTTGTTGATGGTCCCTTTCGGTCTAATTAGTGTCCACATGTTTTATTGTTATTGTTATTGTTGTTGTTTAAAGCCCAGCCGACTGCGCAGAACCATATCTGGGTTATAACCACTTCAAAACATACACAACTTCAGCAGGGAAAAAAGAAAGGAAATTAAGCACACATATCATTGCTTTCGCTCACACAGTCTAGGGACATACCCCTGGCATTGACCACTCTGTCCAATTTATCGTACAGGGGATTGAAAAAACACACCTGAATACAACATTAAGCATACCTAAGGACACAAAAGCATACACAAAAACGGGCATAAGTTACCTGAAATTGCTTCCGCATATCTCACCTCCCTAGAGCCAAAAATGCATGTAATACATGTACTCAATCATCAATCCTAAGAGAAAGTATGTAAGGCTTTGTCGAACACATACAGGTGAATGGACCAGCAAGGCAGAAAATGACAGAAAGCAAAGGAACAAGGCGGAAACAAAGAGAGTGACAGAAAAGAGGAAAATTTCTAGCACAGAATTTCCAGAAGGTGGGGCATTCCCACAGGGGAGAGGGGGGTCCACATGTTTGCATACTTTATTGTTAATAGAGAATGTTAACAGTGAACGAATGAACACAAATAGCTTTCAGTTGACACGTGAGAGCATGACAGTCAAGCCCATTGGCGGTCATGTCCCTATGCCCGTTCATAGAGCTGTTTCGACATCGTTCTCCCTGGTTGCTCTCTTTTTGCTGGGATCAGATGACTTACGTTCAAACCGATGAACTGCGAGGTCGGTCTTTGTCGGTCTTTTCTGCAAGCCTGTGATCAATGTTAAGATATTGGGATGGTGAACTTTTTTTTCCCATTGTCGCATGAAATGAATCGAAATGATCGTTCGTTCGAATCGACTTGTCCGTTCAAAAGTTTGTAAAATGACACCAGTTGTTTCACATCGTCAGGCCATGTGATGACCGTGTAGTCACACAGTTCGTCAGCTCAGTGAAGTTCAGCCGGAGTTGAACAATGAACCAGCAGGAGTCGAACCATGAACCAGCAACCATCAGTGTTGTGACGAGGTACCAGTGGCATCACGGCCAGACATTAAACAAAAGTTACAAAAGTTAACGGTTCATGATGTTCACGGTATAAACCCGTTAAGTTGTCTAACAGAGAGAGAGAGAGAGAGAGAGAGAGAGAGAGAGAGAGAGAGAGAGAGAGAGAGAGAGAGAGAGAGATTCCACAGGAGTCCGCTGAAACTGTAAAAAAAAAAAAGAAGGCATAGGTCTGTCCCTGTTAATCCATTAGAGTTATCTTGTCAAGAGAACCGACAGAAGCAGCGGTATCTCACAATGCAACAAAAACATTTTACGGCTTTTTTGAGCAATTTTTGTAGCTTGCTAGTCCTCGTGTACTCTGAGAGTGGTAGGACTTTAAGATCTACGAAACAGAATAGAACAGTCCCTGTTGCGTGTTGTGTATGTGACGTCAGCTTTAGTTCAGACTCTTCTTACCAGGTTGTACCTGTGGTGTTCCCTCATCTCATTAGCTTGATAGACTAAAGGAAGGTTCCTTTTTGCCGTCGCCTCCTTTCGTACTTTAGGGTGGGTGGGGTGATAGAACAATTCAGGTCGTATACTTTTCTGACAGTCGGTTTCTAGGACAGCTGTCCTGTGGGTTTCTGTGTTATAATTAATCATTGGTTCTTTCACCACTCTTCTTTGTCTTCAATGTCATTCTGTAAGTTTTATGTGACAGAGCCATTTAAGTCCTGTTTTTTATTTTGTTTGTTTGTTTATTGTTTTGGCCCCATAGTCTTAATTTTTGACATTGTATGTATCTTACTTTTGCATAATTACATCTTGATTTATGTCTTGAATTATGTTTGCTTGCTTTTAAGAAACTTGGGGAGGGGAAGCAGTGCTCGGTTTGTTTTGTTTTTTGTTGTTGTTGTTGTTTTTTCTCGAAAGTGAGAAGTAGAGAGAGAGAGAGATGAATTTTTGTCTTGAGTTGGCCCATACAGCCCAATTACGTTATGATTTAATCTGCTACCCCCGTGGAATGCCTGGGGCTCTTTCAGTATAAATTAATAGTATCCCCCACCTTCTGGAAATTGTGTGCATGAAATTTTCTCTTTTCTGTCACTCTCTTTGTTTCTGCCTTGTTCCTTTGCTTTCTGTCATTTCTTCCTATCATTTTCTGACTTGCTGGTCCATTCACCTGTATGTGTTCGATAAAGTGTACGTACTTTTTCTTAGGATTGATAATCGAGTTCATGTATTAAGTACATTTTTGGCTCATGGAAGTGAGATATGCGGAAGCAATTTTACGTAATTTATGCCCGTTTGTATATATGTTTCGGTGTCCTTAGATATGTTTTAAATTTGTATCCAGATGTGTTTTTTTAAATCCACTGTGTGATAGATTGGACAGAGTGGTCAGCGCCAGGGGCATCTCTTTAGATAATGTGCGCTAATGCATTGATATGTATACTTAAGTTTGTTTGTTTGTTGTTGTTGTTGTTGTTGTTTTTTAGGGGGGGGGGGGTCCTGTTGAAGTTTTGTATGTGTTTTGAAACGGTTATAGCCCTGATATGGCTCTAACCAGGCGGCCGGGCTTTAACCCTTTGACCCCCGCACTCTGTCTACCAGCATCCTGCATTGTCAACCATTCTAGCAAAAAACAAAAACTTAACCCTTTGACTCCTTCACCCTATCCACCAGCTTCCTGCAGGAAGCTGGTGGGTAGGGTGAGGAAGTCAAAGGATTAAGTTTTTGCAGTTGGTGGATAGGGTGCAGGAGTCAAAGGGTTAAGCAACAACAACTATGTATATGTACATATACATGCATATATATGTGTGTGTGTGCGTGCGTGTGTGTGCGTGCGTGCGTGTGTGTGCGTGCGTGTGTGTGTGTGTGTGGATAGATAGATATAGATAGATATATAGATAGATCAGGCATCGAAACATGTCAGATCTATCCATAACGTAATGTCAGTTAAGTCGTTCAGTTTTCAACCAGTCGCCGTGGTGTAGTGGTTAACGCAACGGACTACCGACTGGAAGGTTTTGGGTTCGAATCCCCATCAGTACATTCAAAAATCATTGTGGGATTTTTCGGCTCTAACCGGCTCCTACCCAGAGTTGGGCGTGCTATGGGCTCAGTGGGAAGACTGGAACCACACAGTCAAGTCTCATCTACTTCGCGGATGCGTCATTGAGGGTGTTGCTCAAAATCTTCTGAGCATCACCGCACGTGTCTGTTTCTCTCGGGCCTGGTTGACGCCAGGATATATTATGATAGTAAGCGTAAGAGTACAGCCCTGTCACGCAGTCTCAATCCTACATGGAACTCCATAGCATCATGATTATCATCTACATCGACATCATCATCCTCGCATAATAAAAAACTGATCCAGCTTCTGTGGCCATTAAAGTGGCGTAGAAAATGGGACGACAACAAAAAAACAAAAAGTTGTTCAGTTTTCTTGCTTGGTTGTTTGTCAGATGTTCGCCGACAGGAATAAAGAACAAAAACAACAAACAAAAAAACTGTTAGTTACAACAGCTGCGGGGTATTGGATGTTGCCCTGAGTGTCTGTTGCGTTTTCATTACCCCAGTCCCTCTTTGCATCTGCCTTTCGGCTAACATCTGTCCTCTCTGCTTTTATATCCAATTCAAAAGCTCACCTATTTTCCTGACAGCAATATGTACAAGTACTTGTTTCCTCCAGTGTATGCAATTTTTTTTTCCATACTGTATGTAGTCTGCTTTGATCGCTTGGGAATGTCTGGTGCTGGAGTGCGCTTTGATTTGAATTATCAGGATTTAGCGCCACAGGAATGCTGTAATCATTGTTATTATAATTATCAGGTCGGAGAGAGAGAGAGAGAGAGAAAGAGAGAGAGAGAGAAAGAGAGAGAGAGAGAAAGAGAGAGAGAGAGAAAGAGAGAGAGAGAAAGAGAGAGAGAGAGAGAAAGAGAGAGAGAGAGAAAGAGAGAGAGAGAGAGAGAAAAGACGCTGCTATTTCTCTTTTGCCGTCTTCTCTTCATTGATTTATCAACATGTTCTGAGTGTCTGTCCGTTGAATGATTAGCGTTAGCGTTCCAGCGCTTGCAAGACGTCAACAATATTAGAAGGCGTTTAACTCTTTGTCTACCGCCACAGGGTGGTGGCAGAGACTGGTGGGGGGGGAAACAGGTGAGGGACTGAAAGAGTTAAGTCCCATCACGTCATCGGCACCATTAAGGTGATTAAAGCCAACACGTCACTAGCATCGTCAGGGAGGTGCTTAAAACCTCCAGGCGTCAGTAGCAGCCGTTAAGGTGCTTATTAAAACCCCTCACCCCCATCGGAAACATTTAATTAAGGCCAGTCGAGGCCGTGGCGTCAGAGAGAGGTGGTTTTTGAGGTCAGTCAGATCAGCAATGGTGTTTGGGTTTTTTGTTCCTGGTGCGTTTTCCAGGCTGTGGCGTCTTAATCGTGATAAAGGTGTGTTCAGGTCATCGTGTTTTGTTGAACTGGTTTGGTGATCATCCTTTGTTTCTTTTTGTTTTCTTTTTTATTTATTTCTTTTCTTTCCTTTCTTTCTTTTCTTTCTTTCTTTCTTCTTTTCTTTCTTCTTTTCTTTTTTCTTTCTTTTTTTCTTTTTTGTTTCTTTTTTCCTTTTTCTTTCTTTCTTTCTTTCTTTGAAATGATACAAGCCAGATCCCGCTGAAATGCGCTCTGGCGTGTGTGTGTGTGTGTGTGTGAGTGAGAGAGAGAGAGAAACAGAGAGAGAGAGAGAAACAGAGAGAGAGAGAGTAACTACTGTAGCTGACGATTCCCACTGGCACTGTATAGACCCTCATGTTCTTTGTGGACAAAACGTATGAACCAAACGGTTTATACACAACAGTCTTGGCTGCCCCATAGAGAGACGAAGGCCGGGCGGGACTAAAGGCAAAGGAGGGTTTTCTGGGCTGGACCTGCTTGGTACACGTTGTCCCGGGGCTTGTCCACTCCCCCACCGTGGCATTCGGTTTATAGATAAATGAACTGATGACTGGGTCCGAATGGGTCATGCAGCACACACAGAGAGAGATAGAGCAGATATACATGTACCTACAAACGTACACGCGCGCGCGCGCACACACACACACACACACAAAACACACACACACACACACTACATGCATACCACAGACACACACTCACTCACACGCACGCACGTACACACATGCATACCACACACACGCGCGCGCGTGCGTGCGCACAAACACACAAAAACACACACGCACAAACACACAGGCACACACTTTTGGCCTAAATCATACTTTCCCATCCTATCTAACCCCCCGCCCATTTTTTAATGCCTGTGATTTAGTCTGTATGTCTGTTTTGGTGATAAATGGAAATGGAAAAGGGGGGCTCTTCAGGAAAGTGAGGCCTGATGATGAAGAAGAAAGCGGGAAGAAGTACACTTGTCTACAAGCTCTTAATTTAACCCTTAGACTCCCGCACCCTGTCCCCCAGCATCCTGCATTGTCGAGCATGTAAGCAAAGCAAAAAAACTGAACCCTTTGACTCCCTCATCTCATCCACCAGCTTCCTGCAGGACTCCCTCACCCTACCCACCAGACTTCCCTGTTTGCAAGACTCCCTCATCCTGTCCACCAGCTTCCTGCAGGCGGCTGGTGGATAGGATGAGGAAGTCAAAAGAGTTCAGTTTGAGTCCGTCTGTGTAGGAGTCAGAGGGTTAAGTTTTTGCAACTGGTGGATAGGGTGCGGGAGTCAGAGGGTGAAAGGAGAGAGACGTTACTGTCATGAAAGGGTTATTGCGTTAGCAGGAGTAAAACCACACTTACGTCAAATTGAACAACAGCTGCTGTGCTGCTTACATGTTCTAGTTTCATGCACGTGTGCTACTTGTGTGTGCGAGAGGGGGGGGGGGAGAGAGAGAGTGTGTGTGTGTGTGTGTGTGCGCGCGCGTGTGTATGTGTGTTTTGTGTTTCTGTGTGTGTTTTGTGTTTGTGTGCGTGTTTTGTGTTTGTGTGTGTGTTTTGTGTGTGTGTCTGTGTGCATGTGAGTCCGTCTTTCTGTCTGTCAGAAACAGACAAGTATTTTGAGTGGAATCTACCAAACTGAGATATAATAATAATGATATTTAAAAGAAAAATGATGATAATAAATAATGTTAATAATGATAATAATGATAATGATATTAATAATAATAAAATAATAGTAATAATGATAATAATAATAGTAGTAATAGTAATAAGAATGATAGTGATGGTGATGATGCTCCTGCTGCTGCTGATGATGATTATGATGATGATGATGATGATGGATACTTAAATTGCACTCAGTCCAGAAAACTGTTCGAGGTGTCTTGAAAATGGGAAAGGAAGTTAGAAGATACAAGGTAGATGTATACAATACACATGATATTACGCATCACATATTGAATCAGTATTACACATATATATATATGCCAAATATGTATCTAGCAACATGTACTGTGCCCTTCTCTGTAAGTTAACTATCCCATTCTGTTTTAGTACGTTCTTGTGGTGTGTTGTATATGGATGTTGTTGAGATTGAGTGTGCATGATGGTAGTGGGTAAAATGTGTGTTACATATATATTTCGTGTACATTTTTACTGTGGAGTTCTAAGCACCTAGAGCACTGTGTGAGGCGCACGAGAAATGTACATTCTTCTTTTTCTTCTTCTTCTTCTTCTTCTTTTTCTTCTTCTTCTTCTTCTTCTTTTTCTTCTTCTTCTTCTTCTTCTTCTTCTTTCTTCTTCTTCTTCTTCTTCTTCTTCTTCTTCTTCGTCTTCCTTTTGTTTTTCATCTTCTTTTTCTTCTTCTTCTTCTTCTTCTTCTTCTTCTTCTTCTTCTTCTTCTTCTTCTTCTTCTTCTTCTTCTTCTTCTTCTTCTTCTTCTTCGCTTCTTCGCATTCTTCTTCTTCTTCTTCTTCTTCTTCTTCTTCCTTCTTCTTCTTTCTTCTTCTTCGTCTTCCTCTTCTTCTTCTTCTTCGTCTTCCTTTTGTTTTTCATCTTCTTTTTCTTCTTCTTGTTTTTCTTCTTCTTCCTCTTCTTCTCCTTCTTCTTTTTCTTTTTCTTCTTCTTCTTCTTCTTCTTCCTTTTGTTCTTCTTCTTCTTCCTTTTGTTCTTCTTCTTCTTCCTTTTGTTGTTGTTGTTGTTCTTCTTCTTTTTCTTTTTCTTTTTCTTCTTCTTCTTCTTCTTCCTTTTGTTGTTGTTGTTCTTCTTCTTCTTCTTCTTCTTTTTGTTCTTCTTCTTGTTTTTCTTCTTCTTCTTCTTCTTCTTCTTCTTCTTCTTCTTTCATTATTATCATTATTATTATATTATTATTATTATTATTATTATTATTTATTATTATTATTATTATTGTTGTTGTTACATACTACAATGCCAGTAGTCAATATTCTGGGGGAAAACTGCATATGTGTTTCATTACAGTGGCACATACACATCTACGTGTACATGTTCAACACTTATGCTAGAGTTCATATTGGTGGATGGACATGCTATTCTATGGTGTGTGTGTGTGTGTGTGTGTGTGTGTGTGTGTGTGTGTGTGTGTGTGTGTGTGTGTGTGTGTGTGTAAAACAAAGAGAGAAAGAAAGAGAGACAAACAGGCAGACAGACAAATACTACGAGTGGATATTTTACCAGACCGAAGACGTACGTACATCTTGAAATTTTTTTTTTCCCTAAATACTTTTCCCTAACATATGTTTTGTTAACATTCTTATTGTGCATGCAGTGAGATGTCATACACCTCGGTGCTTCTGAGGCGAGAAATCAACACATAAACACGTCGTGATTATCAGTTTAATGCACGTTTGTGCCGTGTGAAGCGTTGATCGAAAATTTGCTTTTTTTTTTTTAATATTCAGTGTCTTATCTAATATGTAAGACAGGAAGAACTTGATACGACGATGCCTGGGTTTGTCGGCTGTAGGAGACCGATGTGTGTGTGTGTGTGTGGTGTGTGTGTGTGTGTGTGTGTGTGTGTGTGTGTGTGTGTGTGTGTGTGTGTGTGTGTGTGTGTGTGTGTGTTGTGTTTTCTTGCTGTTGTGATGTATCACTTTCAGGTGAACATGAACGGCTAGACATGAAGTGCTATCGATCGAAATTTGGTGTGATCGTGTGCTTTCGCTGTGTGTGTGTGTGTGTGTGTGTGTTTTGTGTGTGTGTGCGAGCGTGCGTGCGTGTGTGTGTGTGTGTGTGTGTGTGTGTGTGATGGCTTGACAGCTGAGTGGTGGGTTTGGCTGTCAAAACATGGGCAGGTAGAACTAGAAATGGTCATCTCTTTGGGGGGGGGGGGGGGGGTTTGATGTATTTCTCGATCTTCCAGTCTGTCTTCATGACTGTCTGACTAAAGATAGCTGGCTTGGGGGGGGGGGGGGGTATTTACATAAGTTTATCATCACGAAGGAGCTGAAAGCAAGTGTGTCTCTTTGCTTTGTTATGTAAGTGTGAAAGTGTCTTATTTTTTTATGGTTATGTAAAGTTACTATCACGGGGGGGGGGGGGGGGGGGGAAACTTGAGTGTCGCTTTGCATGGTTATATAAGTTAAAAAAAATGAACTTGTTGTCCTTCCCGATTATGTAAGTTTATTACGAAAAAACAAAAAGTGAATGTGTCGCTGTGCACGGTTTTGTTGGTTTATTTTCAAGAAAAATCTGAAAGTATCGCTTTGCATTGTTAGGTAACCATAACTACACAAAGACCGAGCGGTGGGCTGGTATGGTTACCTAAGCAGATATGCTCGGTAAAGATCCCATAAATCATTTAAGGATGATTATGGAAATAAAAAAAAAAAGGACAGCATACACGTCCACTGAGGACGGGGGGTGCAGACAATGCAGCAAAACAGCGCCAGCACAGTGTGGGCAACAAGAACGTGCATACAGGCATCCGAGAGAAAAATGGGAACGTGAAAGAAACGGACAGACAATGGGAACGCTGAAAGAAACGGACAGACATGGGAACGTGAAAGAAACGGACAGACAATGAGAACGTGAAAGAAACGGACAGACAATGGGAACGCTGAAAGAAACGGACAGACATGGGAACGATGAAAGAAACGGACAGACATGGGAACGATGAAAGAAACGGACAGACAGTGGGAACGATGAAAGAAACGACAGACAATGGGAACGATGAAAGAAACGGACAGACAATGGGAACCTGAAAGAAACGGACAGACAGTGGGAAACGATGAAAGAAACAGACAGACAGTGGGAACGATGAAAGAAACGGACAGACATGGGAACGATGAAAGAAACGGACAGACAGTGGGAACGATGAAGAAAAACGGACAGACAGTGGGAACGATGAAAGAAACGGACAGACATGTGGGAACGATAAAAGAAACGGACAGACAATGGGAACGATGAAAGAAACGGACAGACATGGGAACGATGAAAGAAACGGACAGACAATGGGAACGATAAAAGAAACGGACAGACAATGGGAACGATAAAAGAAACGGACAGACAGTGGGAACGCTGAAAAGAAACGACAGACAATGGGAACGATGAAAGAAACGGACAGACAATGGGAACGATGAAAAGAAACGGACAGACAAACCAATTAAAAAAAAAAAATAAATTAAACAAACAGAACGTACGTACCAGCTGGGAAACATACTTCGGACCCGGATATTTTGTTAGCAGTGACGGAAATTGAGACTTAAAATTAACGCTGCCGCAAACCAACCCAACGAGGGATGGGTTTCCCCGTCTGCTATCGTGACAAAAATCAAACGACAGGGAATGATGATATGGAACCCTGTCCCTTCTCTGTGGTCTTTTGGCGACAGGAAGGTGAAAACGCTGGCTATCAGCTCGGTCGTTTCCTGTGGTGAAAATCAGCTGTCAGGATTGATTCCAGCTAGCTTTTATGAACCCCCACCTAGTACTCCACGCAACGCTTTCGTATAAATAGGAATGATGGTGAGATGATGGTCAGGTGGTGAGTGATGGTCAAGGTTGGTGGTGGTGGTGGTGGCGTAAAAAAAGAAAAGAAAAGAAAATGGCGACAGCAGAAAGGCACCCAGAAGTTATGACCTGGATGTGGCCCAATATCCTTAGAATGTAAGGGAGGTTAGGGCCGAAACACTTGCTGCTTGATGGGGGTTTCTTCTCTGAGGACCTTCTGACGTCCGGCTCACCCAGGGTCCTTTGCTACTAAGTAGTAGTAGTAGTAGTAGTAGAAGGGTGATGATGATGACAATAACGATGTTGATGATGAGACGACGACTATGATGACGATGACGACGACGACGATGATGATGATGATATATTATTGAATGGTCTCCTTCTGTCCCTAAGGACTGTGGAATTGAGCCTTTGGACAGATGTCTTCAGGGTACAAGGTTTAGATACGGTGATTGACAGAACACACTTTGCCTACTTTCCAGGCTTCCCTCAGTGCGGGGCACTTGTGGGGCAAGGAAGAATGAGAAACTAGTAAAAAGTTTGGAACCACGGAAGGGATAATGAAAAAAAAAAATCGTTCTGTACTTGACTCAAAGAGTGCAGTACTCTTTTGCTTAACTATTCTGAAACGCAGCTCTCACCAGTGGGACCCAAGTCACAGATGACATTTTTGGAATTTGTTTCCGACTCACGGCACTCTGGAACAGCTCCACATGCGCTCCACCCATATCTGCCGGCAATTATAATTATGGCAGATTTCTTGAGGATGCGCAAAACCTCACGCGCTGACAAAGTCTTGAAATGGGGGAAGGGTAAGGAGAGGGACCTATGAAACACCAAAACTGACACCACCAGAATGATGGCGGCGTTAAAGACGGACAGCCGACAGGCCAGTTGTAATTGCTGCGGGCTGGGATTGAACTTGAGATACCGGATCTTGAATCCACGACTTGTACAACAAGAACCAGCCAGCCTCGCCTAGTATACATTTTGTATGCGTGTAAGCTGAACTTGTATTCATAAAACTTCTTATGTACATTACAAAACACAAATGAAAGCATAGAGTACACACATCAGCTTGTAGTAGTAGTGCTAATGATAACGTGTGGGAAGGGGGCAGGGCAGGGCAGGGTGGTGGGTGGGTGCGTGTGCGCGAGCATGCGTATATACATTGATAGAAGGAAAGAAGTTGAGATCCAGCCCCAGTGTGTTATGAGACGAAGTTTAGAATGTAGTAGTGGTGGTGGTGGTGGTGGTGGTGATAGTAGCAGTAGTAGGAGTAGTAGTAGTAGTTGTAGTAGTCGTAACAGTCGCAGGCTTGGGCCAGTGAGTAAGTACGTTGTAATAGTGTAACGAGCGGACAGGGGTTGGGATCAGTGACCTACATAGTAATAAATAATCGTTTGGGGGGTAAAGCTGCATTGTGTAGCAACTGAACTGTTTTGTAACGTTGGCCAGATACCGCGTTGTGCGAAGGGAGTTAGTTGTTTGCTCGACAAGACAGATGGAGAACATACGGAAAGAGGGAGACAAGATTGGTAGATGGAAAACATATGGAAGTGGCGGGGGGGGGGGGGCAAGACAGGTAGATGGAAAACATAGGGGAAGGAGGGGAGAGGGGAAGGTGACTAGAATGAATGGAATGAACCGTTGGGGGGAGGGGGGGGGTTGTACACAAACAGCCCCTCGGAAAATAGAACGTGGCGTCCTTGACCGATGTTGCGGTCACACAGGGCAGATCGGGTCAGCGAGTGGGTGGAGACGTCTAAGCAGTCGGCAGGTCACCGAGTATATAATAATATCTGTATCTGTTGGGTTGGTTTGGTGGTTGGTTGGTTGGTTGGTTGGTTGGTGGAGAGTGCTTGGGTTGTTAGGGGAATCTGCTTGCTGGGATGAGTGGTATTCTATTCGTTGACGTTATGAAGAAGTAAGGTATGCATTTATGTATGTAACGAGGGGTGGGGGGGGGGTGTCGGCGCGAGCATGCATGCGCGCGTTCACACAGACACGACAGACAGACTCTCTCTATCTCTGTCTCTGTCTCTCACTCTTTCTTTCTCTCTCTCTCTCTCTCTCTCTCTCTCTCTCTCTCTCTCTGTCTCTCTCTCTCTGTGTGTCTCTCTTCTTTTCTGTCTGTGTCTCTGTCTGTCTTGTGTCTCTGTCTGTCCGTTTTTGTCTCTCTCTCTCTCTCTCTCTCTCTCTCTCTCTCTCTCAGAGGAATGTGTATACTCGTCGGGACTTCTCGATCATGGTTCGTACGCTATGAAGTGTACCTCATGATAGCGCCCACTTCATAGTATCTCTTCAACGGTAACGCTCACCTCTACACTTTCAGTCAGGTTTTGTTGTTGCTGTTGTTGTTTGTTTTGTTTTATGTTTACACACCCCTCCTCCCACCCACTTACCTCCCCACTCCCGTATTTATAGTTGAGGCTTGCTCTTGAATCGGTAATACGTTCTGGTAAACGCCTTCTCAGCAGGAGCAGCAAGATGTCGCCTGTTTTTAAACACAAAGATGTTCGTGGGGAGTGTCAGTCTGCTCTCAGGTTTCCAACAGATGAAGTGATTCCCCCACTGCTGCAGCATCGTAGCTAAGCTTGATGTGTTTATGAGTGTCGCACCCCCCCCATCCCCACCCCCCTTCCTCCACATTCTTCCACCACCAGCACCCCATTAACCCCTTCTTCCCCTGCAAGCGAGGGGCTGACCCATCCTTTTCCCGCAGTCGCTGCATAAAATATTGTTGCTGCATGACATGTAATTGGCACGATAATGTCGACCAAGCATTCACCCTTTCACTGCAGGTAGCGCACGTTAACGAGTGGGGTAAAAGAAATGATTAACCCTTTGACTCCCTCACCCTGTCTGCTGGCATCCTGCACCGTCAGCCAAACTTGCAGCGCAAAAATTTAACCCTTTGACTTCTTCACTTTATCCATCGACTTTATGCAAAAATTTAACCTTTCGGCTCCTTCGCCCTATCCACCAGCTTCCTGCAAGGAAGCTGGTGGATAGGGTGAGGGAGTCAAAGGGTCAAGTTTTTTGCAGTTGGTGGAGAGGATGCGTGGAGTGAAAGGGTTAAGACAAGCAGGTAAGAGGGGGTGAGGTAGTGAGCGAGAGGGCTAAATTAATCTGTTTTGGCAGGCGAGGGCTTTACTTTGTGTGGGCGGACCAGGAGCGGATGCGGTTTGACCCAGCTTCTTTTTGGGTAGTATGGCCATCGTGTTGTGGTGAACTCTTGTGTCGACCGTGGTTTTCATAATGGACATCTTAGATGTCTGTGGGCCATGATCGCCAACGCCGTGCGGCAGGGCACATGATGGTGATGACGTGATGAGTACATCATAACTTTGCTTTTTGTGGGCTGGTAACTCAGCTGAAGACTGGAGTAAGTGTGTGCGTGGCGCGCGCGCGGCGCATGTGTGTGTGTGTGTGTGTGTGTGTGTGGACGCATCGAACCTGGGACGTATCGAGACGTCTCCAGTAACTCGGCTGAAGACTGGAGTAAGATTGTGGATCGATCATTTCAACAGTCACTGATCCAGCAATCCACCAACTACTGTATACTGCCCTGTTAAAATAGATGTTGTTCTGATGGTTCTGAGTTCCAAATCACATCAATCCAAAAGAATATCATCATTTTTTCCCCGATCATGGCCGGCATCTTATATCCAGAGTTAATGCTTTGACTCCCTCAGCCTACCCGCCCGCGTCCCACATCGTCAGTCATGACAGCAGGATGCTGGTGGATAGGGTGAGGGAATGAAGGGGTTAAGTTTTTGCAATCAGCGAAGAGAATGAGGGAGTGAAAAGGCTAAGAGTGCTTTGGGGGGACCTGGATGGGGTACACAGGGGGGAGTATGATACATTTCGTGAACATCCAAGTCATCACAGGGCTTTTATCTCTTCATAACTACTTATGTATTATTGTCCTGACATAAAGCGTTAGTGTAAGCCGTGTCTTGGCAGTCGAGAGTTGAGAGTTCGTGTTCCACAGAGGTTCACCGCACTCAGACAGTTCCATATGCGCTTTACCCAAACCTGCCAACAGTTATCTGGAACACTCACTGATCCTGCACAAAACCTTATGCGCTGGCAAGGTCTTGCAATGGGGGAGGAGGGTGAGGGAGAGGGACCTATGAAACACTAAGCGGCATCACCAGAATGACGGAAACGTTAAGATGGGCAGGCAGCCAACAGGCCAGTTTGACTCCCTCACCCTGCCTGTTAGCATCCTGCATTGTCAACCATTGTCAGCAGGCTCTGAATGTTGCAGGCTGTGACCGAGCTCCTAGATATCGTATCTTGAGTCTCACGCACAGACATCTTAGTAGATGTCTGTGTAGATGTCTGTAGACATCTTAGTAGATGTCTGTGTAGATGTCTGTAGACATCTTAGTAGATGTCTGTGTAGATGTCTGTAGTCTAGAGATGTCTGTTAGACATCTTAGTAGATGTCTGTGTAGATGTCTGAGACATCTTAGTAGATGTCTGTGTAGATGTCTGTAGACATCTTAGTAGATGTCTGTGTAGATGTCTGTAGACATCTTAGTAGATGTCTGTGTAGATGTCTGTAGACATCTTAGTAGATGTCTGTGTAGATGTCTGTAGACATCTTAGTAGATGTCTGTGTAGATGTCTGTAGACATCTTAGTAATGCCTGTGTAGATGTCTGTAGACATCTTAGTAGATGTCTGTGGTCTCACGGCACTGTCAACAGAACCAGCCAATTGGTGGAAGAAAAACTGTGGCGCACCACGGGTGGAACCTAAGACCCCCGCATCATCAGGCTGATGCCCAAATCAACTGAGCTGACAAGCCAGAAAATTATAAGGACACTGATCAGTCGCCGTGATGTAATGGTTAAAGCAACGGACCATCGACTGGAAGGTTGGGGGTTCGAATCCCCATCATCCCTTCAAAAATATATCATTGTCGGATTTTTCCGCTCTAACCGGCTCCTATTCAGACTTGGGCGTGCTATGGGACTCATTGGGAAGACTGGGACCACTCAGTCGAGTCTCATCCACTTCATGGATGCGTCATTGAGGGTGTTGCTCGAATCTTCTGACCAGCACCGCAGTTGTCTGTATCTCTCGGGCCTGGTTGACGCCAGGATATATTATGATAGTGAGCGTAGAGTACAGCCCTGTCACGCAGTCTCAATTCTAGATGAAACTCCACAGCATCGTGATTATCATCCTCATCGACATCATCGTCATTGCATCGTAAAAAAAAAAAAAGAGTGCTAGCTTCTGTGGACCATTAAGGTGGCGCAGAAAATGGGACGAAAAGAAAAAGGTGACCACAAAGGTAACCTCCCTGAGTCAATGACCCAAACAAACAAACAAACAAACAAATGATATGGACACTGCAATATGAACTCACAACCTTTGCATCCCATGACCTCTGCAGTGGTAGAACAGCACTACCAACAGGGGCCTGTTTCTTTACACACTGGTACGCTAGTGAGTAAGTGGCAGTTTCAGTTTCAGTTTCTCAAGATGACGTCTCCGCACTCGGAACGAATTCCATATGCACTAACGTCACAGGTGCCACGTATATGGTGATGATGGCGCAAGCCTTAAGCCTGCACATAAACCCATGAGCTGGCCAGGTCCTGAGGCTCTACCTAGACCATGTTTTACCTAGTCTATATTTTTTATACTGGTATTTATCAGCCTGCCACTGGAATGATCTTGGTTACATGTAAATGACATGTGTATGTGTGTATCTTACCCTCAAAAAAGGAACATATGTATAAAATAAATAAAAAAATGATTAAAGGTCTGAATCACAACACAACTAGCTATTCTGTATAAACTTGTCTCACATGACAGACCCCCCCCCCCCTCCCAGTCAGTACCCAAATGTTCAGCCGTCTATCAACTAGGTGAAGACAATATTTTCTTAATCATAGATAGGTAGGTAAGTAAGTAAATAAATAAATAAGTAAGCAAGCAAGCAAGTAAGCAAGTGAGTGAGCGAGTAAATGAGTAAGTGAATAAGAAGTAAGCAAGTAAGCAAGTGAGTGAGTAAGTGAATAAGAAGTAAGTAAGTAGGTAAATAAATAAATACAAAATAAAGGAGTATGTAGATAAATAAACAGGTAAGAGAAGTGGCAAGACAGCAAGTGATGACGACGAGAAAAGAAGTGTTTTTTTTACACGGATGCGGGAGAAGTGGACTTTAGCCCATGTGCAGCTCTTGATTTCACCATAGAAGACGGAGTCGTCATCAAGCGAAAAGGAAATCCTGTGTGTGTTGTGCCTGCCGTCACTAGTTTGAGGATTTTCCTGCTTTCAGACTAATCTGACACTACTTAGTCTAGGCCTTTCACTTTCACAGACAGACAGACACAGACACGCAGACAGACACACACCGCGCGCGCGCGCGCACACACACACACACACACACCCTCACCTCTCTCTCTCTCTCTCTCTCTCTCTCAAACATACTCTCTACACACACACACACACACACACACACACACACACACACACTTTCTGGGCAGGGCAGGGCGGGGTAGTTTCGCTTCGGTATTTTTCCAAGAGTGTTAGTTGTTTTGGTAGAGACATGGACTCAGGATTTTATATCTCAAGTTGAATACCACCCACCCACCCACCCTCCACAACATTTAAAAACAGGCCTGTTCCTGGCCCGTCTTAAATGTTTCCATCATCCTGGTGCTGTCACCATAGTGTTCTATAGCTACTTCTTTCCCACCACCGCTTCATTTCCAGATCTTTCCAGCGCATAGTGTTCTGCACAGGCCCCGATAATCTGTCAAATAACTGTTGTAGCTTTGGGGTGAAGCGTCTATGGAATTCTCCGAGTACGATGACTCGCTCTTGAGCAAACCCCGATATCCAAAAGAGTGGTAAACGGATCGTTTAGCTCAACTGGGTGAGTAAATTGGGTTGGCATAACAGGTGCGTGGGCAGAAGGTGTTTGCAGTAAAAGTGTGGACGGATTAACATAGGATGTAACTCCAAAAGCGGAGTGGAACATTTTCTTCAAGGTCAGGTCATGGTCACAGCCTTTGCACCGTGATAAATTATCGTGTTGCTTCTGCTGAAGAGGATGTTTTTTCAAATAGGCTGTTTATGGACATGTTATCTGATCAGAATTATGTCCCCATCGATCCGGCCGTGTGAAGTCGCCAATGTAGGCCTGTAATATGTCACTTGTTGAGGTCACGGTGACCACCCTCCTCCCCTCCCCTGCTGACCCGCGGCGTGTCTTAACCCTTTGACTCCTGTATCCTATTTACCAACTGCAAAAGATTTAACCCTTTGACTCCCTCACCCTATCCACCAGCTTCCTGCAGCTGGTGGATGGGGTGAGGGAGTCAAAGGGTTAAACTTTGGCTTTGATAACATGATTGACAATTCAGGATGCTGGTGGATAGGGTGCGAGAGTCAAAGTGTTAAACCATAATGGGGTTTTCAGAGTTTTGTGTCGGCCCTCATCTCCACCCACCCTTCTCCCGCAACCAGCCTGTCCTACCAGCCTCCGCCCCCCTCCCCCCCCCCCCTCACAATACGGAAATTCATAGATTGGTTTTTGAAAGTTTTGTGACGTCTTTCACTCCCTCCCTCCCCCCCCCCCCCAGCACCACCACCAGCAGCCTCACCTCCCACCTCACTGTACCAGAAGTTATCAATAATCCCCTCCCCCCCCCCCCCCCAACCGGAAGTTTTGTCTTAAGTACAAGTAATTGATATGTGATTGGTTTGTGTTATTGTTGATTATTGCCCAGCTGACTACTAAGTCACGTTAGGTTCAGATACAAGTGTGTAAGTTTGTCGTCAGGAGGTACACGAAACGACGGGGAAAATCGTGGACTACAAGCAACAAACAAAAGTACGTGATACTGATGCGGCCGTCTTAAAACATGAAAATGCGTAGGTTAAAAGACAAACGTAGCTTATGTGTTACGCAGCCCGAGCACTCATGCACTGTCGTCCCTTTAGGAACAAGTAAGTACAAAGATGGGGTGATTGGGTGGTTGGTTAGTTGCCAGTTTGCAGTATGTTAGACAATGACACTACTGTGGCAAAACAAAAAGAAAGTCATATACGGTGACGACCAAAGTAGAGTGGGGGGCTGGGTGGGACAAGTCGCTGTTGTGTCGTGGTTAACTCAGCGGACTACCGACAGGAAGGCTGTGGGTTCGAATCCCCATTAGTCCCTTCAAAATCATTGTGGGGTTGTTTTTGGGTCCAACCGACAGCTACCCAGAGCTGGGCGTGCTATGGGCTCAGTGGGAAGACTGGGACCACACACAGTCGAGTCTCATCCGCTTCACGGACGCGTCATTAAGGGTGCTGCTTAAATCTCCCGACCAACCCCGCAGGTGTCTGTATCTCTCGGGGCTGGTTGATGCCAGGATGTATCATGATAGGATAGAGTACACTCCTACCACACAGTCTCAGTCCTAGATGGAACGCGGCCCGTATAGCATCATGATTATCATCCCTCATCGTCAACCTGTCCCAGTTTCTGTGGCCATTAAAGTGGCGTAGATAATGGGATTATAAAAAAAAATAATTTTTTTAAAAAAAAAAAGGAGGGGAAAAGTGAGTACAACGGAAACTGTCTCAGTGCTATGAAGGAAAGAAGAAAAAAGAAAATGGAGGGGGAGGAAATTATGCAGCTGTTTACCACACATTTGTTGAGGGTTATAAAGGAAAGTCTGCTTTATGGCATGCTACACTTGCTGTAGGCGCCGTTTATTGTTTGCCAGCCAGCGCTAGCCTGTGCCAGAGACTTTTACATTGTCGTTAGGCCTATACAGCATTCGCCGGTACGCTCTTTTCTTCTGCGCCGTTGGCTGTTGTGCAAATGCTCCCCCCTTGACTTTCACTTTTGACACCGTGGCCCGTGTCTTCCTGTTGTTAAGCCTGCTTCAAATTATCCCGCTTCTTTCGTCCTTGAGGGCCGTTTCTTCCTATATATATATATATATGTCGGCACACTTTTCTTGTACCAGCACATTTTCTTGTTCGGCACACTTTTCTTGTATCGCACACTTTTCTTGTACCGGCACACTTTTCTTGTATCAGCACATTTTTCGCCTTTTGTATCAGGCACACTTTTCTTGTTCGGCCACTTTATGTCGGCACACTTTTCTTGTATCAGCACACTTTTCTTGTACCGGCACACTTTTCTTGTATCGCACACTTTTCTTGTACCTGCAGCACACTTTTCTTGTCCGGCACACTTTTCTTGTATCGCACACTTTTCTTGTACCTTGTACAGCACACTTTTCTTGTACACCTTTTCTGTATCGCACACTTTTCTTGTTCGCATTTCTTGTACACACATTCTGTACGCACACTTTTCTTGTATCAGCACACTTTTCTTGTACCAGCACACTTTTCTTGTATCAGCACACTTTTCTTGTATCGGCACACTTTTCTTGTATCAGCACACTTTTCTTGTACCTAGCACACTTTTCTTGTACCAGCACACTTTTCTTGTATCAGCACACTTTTCTTGTATCGGCACACTTTTCTTGTATCAGCACACTTTTCTTGTATCGGCACACGTACAAAGTACATCATATGTAAGTGGCTTTTTCTGTACTTAAAAATACATCATAAGTAGGTGCATTTCCTATGTTTAACATTTTCTGTACTTGAAAAAATACGTCATAAGTAGGTGACATTTTCTATACTTAACAAATGCGTCATAAGTAGGTGACATTTTCTTATGCTTAATAAATACGTCAGAAGTAGGTGATATTTTCTATACTTAAAAAACACACTCAAAGTAGGCAGCAATTTCTATACTTGAAAAAATACGTCATAAATAGGTGACATTTTCTATACTTAAAAGAATATATCGAAAGTAGGTAACATTTTCTATGCTTAAAAAGACACATTATTATGGCTTCCATTGTCCTTCTTGTGTTTATCGTACCGTTGAGGTTGGGGGTTATTAATACACACGCACGCACGTGCACAGGCGTGTGCATTAACGCTACTTCCCGCGCACGCGCCGCGCCATGCCATGCATGTGGTTGTGTAGTACAGATACTGAAAGTGTTTTTTGTAAGAGTAGGGACGGACGCGTTAATCACGTAGGTAAGATGTCGGAATTCCGATTAGAAGATGAGCGTTCGATCCTGCCTGGGTACTTTTCGACTGGTGGATTAAAAGATGGAAGATTTTTTTTCCCTGATTTCCCATCTCATCGTATATACAGACCTGTCAGTCTGTTGAAAGCCTCTCGTGTGTATATCTACACGCATAACGTCAAACATGATGTTAAAGATCATGTGAATAATCGTCGGTGTCCGGTGGTTTATGAAAACGTGAAAATATCCAAACCTTTTGCACACCCACTGAGGACGGCGTATGCAGACTGTGCAGCAGTATAACGCTTGCGCAGTGCAGACAAATCATTGTGCTCAATGATCCGAGAAAAATCGGAATGTTAAAGAAGGAAAAAAAAAAGATAGTAGGAGAGGAGACGCCCGCATATACGTTTGTCGTGCAGCCATTTGTGTATTAATTCATACGCACACACACGCGCGCACGCACACACACGCGCGCGCGAGCGCACACACACACATGCGCGCGTGCACACACACACGCACGCACGCACACACACACGCGCGCGCGCGTGCACGCACACACACACACATGTAGGTTCGCTTGGAGTTTATTCAAGAGGGATTCGCAGCACTGGAACAATTCCACATGCGCTCCAGCCAAATCTGCTGGCAGTCATTTGGCAAACTCCCTGAGCCAGCTTAAGTCATATGAGCTGGAATGGCCTTGAAATAGACAATGATGGATTGGGTCCGGCGGGGGGCATGAAACTGTAAGCTGACACTGTCAGAATGATGAAAACATTAAGGTGGGCAGTGAACAGGCTAGTCTCTCTCTGTTCTGTCTGTCTGTCTCTCTCTCTCTCTCTCTCCTGTCTGTCTGTCTCTCTCTCTCTCTCTCTCTTCTCTCTCTCTCCTGTCTGTCTGTCTCTCTCTCTCTCTCTCTCTTTCTCTCTCTCTATCTCTCTTTTTTTTTTTTTTTTAAATGTTCCGGGCTGGGATTGAACTCGAGATAACCAGATCTAGAGTCCACGGCGTTATCAAAAGAACCAACCGGCCCCTTTACACGACCACAGACACTCTGTCGCACTCACACACACACACAAACACACACACACACACACCACACACACACACACACACACACACACACACACACACACACACACACACACACACACACACACACCATGTACATGCACATCGACATACGCTATGGACGTCACTAGTTTTGTTTTGAATAGGGTGGTGATGACTTAACTATCCAGATCATCCGCACACGAAGAACAACATTCTTCCCTAACTTAGGACGCATGTTCTAAAGCTGAACCCCAACCCTAGTTCCACATAGTTTTACCACACAAAAAGAGCGTGATATGTGCGAGAGAGAAAGAACACCAGGAAATTCTCGACAGACTTCCGACTTCCCAAGGCAGAGCTCGTTCACGTTCACGTTTCTAATTACTCGTCGTCAGGGATTCACAGCGAGTTGTTATGTGATGCGTTGTGTAACATGGGCTGATATGTAACCCCGTATATTCAGCTGTGAAGTACAGAGTATCGTTAGACCCTTAACCTTTTGACTCCCGCACCCTGTCCACCAACGCCCCGCATTGTCAACCATGCTAGCAAAGCAAAAACTTAACCCTTTGACTCTCTCACCCTATCCACCAGCTTCCTGCAGGAAGCTGGTGGATAGGGTGAGAGAGTCAAATGCAGGAAGCTGGTGGATAGGGTGAGAGAGTCAAAGAGTTAAGTTTTTGCACTTAGTGGATGGGCTGTGGGAGTCAAAGGGTTAAAGCTTTGTAACACATGGTTATATGTCGCTTCGTTAGGCCTACACTATCTCCTCAATATGTCCAGTTGTGAGGCTGTTTCTATCGCTTGTAAGAACAGACGGCTCACAAATGAAATAAAGACTTTTGGGTGGATTGTAAAGGTGTTAGTGTCTTACCAGTATCAGTATCGAGCATGCAACGCGGGTGCATCCGATCTCGACCATCGCAGGTGTGCTGTTAGGTAAGCGAAACGCAGCCCAGGAAATGGATTTGAGCGGTGAAAATAGGAAATTAACATGTGCGCTGTGACACTGCATTTATGTAAACACGGGTCTCTCTTGGGTGTCTTCCCGCGTGACTGGGACCGTACAAGGTAGATATGTTCAGATTCAGGCAATTCCTAAGTAGAACACGAAAAAAATAAACCGGCAGTTGTTAAACTTCTCACAATTTCTGTGTTACAGTGTATCGGTATCGTTCAGACTTGTCAATTACCGGCAGAGTGAAACGGTTAGACTTCTTAGTTACTGGCAAATTGAAGTGGAGAGTGAATGGCGGAACTACTTGTTCGCGTCAATCTTTCTCTTTTTTTAAATAATTCATCAGCTGTGACGTTGATGTTATTTATGGATGCAGATGTTAGTGTTGGTGCAGTGGAGGGTTAATTTGATCTTAAAATGATGTGGAATAGGTAAAACTGATATGGAATAGGATCAGCTAATGTGGAATAGGTTAAATGATGTGGAATAGGTAAAAAATGATGTGGAATAGGTAAAAATGATGTGGAATAGGTTAAATGATGTGGAATAGGTAAAAATGATGTGGAATAGGTTAAATGATGTGGAATAGGTAAAAATGATGTGGGATATATAAAATCGATATGGAACAGGTCTTATTATCATTACTACTACTTGAGATGGGGTTTGGTAGGTAGCCACAAGAATCACCTTCATGCATACTGTTACCTACCCTGTTCTGTTCAAGACCTCTTTTTCCATTGCACCATAACTGTGAGAACTGTAACTTGATGTGAATGGAGAGGTTCAGTTACTCAAGAAGAAAGTCGTGTCAAAAACCCCGAAAGAATCTGGAGACGAGTTTTGGTTTATTCTGTTTTCATGTTCGTGTTAAGTAACTCCAGTGATCAATTATATAAATATAGTTGCATTTGTTAAATAACTCGAATGACCTGCTCTGAAGACAGCTTTCGTTTATTCTGTTTTCATATACGTGTTAATTAACTCCGGTGATCGGTTATGATAATGTAGCTGCATTAAAATTTTGTTAAATAACTCGAGTGACCTATTATGAGGTAGTTGTCTTAAAAACTGTAACAATTTTAAACGTTAAGAAAAAAAAAGGTTCGTTATTTTTCTGTGTTTACATGCCAGTAATGCACATGGCTTTGTGTGAATGGGTACTTAACATTATTCAGGGTTGGGGAAGGTAAAGCAGCGGGGTCCCAGGGAGTAGAGATCCGCTTCACCATCATTATGCTCGCCTCAAGGATTGTTGAGGTCTCTGCTACCTCGTTTTCTGACGACCTCAGGGTTATGGGCCTGTTGTTTGTTTGTTTGTTTGTTTTTTTCTGTACAATCCTCGTTTCCTAACAACCTCGGGGTTATGGGCCTTTTTTATCTGTACAATCCTGGTTTCCTGACGACCTCAGGGTTATGGGCCTTTTTTTCTGCACAATCGTTGTTTCCTAACGATCTCAGAGTTATGGGTCTTTTTTCTGTACAATCCTCGTTTCCTGACGACCTCAGTGTTATGGGCCTTTTTTCCTGTACAATCCTCGTTTCTGACGACCTCAGTGTTATGGGCCTTTTTTCCTGTACAATCCTCGTTTCCTGACGACCTCAGTGTTATGGACCTTTTTTCCTGTACAATCCTCGTTTCCTGACGACCTCAGGGTTATGGACCTTTTTTCCTGTACAATCCTCGTTTCCTGACGACCTCAGTGTTATGGACCTTTTTTCCTGTACAATCCTCGTTTCCTGACGACCTCAGGGTTATGGGCCTTTTTTCCTGTACAATCCTCGTTTCCTGACGACCTCAGGGTTATGGGCCTTTTTTCCTGTACAATCCTCGTTTCCTGACGACCTCAGTGTTATGGACCTTTTTCCTGTACAATCTTCGTTTCCTGACGACCTCAGGGTTATGGGCCTTTTTTCCTGTACAATCCTCGTTTCCTCAGACCTCAGGGTTATGGACCTTCTTTCCTGTACAATCCTCGTTTCCTGACGATCTCAGGGTTATGGACCTTCTTTCCTGTACAATCCTCGTTTCTTCAGATCTCAGGGTTATGGGCCTTTTCTTTTGTTTTCTGTATAATGATGGTTATTCATATAGCAGATTACATTGTTGCCTGTGAGTGTACTACTCGTATTCATACTGTACCAAGGTGTGTGTGTGTGTGTGTGTGTATGTGTGTGTGTGTGTATGTGTGTGTGTATGTGTGTGTGTGTGTGTGTGTGTGTGTGCGTGCGTGCGTGCGTGCGTGCGTGTGTGTGTGTGTGTTTAATACTTTTAATTTATGCCTTTTTTTTTTTTTTAAAGAAACAGTGCACTTAGTTTTCTTTGTTTGCCTTTTTTTCCCCCTTTTCTGCGCTACTTTAATGGTCCCTGAATCTGGAATATTTTTAACAGTGCCATGGTGATGATGATTACGATTGGGATGATAACCGCGATGCCATGGAATTTCATCTTGGATTGAGATTGCGTTATAGGGCTGCTCTGTACACTGTCATAATATATGCCGAAGTCAACCACGCCGGAGAGATGCATACACCTGCGGCTGTTGCTCCAGAGATTCGAGCAACTTCCTCAATGGCTCATCCGTGCAGGAGATGAGACTCGACTGTGAGGTCCCAGTCTTCCTGAAGAGCCCACAGCACGCTCAACTCTTTTGTAGGAGCCCATCAGGGGCGATAAATCCTACAGTGATTTTGACAGGATTGAAGGGGAATCGAACACACATTTTTTTTCCCAGTAGGCGCTCCGTTACACTAACCACTACACCATGGCGAGTGCCATGATAATAACGATTATTTTTTTTTTCTGATTTGTCTGCTAGGGACAACAACATTTTAGTTAAATGTTATTTTAACAGTTCTAATCGAGTACATCCTTTGCTAACGAAGAATTGTGGTGTAAGTGCATTTGATCTGCATACAAGTACTTATAAACTGGAACGATGCTTTTAGCCCTAAACAGGCTATCAAAAACGAGCAGTCACTTGCTGTCCAATTATTTACTGTATACCAGTGAATTAATGGACGCACCACAAATAGCCGAGCAGCGAGTATTCATAGCTGATCAAGAACAAGAATATCACAAGAAGAACGGTTTTGTCGAGGCCACAGCGAGAGCAAACCATTGAACATGTGCTTTTTGGGTTTTTTATTTGATTGTTTGTTTGTTCTTTCGAACTTGTAGAAAGACTTTTTTAAACAGATAAAATAAATACAATACAAAACAGAGAAGCGTAATGGTAGTCACATTGTAAGAAAACAAAATTCCAATTCATACAAAATACTCAAGAATATGCTTAGAATATAAATGTATATACATATCTAGATGAAGCAAAAAAAAATGTAACATGAAAGCAAAACTTGCCAACATATATGGGTACATCGTTAATTCTGTAGACTTGCAATCATATTTCATTAGCACAGTGACAATCTATGCATTAAAATTAAAGAAACAGTATGAAGATTCGGTTGTTATTGATGGTGTATATTGCAGCCATTTCGTTTTAAATGTGTGCAAGTTCCACCTACGTTTTGCATTGTATTTTTCCATGTGATAGATTTATGACAAGATGTATTTTGAAGAGGTTTATATTTAGAAGAGTCTTTTCAGACTTGCATGTATAAATGCACATTTTCCCAAGAAGGGCAAATGAATACCGGATCTGTGTGTGTGTATTTTTGTCAACGCCAGATAATACCATTTTTCGGTCAATCTTATATTTGCACAGGTGATACGTTTTGATTTCAAGATATCTTCGGTCTCTCTCCAGATCGTTTGGTAATGTAATAATGTTGTTGAGCCTCTGCCATCATCGATTGCGAATACACACACACAGACACACACACACACACACAACACACAACACACACACACACACACACACACACACACACACAACACACACACACACACACACACAATAACACATACATACACACACACGCGCACAGAGTATTATGAACACAACACATACACACACAGAGTATTATGAACACAAACATACACACAAGAGTATTATGAACACACACACACACACACTCTCTCTCTCTCTCTCTCTCTCACTCTCACTCTCACTCCTCTCTCTCTCTCTCACACACACACACACACACTCTCTCTCCTCTCACTCTCATCTCTCTCTCCTCACCACACACACACACACACACACACACACACACACACACACACACACACACACACACACACAACAGACACTCAGAAGGGCAATGAGTACAGTAAATGCAAACTCCTCATCCACCTGATATTGTTTGGCAACTTATGAAGACACAAGTGTTGATCAAGGCAGACAGGTGGACGGAACTGCTTGTCTGAAATGAAGTTGAGAAAAGGGAACCGGAAGACGGTGCGCGCCAAAGGTTTTAATTACGTAGTCTCAAATGGGGAAATGAGAGAACGTAAGTTCCAAAACGTTAAGAGAGAAACTAGAGAGACCGCGTTCTGAAATATAAGACGCGTCTTTGTATTTTTGAGGAAAGTGTTAATGTTGTGCATACAGAATAATACAACCGCAAGCAGAATACATAATCATACATAAATAATACATATTTCAGTTGTTACGAAGAAGGTGTTAATAATAAATGGCATAGATTTTCTTAATGCTGAAATTGAAGCGCAAACCACATCTGTGTTTGTCAGCGATTAAATGTCAACTACAGCGAAAGGTCAACCGGGGTCAAGGATTTCGTTCGGTGGTGGGAGTTGTCTGGTTGGTTGGTTGGGGGTGTTTCCGGCAGGAAAAGGGGCGTGCAATTTATCAACACCTTTCTCGTAACTATTGAAATACCTTATGTATTCTGCTGGCGGTTGTATAGTTGTGTGTGCACATTGTTAATGCTTTCAGGACCTTCAGGACTGTTGGGCCTTCTGATTGGCTGATACACTGCCGTCATCTGATTGGTTCGTAGATTCTTTCCGCAAAAGAGTAGCGCGAGGATATCCGGCCGTCCCTATGCCGTATGGTGTTCGAATTTCAGGTTTTTCCCTTGCACGCGCGTACGCACGTTTAGAACATGGAAGAAAAAAAATAGCTGTTACATCAGTGTCAGATTCATTTTATTTTATTATCATTACGATCATAATGTTTTCCCAGAAATTTGCGAAAACAGAAACTATTGGTTAAGTCGATGAACCTAAATATATCATAATATCACAGTCGTAACTATGAGGTAAGCATGCGATGATACCTAACTATATCACAATCGTTCAAATCGACTTCAGTTTATTTACGTCACACAGGTCAACACGCCAAATCCTAAGACAATTTCTCACCCGGTGCTGGGTGAGAATTCATGCCCAGGTGACAAATGGTGCTTAGGGGTGAGAAATTATGTCGTTAACAGCCCTAATCCTGAGCGGGCGTTCGTGATTTGAACTTCTCTCGTTGCCGGCATTATCAGGGCTGTGCTCGTTTGGTTGGTTTGGTTTGGTTCAGTTCTTACGTCGGCACCCACCTCAGGTGATATGGTCGACGGGGGATAACCATCCCAGGGAAGGGAAGGACGGGGGACTTATCTAATCCTATACCGACACCATCAGAACAACAATGATGTTGATAGGACAATCAGAAGGCCAGTTTTAATGTAGCGCACCCCGGGATTCGAACCCACAAACATTTGCATGTGAATCCGACGCTCAAACCAGCTGAGCTACTGGGGCCCGCAGTGTGCTCGTTTTCTGTACCCCACAGCTTTATAAACTCTTTTCGTAACGGGGAGATTTACCCATTGTCCACTGGACTAAGGCAGTGTGTTGCAGAGGTAACGAACGTGAGGCCTGTTTCTTGCACGCTACGTAGGCGAGATTTTCGCGAGATACACTTGGTAAGAGCGTTTCTTTGTTCCACCAAGCGGCACACGTGGCTAAACACTAGCTAGGTAAGGCTAGGTAGCATTGAGAGGATTTCTCCAGCGATAAAACATGGCGGTCTTTCAAGTCGCCCCTGTTCAATGGCCCCTTTCTGCTCTTGTGAAATAAGCGCAGCAGATTGGCTGAAATTTACTTCTGTCTCATGTCCCGTTTCATAGAACAGTAACTGTTGTTCTTCGCCCTCGCCACTGACCATACCTCGCCACTCGCGTGGTAGCGTGTATTAACGCCCTGTCGGTAGACTCAGCCGGTACACTCAGTCTTGTCGGTACGCGCAGCCCTGTCGGTAGACTCAGCCCTATCGGTACACTCAGCCCTATTGGTACACTCAGCCCTATCGGTACACTCAGCCCTGTCGGTTCACTCAGCCATATCGGTACGCGCAGCCCTATCGGTACACTCAGCCCTATCAGTACACTCAGCCCTATCGGTACACTCAGCCCTGTCGGTAGACTCAGCCCTATCGGTACACTCAGCCCTGTCGGTACACTCAGCCCTGTCGGTACGCGCAGCCCTATCTGTACACTCAGCCCTATCGATAGACTCAACCCTATCGGTACACTCAGCCCTGTCGGTTCACTCAGCCTTGTCTGTACGCGCAGCCCTATCTGTACACTCAGCCCTATAGGTACACTCAGCCCTGTCAGTAGACTCCGCCCTATCGGTACACTCAGCCCTGTCGGTAGACTCAGCCCTATCGGTACACTCAGCCCTGTCGGTAGACTCAGCCCTATCTGTACACTCAGCCCTAACGGTAGACTCAGCCCTATCTGTACACTCAGCCCTATCGGTAGACTCAGCCCTATCGGTACACTCAGCCCTGTCGGTTCACTCAGCCTTGTCGGTACGCGCAGCCCTATCGGTACACTCAGCCCTATCGGTACACTCAGCCCTGTCGGTACACTCAGCCTATCGGTACACTCAGCCCTATCGGTACACTCAGCCCTATCGGTACACTCAGCCCTATCGGTACACTCCAGCCCTATCTGTACACTCGGCCCTGTGGGTACATTCAGCCCTATCGGTATATTTCGTTGAAAACAGCATACACAACAATATTTACAAAATCTAAAGCTTAACGTTTCAACAACTGCTTCGGATGATTATAAAAGTGTGCTCACAATGAAAATTTAATGGTCACGATTAAGTTAAAAATGCACTTGTGTAATCTAAAATTCCTTGGTACATTTTTTTGCCTCCCTACGCCGACCTACTTTTCATTTGGTCTGTTTTTACAGCGATCGGTGATAACGTTTTTTGCACCCCCCAACAAATCATTCAGAGCCATTTTATCGTTTCGGTGGACAGCTGTTTCTATCTAACGCGCACTAAAGAAAGTAACCTGTTTAATTCATTCCGTGTGAACAACTTTGTGATGTTTCTGAAACGGAAGGAATGTGCATAAAGTGTAAAGTGGAATGTGTGAATTTTTGCATGACTGTGTGTGTGTTGGCTGACCACCGGTGCCAGTGATGAGATAATACAACAGACAGTTGTCAGTGCTAAGCACTTGTGGGCACATGTTATTAGTCGGGTTGTGTGGAATGGAAAACACCTTCTTCCATACGGATAGGGCTGAGTATACGGATAGGGCTGAGTATACGGATAGGGCTGAGTATACCGATAGGGTTGAGTATACCGATAGGGCTGAGAATACTGATAGGGTTGAGTATACTGATAGGGCTGAGTATACCAATAGGGCTAAGTATACTGGTAGGGCTGAGTATACCGATAGGGCTGAGTACACTGATAGGGCTGAGTATACCGATAGGGCTGAGTATACTGATAGGGCTGAGTATACCGATAGGGCTAAGTATACTGATAGGGCTGAGTACACCGATAGAGCTGAGTATACCCATAGGGCTGTGTATACTTTAATGGCCACAGAAGCTAGCAGTTTTTTACAATGCGATGAAGATGATGTCGATGAAGATGATAATCATGATGCTCTGGAGTTCCATCTATGATTGAGACTGCGTGACAGGGCTGTACTCTACGCTTAATATCATAATATATCCTGTCGTCAACCAGGCCCAAGAGATACAGACACCTCCGGTGCTGGTCAGGAGATTTGAGCAACACCCTCAATGACGCATCCGTGAAGTGGATGAGACTCGACTGTGTGGTCCCGGTCTTCCCAATGAGCCCATAGCACGCCCAAATCTGGGTAGGAGCTGATTAGAGCCGAAAAATCCCACAATGATTTTTGAAGGGACTGATGTAGATTCAGACCCACAACCTTCCAGTCAGTAGTCAGTTGCGTTAACCACTACACCACGGCGACTGGTATAACAAAGATTGTTGGTAGAGTGACATAGAGTGTTGGTAGTGTCACATATTGTTGGTAGTGTAACGTAGATTGTTGGTAATGCAACACAGATTGTTGGTAGTGTAACGTAGATTGTTGGTAGTGCAACACAGATTGTTGGTAGTGTAACGTAGGTTATTGGTAATGCAAAACAGATTGTTGGTAGTGTAACGTAGATTGTTGGTGGTGCAACACAGATTGTTGGTAGTGTAACGTAGATTGTTGGTAGTGCAACACAGATTGTTGGTAACAGTGCGCTGAGCACTACGTTATTCCCTCCTCACCATCCCTTTCCATCCACAAAGTCCATGCTCTACAGTCTCATAATCACACAGTCATGGTGTTTGTGGTAGGAAACGGTGCAAAGAGCGACAAGTGAAGAGTGCGGGGGGGGGGGGGGGGGGGGGGGGGGGGGGAAGACGGGGTTTTGTTGAATCAAGGTAAAGGGAATGGGAGGTAAGGTTAATCGAGGTCAAGGGAATGGGGGATGGGGGGGTTGGGTGAATCAAGGTCAGGGAGAGGATGAGAATGGCATGACCTGTGTTTGGGGCGAGGTCAAGGAGCCAGTGGTCAGCTGCCATTATTTTAACAATCCTGACAAGCCCTGAAGGCCCGTTCAGATCGGGCACAAGTGAAGGCCCGTCCTCTGACCTACATATTAAGGAAGTGTGGGTCAGATCTCTGTGGGCCCATCTGGTCACCTGTTCAGAGATTGGTATGTTGGGCCGTGGTTTAAATTAATCAAAGAGTATAGTGGTTTAATCATAGGGTCTGTTAAAGTACATCAGTCTTGACGGTGACCCACATTTGCAGTTATCCAGAACAACAGGGGTGCTATCACAGACATGGTCGGTTGTGAACGCTCATACAGTGAGTGTGTGTGTGTGTGTGTGAGAGAGAGAGAGAGAGAAAGAGAGAGAGAGAGAGTGGCCATGGAGTGTACCCTCCCTTATCTAAGAGTACTTACGAGCCTCCACAAGCCTCTGTCGTCATCAGGCGGACCCATCCAGCCAGTCTTCGCTGCCTCAGCCCTCGCCCGCCACGGCTCGTGACGTCACGCCATGCGCGCGCCGGTGCTGGCTGCGCCATTCATAAAGACAAAGGGGTGTGTGTGGAGTTGTCACAACACAAGTTATTTGCTACGCTACGGGAACCAACCGCACTACTGAAAGTCTTTGGCAGAAAACAACGCTTCTGAAGTTCTGCGTCGTTTTTCATGCTGTTCTTTGCTCTGCATCTAGCGAAGAAGACTTTAATGCTTTACTGTGCTCTGATTTGCATTTGGAACCGCAAACGTATTGCGCCGGAAATATTTATTCAAACGTGCGACATTAGAAAAAAGTTCATCTTTGCATCAGACTTGGACAAGATTTACGATTTCCGAGACCTTCGGGAGGACAGTTGATATTCATCAAGAATTTCATCTTTGCATAATAGTTGAACAGGATTTACGATTTCAGAGACATTTGGGAGGATAGTTTATGTCCAACAAGAGTGAGATACGGTCTTGCTGTGCTTTCATGCTATGAACTGCGCTTGTGAAAATAACGGGTGTTGTCAGCACTTAGACATAGTGTGCATGCAGTATTTACGCTTGGCGACCTGCATGCCTATAGCATAGTTTGGGAAAGTAAGTCGCTGAGGCGTGTAGAAGGAAGTCTGGATGCTGTGCTGGCCGGTAAGGTGCTGACCCTGAGGATGCCTGCTCTGTGCACCCTACCACTGCTGCCTGTCAGTACCTGCTCCAGCACTCTGGAAACGTCAGCCCAGGATGAGATCGACATCATGCTGACAGCCATCAAGACTGAAACCTTCCTCCTTTCCGTCACCGCTCCTTCAGACATCCACTGCCCCTGTAAGTGTCTTGTTCCCAAGTCTGGCAGAGGGAGGGGGGAGGGGTGTTAAAGGTTGTCCCATGAACCTGACGGCATAGGGGAGTGAGATACTAGACATGAGTTTTTCTCGGGGCCAGCATTATGAGTTAGGGTGGACCTTCAAGTTAATTGATAAGGAAAGTCTTGAGGAAGGAATAGACTGTGCGTTAGTTAACAAAATCTTGTAGAAGAGAAGGTGAGCCGTCTCTTAATTATTCAAAACTCACCTCAAATGACTGGATGTCATCTGTCCAGACATCTTGTAGAAGAAAGGGTTGCCTGTCC
>CM060313.1:45356215-45398715 GCA_030674185.1 Monoplex corrugatus
GGTACACTTGTAACGCAACCAGCACAGACATTTGACCTGCCAGAGTATAAAGGTGAACACAATGAGGATAGTAACAAAACGAAACAATCGCTGAAATCTGGAACGAAAGACACCCGTCTGATAACGATCGGTTGTTGGGAGTGCACACTTAACAAAGCGGAGGGCTGGGCCATGGAGGGCTCAGTTCCATAGCGGGGGTGTGTGTATTGCACGTGATTGATTGGAAGGGTCACGCACAAGACGGGGGTGCCAGAACGGCGGTCGTCTGTGACAAATGGTCCGTGTTGTATTACACTGGTGACACGAGCAGCCATTGTTAGCTGACGGAAAGAGGAAATAGAATTCGGTGATGGAACGTTGTCGCTATATCTTTGGTACTATGTCACCCAGTCAGTCTTGGGCCGGTGAACCAGGCCACACACACCCACGCCTACATGCGAGTTGGCGTGTTCGTCACAGTACCGTGGCTGCCCATCTCTAGAAATTTGTCGACGGCGGTTGTGTTTGTTTAGTTAATTACCAACAGGGTATAGACCTGTATAGCAAGTTATCGCTGTAGGATACCGGTACCAGTTATGACTGAAAGGGAACTGGTATGGAAGAAGAAGATCACACGTTAACATCCACATGATTGGACATGACATGGACATTGAGAACACATGCGCACACGCACACACACACACACACACACACACACACACACACACACACACACACACACACACACACACACACCACACAAACACACACACACAAACACACACACACACATACACACACACACACACAAAACACACACTCACACACACACACACACACACATACACACAACACACACACAAATAGTCAGTTGTTCTCAGATTGTTTCCATCAGCAGTAGTCTTAAGATGAGCATTAAAGGCAAACACTATGTCAGCACCATGTTGCCACTAATTTGCCATATTCCCACGTTTTCCCTCTGATCCAGGAAGGGGAAAAAAGGAAAAAAGAAACAAGAAAAAAAAAGCCTGGTTTGTACGTGTTAGCGCATTCTCACGAGAAACTGTAAACTGTTTCAGATGGTTACTCACATTCACCTCTCTCATTTCCCTAGGACGGTATTGGGGGTGGGAATGTCCACGAACGCATGGGTACATATAAAAAGAGACTGTCCCCTGTCCACCCATCTTATTGACAATATGGGCATTGTGTGTGTGTGTGTGTTTCAGACAAGCAGCAGGAGCTGGATCTGCCCACAGTGAAGGTGGAGCCCACGGAGGCGGGCAAGGAGCGGCCACCTTCCGAAAAGAACCGACCCATGTCCCAGATCTCCGGGGTGCGCAAACTGAAACACGCCAACAGCTTCACTGGCATCGTGCCCAAATACGGAGTGGACACACCGCACACCGAACAGCTCAGCAAGGTGAGTGAGGAGACATCCTCTGCAGTCCCCCATCTGTTTGGTCAGGTGTTTTTTGCGTTTGACGCTGACGATCAAGAGTGGTTATGTCTTGTCAAGCGTATAAAAGACAATTGCACAATGACGCGTCAGTGAAGTCTTCTACTGATTTTCCCCCATTTTGTGTTTTTATTCTTTGTTGTCATTTGTGTACGCTTGACAAAGGCCAGTTTGCCAGAAAGTTACGCCTGTCTTGTTTTGTTATATTTAGATACGTGTTCTGATTCTGTTTTTGATGGGGGGGTTTTCTAGTACCTGTCTGCTTGAACGCTGACAGTCACTTTAATTTTGGCTTTAAAAGACAAACACGAAAATGAATAACAAATGTTCTGGAAAAGACAGTAGGTTTTGGCATACATGCTGACTGCAACTTTCAATGTAATATCAAGGTGTTAAAATCATCGAATAGTGTAAAAATATTGATGTAGCCCTACCGGACATGATCAGGTAGTCTTTACATGATTCTAGTTTCTCTTGTCAAGTGTTCCTCAAGCTTGATATGCTTACATACGATAACGGATGTTGTATTCTAATGTCACTCAGTGTGAAAAGATGTTAAGTGAAAGGAAGAAAGGGGGGAAAACCGTATTTTGTCCTTTTCCCGTACAGTAAAGTTTTTGAAAACTTATGTTTAACGCTGTCTTTACTTGTATGTTTTTGACGATGAGCATGGCTTTTAACTGTTGTCTTTTATCTTAACGGGTTGTCTTTTCTTTTTGACGTGGTGTTAGCCCTGATATGGGTCCAGTAGTCGTCGGCTGGGCTATAAGCAATATGAACTGAACTGAATTGAATTTGTATGTTTTCAGTGCATGACCGACATCGACAAGTGGGGCATTGATCTGTTCCAAGTGTCGGAGTACTCCAACAACCGTCCTCTGACAGCTGTTTGCTACACCATTCTACAGGTACACACACACACACACACACACACACACACACAACACACACACACACACACACACACACACACACACACACACACACACACTTACTTTTCTGCTTCGTCATGCATACATTGAGCCCGTTTTTCGACACTTCCAAAACGACACAGAAGTCACTCTTGACAGATTTTGTAACAACGCCCCAATAACTTTTGTTTCAATTTTGACTAGCCGGATCCCAACTCCACCCCAAATTTTCGCTTTGTCATGAACTCTTGTGTTGTTAAATTTTGCCGTCGTGACTATTTTCTCCTTTCTTTGCGTGAACATAAATAAGAGTATACTGCGTCTTGCGGTTTTTGCCCCTCGAGAGTTACCAGAAAAAGTATCTCCAAGCTGTCAGGTCTGTATATAGACTGAGCACGATTTGGGCGGTGAGCGATCATGGGTGGCGGACATAAAACTTGCTGGTTGAGCTAGTACAACAAGGTGTTGGAAGGGTGGAGTTATCTTTGTTAGACAGGTTTTCAGGATGCCATGTAAATCAGACCTCATTCCCAACACTCAGCCGCAATATCCTCTTACCCTCCTCTTAAAAAAATGGAATAACCCGTGTTCTCCTCTCATTTATTACGTTCTTGCTTGTGTTATTGTGTATTAGCAATTCCAACATGGACGGTAAGAATGTGCCGATTTGCATATCTCCCCCCCCACCCCCTCCCCCACGCCCTTTTTTTTTTTTTCAAAGACCTGCCTCGTTTTTTCTACGTGTAGAGATTATATGATGTTGTTTTGTGTTAAGTTGTGAAGTGTATTATACGTGACACTGGCAACAAACAGATGATGCTTACCATGTGTTAGTGACATCAGCAATGAAACATCGATGTAAATTACAGGTTGTACAAAAACATAAATTGTAAAAGGCAAAAAGGGAGAGTGAGGTTGGTAAAGAAATGTACTTTATTTATACCCTAACACGAGGCGGAGGATGTTAGTTAAGAAAGGTAGGTACTTATCCACGTGTTCATTTAAGCTTATGCGGTCTGGTTGGTTCTTTTGGCAGAACACGAGATCTGATATCTCGAGTTCAATCCCAGTCCGCAGCGTCAAAAATGGCCTGTTCGCTGTTTCATAGACCCCACCCCCCTCCTCATTTCAAGACCTTACCAGGACTTGGGTTTTTCCGCAAGCTCAGGGAGTCTGGCAGATTTATGAGGAGGAGTGCGTATGGAATCTCCCGAGTACGGTTAATCCATCTTGAAAAAAAACAACAACAACAAATATTAGAATTGACAAAACTGATTTCACAGCGACTGTAGAGAGATGGGCTGTGGATAATGTACAGGGGTTAGGGTGTAACTGTTATGTCTGACCGTGCTATACAAGGTTTGTTAAACGTGACGTGACTGTGACCTAATGGTGATGGTGTGTGTGTGTGTGTGGTGCAGGAGCGGGAGCTGGTGAAGACGTTCAAGATCCCGCCCTCCACTCTAGTCACCTACCTGATGCACCTGGAAGACCACTACCACCGGGACACTCCCTACCACAACTCCACCCACGCCTCTGACGTCGTGCAGTCCACGCACGTCCTTCTGTCTGCTACTGCCCTCGAGGTCAGTGTTTATGTACTGTAATTTTAGCCACTGCTCTAATGATAAGCAGTACTCCTAATTATAGCCACTGCTTTAAAAACCATCTCCCATTTGCATAGCTCGCAATGAAACTTCCACTAGTATTCGCCATCTTTCTCGTGTTCACACAAAGACAAGAATGGAATGCGGTCATTTCCTTCTTCTCTCTTGTGAATGATGCAGTGGTGGCGTCTTAATTTAGTGTTAACAATTCATTGGTCCTTCGTGGACCTACCCGCCAAATTTCATCCATTCAGGATGAGCTAGCTCATGGTTACAGCGTGATGGAAAAGTACTGGCCATGTGTGCAAACATGCGGGCGGGCCCGGAGTGAATAGATGCGGGAGAGCTGTGTTTGGCCGGAAGCAGCCGGAGTGAATGCGATAGGGTTTTAATTAAATTAATAATTGTAGCCTCTAATTATAGCCTGTCGTCTACTGCGGGTGTACTTGTTGTCTCTTCTCATACCGGTTCATTTTTTGAATCTGTCTCTTCTTGTCTGCTCATGTTCCTTTTCATATTTTCGTTCTGTTTTTCACCTGTCGCCTCATACTCAGTAACACCTTTTACCCACCTCATTCTCTTTATACACCTGTCGGAGAATTGTTCTAGATCCATTTGGAATCTTTGCAAAATTCTGCCATACACAGCCCGGCATTGACAGAAAACTTTCACACCGCTATTCGACCCATTCATACAGCGAGCCTAAACACTTTCTGGGTCAACGAGACGAGAATGTCGACCATGGCATTGCATGCAAGGGTTTGTAGATGCTGGAAACTGTCCGTCCATAGTCCAGACATTACAAAGGGTCAAAGTTTTAAATAAGGTCCTAGCTGTGAGGGAAATGACTTGTTGACAATAGTAGTGTCTTTACTCAGTATATAAGTTGTTCAGCATTCTACAGAAGATTAAAGCAATGACCAGTGATCGAATCCAGCGTGATAGAGCGACTGTCTTGAGCTGACCGAAGTCTGAAGGAAATGGGTTTTCCTCATCAGCGTTATGTTATTAGGGCATACCGTTTAGTTCATGTTGCTTATAGTCCAGCCGACTGCTAGAGCCATACCAGGGCTAAGGGCTTACCGAGTTGTTTACAACATTAGTGCATACCAAAGGCGACAAAGCTGTTAAAGGGAAAAGCCGCCAGCACGTAGAACGGCATAAAATTAGACAGGTTATCACCAGTAGCACGCTCTCTACGATGCCAGAGGTGAGATTGGCAAAAACAGGCGACAACTTGCGCAGCGTCGCCATGTTGTAACATGACGTCATCCCAGCATGGTGGACGTGACTCGCGGCAGCCACGGGGAGACAATAAGTCAGGTTTATCTCCCTTGGCCTGATCGGACATGGCAGTTACCTGCCCGTTGCCGCGCTAATTATCAGGCTGCAGCAGGCCGGCAATCGTGTGTAATGGGCCTGGCTTTCTCCTCTCTATCTTGGCCCTGCGTTGTATGGCGGGTGTGTGTGTGTGTGGAAGGTCTTGGTGGCATATATCTCCATGGTCTGTGCTGCTCCGACTGGGTGGTGTTGAAGCCACAGGGGCCCTGAAGGCACACGATAAGCGTCCTCATCTTGGGAGGAGGCGGCGGCGATAGAGGGAGAGTTGGTGCCTAGTCTTTCCAGCACGGGCTTTATGGCGCTTGAGGGTTGAAGGGTCATCATTGTTTCCGGGACGCTACGTGCAGTTTGCTGATATATATATATATATGTATGTATGTATGTATGTACGTTTTCCCAGCCTTTCCCCATTTCATTCCGTCTTTAGTTTGTTAGTATTACTGCGCATAATCACTTTGGCAGGGGGGGGGGGAGGATTCTCTTCTCTCCTCGTTCCCCTCCCTCTTCCATCTGTCACTACCATTCCCACTAGTTTTGCCAGCACAGGCTTTATGGCTTCGTGGTACCTAAGGGGCCGAAGGGTCATCATTGTTTCCGGAGCGCTACGTGGAATTTGTCGATTTATATGCATCCCTTCTTTTTCCCCCCTTTCATTCGGTCTTTGGTTCATTATTGTCACTGTGGATGTCACTAAGGGGGTCTCGCTTTCTCCGTTTCCCCGTCTGTCACATGCAGCTATCCCCACCACCACGCGTTTACATAACCCCAAAGTCTGTTGTGTGACGACAAGGCGGCAAGCTTTCCGTGAAGGGTGGTGTTGATCATAGTGAGCGGTGTCCTGACTTTCTAACCTTCAGCTCCATGTCGCCTGTCAACCACCAGCACCAGTCGATGTCTGCTGACGTCAAACGGCCGCCAACAGAGGAGACACAAACACGTGGGCTTTGACGGCAGACTGTTAACCCCGTTCCATCCCTGCTCATAGCCATCATCATCATCGTGCAGGAAGTTGGTGGATAGAGTGAGGGTTTGAAAAGGTTAAAAGACTCGAAGAAACCTTGCCGTGTCTGTGACAAGATTCGTGCTGTCTGGTCCCTATATGTGATAATCGATTGTTTTAATTTCTAGACAAGCTGAACAAGAAACACACACACACACACACAAAGGGGGGTCGATTCGTAATGTCGCTTTCAGAAATAGAAGAAGGTTAAAAAACAGGAGGGAGAGATCAAACTTTTAAGTGCTTTAGATGGAAGAAGGTTAAAAGGAGGGAGAGATCAAACGGTAAAGTATAGTTGATGTGCAGCAAGGTAACTTTCAGTCGGAAAGCATTTTACTTTCTGTGATGTCATAATTCAACCAGAGATCGGTTAAATGCGCCCACGGGCCTTGCTGAAATAATTTTTCGCTATCGATTACAGTTGTTGTCTGCTGGATATGTCTTCTGCGAAACGTGAAAACTGAACAGAAATACTTTCCTTTATGTTGGAAAGAATGTCATCTGGAAATGAACTACACAGACGCCAACATCCTCAGTGAAAAAAAGCTGGATGTCTGGCTCTGATAGCGTCTGATGAACTGATTCATCGCTCAGTCCGGAGTGACTTATCACAACAATTTCCGCGATGGTTGGCACAACTGCGTATTTTGGCATACGTTGCATAGCTGGCTCTCCTATTGTAGATAAAGCCGTAGAAACGTCAAGCCATACTTTGCCGGCCGTGGGCATTATTATATCTAAGCAAACACCAAAGTACACGAGGGAAAGGGATGAGAACTGATGGTCATACGTCGACCCGGAGGGGAAGTAATTGTCTGGTATCGTTCTAGTCTTGCGCAAAGAGAACCTCTGCTAATTTGTCGTTCTGTCTACTTGCAGTTTAACATATATACTAGGCGCCAGGCGTGAGGTTTGATTTGGAACGGGCACCAGACGTTAGGTTTATCCGCTTGATAGAGAATAATAGATTTTGTTAGTGTTATTACGTTTGGAGATCACTCGTTGCATGAACACCCAGCCATGCTTAAAGCTGAATCGTTTGCCTTTCTGAATACTCTGCTCCATTCAAGAGAATGAAAACCAGGCGGCAAGGCCGAGTCTTTGCTAATCAGTCTTTTTCAGCTGCTGTTACATGAAAGTGAGAAAGAGAGAAGGGCTTCATCTGGCAATCATTCCCCGCTCCTCGACTTTATCACTGCTCATAGACACTCGTCTTGGAGGATAGTTTTTGTTAATGGCACATCATTCCTCTACCTCTTCTTCCTCTCCCCTTTTCTTTCTGACTGGTGCTTTCCTGTCTTCCGATGTCAGCACTTATCAGTTTTGCTGTTTGTTCCTTCGTGGAATTGCTGATGAATTTGTGTTTACATACAACCAATCCTGTGGAACACATTTTTCGGTCAGCCATTCAATGTAATGATGATAAAGGAGTGTCATTGTAATGTTGTTTTTTCCCTACAGTCTGAAAACAATAACAGTTTAGAAACGCTGGAATTTCGACATGTGGGATTCAGCGACTCCTTCCTTGTGTTACACTATACTGTCATTTGTGAGCCGTTTTCGCTAGAGAGGGCATTTGAAATGGCAGTTTTTGAAATGGTATGTCCCCTTCAAAGCAAACCAGTTTATCATGCGACAGTCTGAATTACAGTAATCGTACATGACCTGGGCATATCATATGTCAATATCAACAACTGCGTATGCAAATTCTGGAAGTTTTCGAAAGTTTGATTACTAAGGGGGAAAACTGGAAAACTTATGCCTACCTTTAACTGTAATTTTCTCAAAATGGTTGTTTCTTTACCTACAGAATAATTGTTTCAATAGCTGTCAGGAAGGACTGTTAACATTAGAGATTTGCCGTAAACGCTTTCGGAAAGGGCATGTCCTTTACATTTCAGTGATTTAAATTTCCTTGTATCCCACATATGTACTTTAGTCTCCCCTGTGTCAGAAGGGGTACCGGGCACATTTGTCGTCTATGAGAGAGAGAAAGCACAGACCATCAACCTTCCAAATGTAGGTGAACTTGGAAGGGAAGTTTGCGTTGTGTTTATCATGGTATATTGTAAGATCTCAGCTTGTGTGTTGTATAGTTGTGTGTTTTAATCATGGTATATGTAATGATCTTCAGCTTGTGTGTTGTGATAGTTGTGTTGTTGTTATCATGTACTGTGTAATACTTACTTGTGTTGTGATAGTGGTTGTTGATCATGATACTGTGTAATGATCTTCAGCTTGTGTGTTGTGATAGTTGTGTTGTTGATGTAATCTATTACCTTTTTCCTATAGCAGTTTGTATCCTGTGTTTTCAGAATGTGTTCACCAGCCTGGAAACGCTGGCTGCCATCTTTGCCTGTGCCATGCATGACGTAGATCACCCTGGGGTCACCAACCAGTACCTCATCAACACCAGTAAGTATTGTGCTAAGTCTGTAGTTTTGCTCTGTTGCTTTTCTCACTGTCCTGAAAGTTTCGTCCTAGCAGATAGTAAGGTTTCCAAAACGTTTTGAGTAAGTGGTAAAGAAATATTTAGATATTTACTGCTGATTTCCAAAAATACGATTTCCCACTTCGACCTACCGGATGTATACTCTCTTTTCTTTCCTAATCGTTTGTTCATTCTTCTGTAGTTTTCCTTCTACCTTCACCCTTACCTCCCCCCCTCATAAACGCTCACAAAGTCAGTCACAAATAGCAAAGTCAAATCAAATACACACACAACACACAACCTCTTGCAGAAATCCCTCCAACCCCCCAGCAAACTAGATAAAGAACCCAAAACCTTACTTTGTTTAAACCAAGCCTAATTTGAATAGGAAATCGAAGCAACTCAAAGCAAATCAAGAAACCAAATGTTTTATTCCTGCTAGATCCAGCTTGTTTCAGAAATCAACCCCACATCAAGTAAGAAAACACAAAACCGTACACTATTCAAACCAGACCCAACTTATTTTAGAAATCAAAGCCACTTCTAGTAAATGAAGAAACAAACCAAAAATATGTTATTCATACTAAACCCATGCTGTTTTAGAAATGAACAAACAAAAATCTTATTTTACTCAGACCAAACCCAACTCCAAGTGAAGGATTAAACCCAACACTTCATTGAAGGGAAACCACCAGATAGCTAACAGCCCCCGATAATCTGTTGCAGGTTCAGAGCTGGCCCTGATGTACAATGACGAGAGCGTGCTGGAGAACCACCACCTGGCTGTGGCCTTCAAGCTTCTGCAGGAAGAGAACTGCGACATCTTCATCAATCTGACCAAGAAACAACGTCAGTCGCTGCGCAAGATGGTGATCGACATGGTGCTGGCCACGGACATGTCCAAACACATGAGTCTCCTGGCCGACCTCAAGACTATGGTGGAGACCAAAAAGGTGGCAGGCTCCGGGGTGCTGCTGCTCGACAATTACACCGATCGCATTCAGGTACGTCGAGGTAGCCCTTTTCGCCAGTATCTGTTAGGAACATTAGTTTCCTACAGATTTTTCTCGTGTTTGATTATAAAAACATAATAAAATTACAGATACTTGCATGCATACACACAGACACCACAATTCACGATTTTTTTTTACCCCTGCGGGTGTAATGGAGAACAAACAATAATTATAATCATTTTCATGATCAAACTTTAATCTTTGAAACCAATCCAACACATAGCAGCCGCATTAAATCAGATGGGTTTTCGTGTGTGTGTGTGTGTGTTTACACAATTTATTTGTTTTTGACTTTTCACCTGTCTGTAACACACTCCGACAGCGTTTCCCCATCTCTCTGCTCTGTTCCTTGTTGTACGTGCAACTAATCTTGAAGGGAACAATCTCAAGCAACATGCTTTGTGTTGTTTCAGGTGTTGCAAAACATGGTGCACTGTTCGGACCTGAGCAACCCCACCAAGCCACTGGACGTGTACAGAAAGTGGGTGGACCGGGTGATGGAGGAGTTCTTCAGGCAAGGTGACAGGGAGCGTCAGCAGGGGCTGGACATCTCGCCCATGTGTGACCGCCACACTGCCACAGTGGAGAAATCACAGGTACGTGTTGGCTTTGTTTTCTGCCTTCACAGACTTTTTTCCTTACTTTGACCTCGTAGAACTTGTAGCCTATTTTTTTCTTGGTAGTCGTAGAATTCGTGGCCTTTTAGTATTCCTGCAGTTTGTGGCCTGTTTCTTTGCTTGTATAGCTTGTGGTTTCTTTTTGTACGTTACAGTTTGTAGCCTATTTTTGTATTGCTAGATTTTATGGCCTAACCCTTCAGTGATGGTCTGGGAGCTAGTCTTTTAGAGGAGATAACAGACAGTTGAGGTCGCTTGTGCGGCGTGCACTTAGTGCACATGAAGTAACTCGGTACGATGGAGTTATTTCCCTCTCTGCACTTTTTATGATTTACCAGTGTGGTTGAATTGAATGAATAGGGGCTTTTTTGTTTGTCTTTCTTCCTTTGTTTTTTAGGGGTTAAGCAACATTTTGCTTTAATAGGGAGTACACCGTGACCAAACCCAAGCTTACACACACAGACACACACACACACACACAGACACACACACACACACAGATTTTGTTTTCTCAAATTACCTATTGATTTGTTCACAACAACACACACGCACGGGTGCTAGTTTTATCAACTGATTTTTTTATTTGTTTGCCACAAGAAACAAACACGTGACGTGTCGTAATGTATTTAAGAAACTAACGTACGGAAAAATCCAACCACAGTATAACCTTAATGTGCACAGCACTACACTCTTTCATAGACCTGCTGATAAGGAAGATTATTTCATCAACTATAACGTTACATATAGGGACTCTATAAAGCATGCAGGGGTGACTGGAGTGAAGTGCATAAACTGTTAGTCATTTGCAGTGTAATAAATGTTAAGTAAACAAACCAGTCCATTTTCTATTAGTGGTAAGTGTGACAGCCAATGTCATGTAGACAGATGTCGGTTTCACACACTGGTTGACGTAAGATTTTATCTTTAAAAGTGGGCTGTGTTCTTTAGCGTGCTGTGAAGGTCAGAATTGCTTGTCTGCACATATTGCCGAGAGAAATCCCATTGGACGGTTATTTCATGACGTTTTAGAGTCAGACACTTTAACTCCTCCTGCGCATGCTTGTAACTCTTCCTACGTATGTATGGTGCCGCTGATAGGCCTCAGGTCTGTAATTGACAAGTGAAACGTATTGAAATAGCCGCAAAATGATGGGATTTCTCTCATAAATAAACAGATACATGCAACGTATGTAATGTTTGTTTGTATGCAAAACTTGGAAAGTAATGGTAGATTTCATATATTCAGTACCAGAAACGCACAAAAATGGAATGAGAATGCATATTTAACCCTTTGACTCCCGCATCATGCATTGTCAACCATGTTAGCAAAACAGAAACTTAGACCTTTGACTCCCTCATCTTATCCAACCAGCTGTCTGCAGGAAGCTGGTGGATAGGGTGCGGGAGTCAAAGGGTTAAGTTTTTGCAGTTGGTGGATAGGGTGCGGAAGTCAAAGGGTTAATGTAACCAAACCAAACGAGTGCAAGATTTCGGCCAGCTGGCTTGCTTTGTCAAGGTATGCTAAAGGAAACGAGGACTAACTACACGAAACGTGTTGCAGGATAGATTTTCCACTACGGCCTGTATTTGTATTTGTCAAGCGTATGCAAAAACCAACAAAGTCCGGTTGGTTGGAAATTGGACCTGTCTTGTTTAGGTCTATCAAAGACGCGTTCTCATTCCATTTTTGTGTGTATTCTGGTTTCTCCTTACTTGACCATAGGCAGTCTCTTTGAATCAGCGACATGTTGAAGTGTTTTTTTTAATGACATTAACCTGGGAAAGTGGACTTAAGTTTTGATCAGTACAAGCACGAATTTTAAAGTCAGTAGGTACGGCAAAAATCTCCAACGTGGATGCCGGCCTCGTTTTCGTTTTTCTGGCCCGACATACTCAACCACCCACCGTTACCCAACATGCATACTGTCCAGTCTCACACTCACATTGAGCCAACAATTCAAACTCGCTAATACTCTTATTGCTATTTCTTACTACAAGTGATCAGTGCATTCTTCTACAAACGATGATGTATTTGTTTTGAAAAGGTCATCGCCCTGCAGACTCTATACTCAGTCAGACTCTATACTCTCTGCATCACAATTGACGCCATGCGATCCCACCCATCTATAAAGCAAGGTGGAGGGCATATGACATCGCGTGCTAAACACCCATGAACACACACACAAGAAAAATTATGCATAGATAAGTAATCACCCTTCTCCATTTCATAGACGCGACATGATATTTATGATGTAATACCCATGGCAACATTTTCCACTCTAGGCACAGTTCCATGACAAAGGTGTCAGCCCCAATTTCAAAAGATGCGTACTACAAACGGCTTACGTTGTTGTGTGTGCAGGTGGGTTTCATGGACTACATCGTGCATCCCTTGTGGGAGACGTGGGCCGATCTGGTGTACCCCGACGCCGCCGAAATCCTGGATACTCTGGAAGACAACCGGGATTGGTTCCACTCCATGATCCCCATCTCCCCGTCGTCGTCCTTCTGTGCCACGCAACCCCCTCAGGACGCACAGACAGAAAGTGCCCCTACCAACCGCTTCCAGTTTGACATTGAAGAGGAAGAGGAGGGGGAGGCTGGTAGCGACAACAAGAGCACAAGCAGTGAACAGTCCGCTCCGCACATTCGGCCCAGCAGTGGAAGCAGTACTGCCAGCTCGGCCACATCGCCAGTGGCCAAAAGTAAAGAGGACTCCGAGGACAAGAAATGAGACTGGTTGTGTAAGTGGACTGTGAGAATGAGGGCTGGCGGCTTTGGATGATAGCACTGATATGGCTGACAGTTGGAAAGGTGGGGGGAGGGGGAACGTCGAAAGCACCCAGTGAAGTTTGACGCGAGATGGCGAACCGGCCGGCGCTAGTTGTTTGCATTTGAACGGTCCGATGTTTGAAGACCTGCTCTTATACTTCCTACACAAAACGGGCGGCGGTCCTTCTGTGGCACCAACCACCATTCACGGCACTGTCCAGCCTGACAGTCACTGTTCTGTAGAGTCACTCCCACGCACTGACTGCTCATCTCAGGGAAGATGTGATGGCATGCACTGACAGCTCAACGAACGTCCCTCCAGTCCATGTCCTGTCCCGTCCCGTCCCAAGTCAAACCCATCTGCCCCATCAACGTACAGTTGGCTTCCCAGTCGTCTGTCAGCACTGCAGGTCTGGCCTACAGCATCACGCACCCGGGCCGTTTCTCCACGAACAGCAAAACTGTTGTGCAAGCCTGTGAAAGCCTGTTGGGTTCAAATGTGTATGGATTCCTGTACAAAATGCACACTTGCCTCACCAGTAGGTTTGGTTCCAACACACGCACTCCTGTGTACCTTAGACGCTTGGCGAACCAGTAACACAGACGTCAATACGCGAACATTGTGTACTTGAGTAACCACTATGTTTTTGGTTGACACTTGCCGATTCCTTCCTGGATGCGTTGTGAACGTGGATAGCGTAAATGGAGCTTCCCAGTGCACGAACTCGTCCTCCAGTACTCTTCTCTGTGGACTTTGGTGTTAGCTGTGCCAGCACAGGGACACTGCCGGGGTGGTAAGCCCTCGCCACAAACTGCAACAGTAAGAAGAACACTGTAGTGATAGTACCGCCACACAGACATTGATGAACAAACCCGGTCTTGGTCCTCAAGACCAGCAATATTTTGTACTACCAGGTTTTACGCAAGCATCCCGTGTGCTTGGTTTGCTGTCTTGTTACAAATATATCCACTAACATCGTGTTTGTCCCTTTCTGTTTTGCATTGCAAAGACTGGACACGTTGAGCGACTGACTTGCATGGTCAGTCCTTGGTTTTTCAGCTGTGATAATTTTGGTTTAACAATCCCTAGTAATTCCTCATTTTATTTGTGGTTGTGTGCGTGTCGCCTGCATTACTTCGCATTTTAATCCAAAGACATGCTGTCTGCTCTTCGCTACTTGTGAACTTGTCCCAGTAACATTTGGTCCCGTTATCATTGGGAATCAACAATAACTGTGTTTTAGTTTCAGCTTAGTTTAGACTTTTGTCGATTGCATAAAACTGTTTTCGAGACAAAGTGTTTTTATCTAGTTACATAATATATCATTTCTACACAACCACCCCCATGTTTAAACGCATCATTTTTTAAACATCTACACTAGTATTTGTTCTTGTGGTTACAAGGTTAATAAGGATTGGGTTCAATCAATAGCCTTTCAATACCTAACACTGACATCATGCAATCGAATGGAAGGTCAGTTATGGTTCATGTTCAAAATTACTCTTAAATATTCATGATTAATTTAGCATGCCAGATCTTATTTGTTCATAATTTGGAATGCCAGCCCATAATCACTCATAATTTGGCATTCCTTGGCTCGGGTTGTTTGAATCTGCTCGAAAATTAACAACAGCATGTGAACTGAAGCTCAACCCTGCATAATATTTAACAAAATTACTCCTCTTTCATATTTTTACAAAAAAATATACATGTGCAAATGAGCAGAATCGTGCACACTTGTGCACAGACTGATTTCCTAACACCAAAGTTTACATGTTCTTCCCACCCATCAGTACAAGGACTGGTCTACCTCTTGTCGTTCACTGCAGTACATGTCGCATTATGATGTACTGCAACGTGCAGTAGGAGAGGACTGCTCTGAACGTACCTTGGATGCAGTTTGAGCCAGTACAGGAATGGCGTATGCACGTTAGAGGTTCAGTTATAATCAGACTTGTCTTTTAAGAAATGTTGAAACGTGTGAAAGTGCTAACATTTCAACGTGAAAATTTGTCAGTTCCACTATTGAAAGTACAACCGAGCATTATTAATAATGCCAATAGTGTCTGTCATTCCCTCATCCCCTCCCCGTAAAACGACTGTTTCGTACACCAATGCAAATAATGTACAAATGTTGCACTGCTCAGATCTTGGAATGTTTTTCGCTAGCGATCTCACTTGTACTAATCTGTGTACTCGTCATGAGTGGATGTGTTTTGTCCTGTAGCTCATTCTGTTCCATAATCAGCCCATCTCTTGTGATGTTGAATAAAGTCAGGGTTTTTACATTCAGCTCTTGATGCTTGTTTTTAATTCCCCAGGCTGTTGGAAGGCCGTCTGGGTCACTGACTTGTGACTAGATGAATGCTAAAGATTGCTAGTCTTGAATGGGATTAATCACGTGTTGAAGTATTCACAGGCTACTATGTCATTACCTCCAGCAGCCGCTACATATCACACACAGGACTGTATGTCACACCTGTAACAAATTACTACCAGTGCAAAACTATTTATCGCATGTCACCTGCTACATGTCACTACAAGTTAAATGCTACATGTCACTACAAGTTAAATGCTACATGTCACTACAAATTAATTGCTACACGTCACTATAAGTTAACTGTTACATGTCACTACAAGTACACTGTCAGTACCCGTCAAATTACAATGTTAACTTTTGAGTTTGTTACCAAGGTAATTATCACACTTGGACAATGTCATATGTGCTCCACCCTACTCTGCCAGCCTTTTATTTGGCAGACTGCCTGAGCCTGCCTAAAACCCTATCCGTGGGGAAGGTCTTGAAATGGGGAGAGGGGGAGATAGAGAAAGGACCTATGGAACACTCACCTGACGCCACCAGGAGGATGAAAACATTAACACTCTGACTGCAAACCAGTCGCTACACTATTACTTGTACATGTTGAAAGTACTGTCTTTGTGGAATAGCACTGTATTTGTCAACCAACACCACATGTCAAATTCCACTAGTCACAGAAACAGATGTTATATCACAGTTATTATCCCTGACACCATCTGAGAGACCTGGAGAGACTACACCAAAGAAACTACACTATAACATACATATATAACTGTCATTCCCAGTAGTACCTATTCAGTGTCAGTGACATTATATGGAATATCATTAGAGAGCGCGCAGAATTTATGTGCAGGCTTTAAGGCTTGTGCCATGAACATTTCGGGTCTTCTCCTCACATGGCACCAGTGGCGTCAGTGCATATGGAATTCATTCCAAGCTCGGAGATGTCATCTTGTGAAATTAAAACTGAAGTTGTCATGATCAGTTGGGGGTCTTCTCCATCACGTGGCATCAGTCGTGTCAATGCAGTATGGAATATTATAGAGAGATTGCATAAGCTGGTGACTACACTACTACACACCTTTCACATCATTAGTGACTGCCACATATCACGCTACATGTCTACATCACCACATGTCCACCGTTCACAGCCACATTTCACACACTGTTGTAGTGACCACTGTTTAGTACATAACACTGGCTGCCCGATGCTACCAGTGTCTACTCCATGTGATATACCGCTACATGTGATATGACATACTAGTAAACGACCGCTGCATGTCATAAAGGATGGTAGTGACCGTACTGTGTGCTACATCATTTGATGGCTGCTACTAGCGATTGTATGTGATAAGATCGGTACATGGAATGGATATCTAGTACCTACAGGTGATATATCATTAGGGGTTGCTGTATGTCGTAAGTACTAGTGATTGTATGTGATATGATCGCTACATTGAATGGATATCTAGTACCTACATGTGATATATCATTAGGGGTTGCTACATAGGTACTAGTGATTGTATGTGATATGATCGCTACATTGAATGAATATATACTAAGATACCTATCTAATGTAGATTATGTATGATCGCTACATTGAATGATATCTAGTACCTACATGTGATATACATTAGGGGTTGCTACATAGGTACTAGTGATTGTATGTGATATGATCGCTACATTGAATGGATTCTAGTACCTACATGTGATATATCGTTAGGGGTTGCTACATAGGTACTAGTGATTGTATGTGATATGATCGCTACATTGAATGAATATCTAGTACCTACATGTGATATATCATTAGGGGTTGCTACATAGGTACTAGTGATTGTATGTGATATGATCGCTACATTGAATGAATATCTAGTACCTACATGTGATATACCATTAGGGGTTGCTACATAGGTACTAGTGATTGTATGTGATATGATCGCTACATTGAATGGATGTCTAGTACCTACATGTGATATGTCGTTAGGGATTGCTACGTAAGTACCAGTGATTGTATGTGATATGATTGCTACATGGAATGAAAACTACATGTGATAATCATTAGGGGTCACTAATGTTGGGGGGTTCTAGTGATAACATGATCGCCACATGTAATGAATACTAGTACCTACATGTGGTATCACTAATGAACGGTCAAACACTCACAACACTATGTGATAGATCACTATGACTGTTCCATGTCACATACTAGTTATACCACACATACCACTGTGTGATGCACTAGTACTAGTGATACTGTATCACTATGTGACATACTAGTGATAGCATATCACCGTGTGACATACTAGTACTAGTGATACCATATATCACTGTGTGACATACTAGTACTAGTGATACCATATATCACTGTGTGACATACTAGTACTAGTGATACCATATGATATATCACGGTGTGACATAATAGTACCTACATGTGATACATCACTGGTCCATGCCTAATTGAGTAACATTTGATACATCTCCATGACTGCTCATTGTCACATAATTGTAACACCATGTGCTATATCATTCTGTAATTCCTAAGTGTCACATACTTGTAACACCATGTGATATGTATCACTGTGACAGTTGTGTCACTAGTAACACGTGATATATCTCTGTGAAAGATCAGTGTGTCATACTAGTATCAATATGATATATGTCACTGTGACATCTCTGTGTCACATACTAGTAACAATGTATATTCACTATGTGACATCTTGTCACATACTACGTAACACATGATGATAATTCCGTGACTCCTTGTCACATACATAATACATGTGTCATGATCTAATGCAACGTCACCATGTGATACATCTTGCTCATGTCCTCATCGCAGATTTAAGTCAACGCGTGCCAGTAACACCATGTGATAAAATATCACCGAAAGCTGTCACACACTAGTAACTCTGTGTGATATATCGCTATGTGACCCGCTCAGTGCCACATACCAATAACACCATGTGATATATATCACTGACAGCTGTCACACACTAGTAACTTTGTGTGATATATCTCCTCGAGACCCGCTCAGTGTCACATACCAGTAACACCATGTGATATATATCACTGACAGCTGTGTCACACACTAGTAACTCTATGTGATATATCACTGAAAACCGCTCAATGTCAACTACTATTAACACCATGTGATCTATGGCTATGTGCCATCTCCATGTTATATAGCCTACTAGTAGTAACACCATGTGGAAATTTACCATTGAACACTGTATTCTGTGTCAGATACTAGTACTACCACGTGATACATCACTCTAGTGACCGCTGTGCATCATGTGATAACACGCTGTTTGAACTTTCCCTGTGGTTACTGGCATTCAGAACCAGCTGATATTAATAAACCCATCAAAGATGTCACTGGTGTCCGAGTATGCAGTCCTTTCATGGTGGTGTGAACGTGTGCGAATGGCTGTGTGCCAGTGTGAGAGCTTTTGGTAATGTGTGAAATCCTTTTCTTCTAATTACGCACACCAACAATTTCAAACATAGCACCACGCATTTCAGTTGATTTCATAAACATGAGCAACCTCAGTACACCGTCTATGTTATATAACACAGAGATTTGCACGATCCCCTTCCCTGCCCCCACTTCAAAAAAAAAAAAAAAAAAATCACAAAGGGAAACTTTCAAAGGATGGAACACAATAGTCTTTGGAAGTAAAAGATTAACGTGTGCAGCCCTTCAGAACGGCACAATTGTTTGCCCAAAACGGATCAGTCAACGCCATTTTACCAGTCGAAGGGATACAACCCTATCTGATTTTCGGGTGAAGACATTTGTCTTCACTGGTGAGTGCTTATGGCCAATGATTTCCTCCATCACCACCTCTCCTTATTACCACCTCTCATTACCACGACTAACAATTGAATAACATTCAATGGAAAAGGAAGAATGCTGGGATGGCTTTACAACGTGCTGTCAGAATAATACACGTAAAGAACAAACCATCATGTACTCGTATAGTAAACGGACGTTCTGACAATTCCACAAGATTATTTTAATGATTGGCACCCGTTGTTTTAAACTCATCATCAAACTGTTTCAATTTTTCCTTCTTTTTCTTGTTTGTTTTTGTTTTATTTTCCAGGCTTCAAATGTTAGGTGGGAAAATATTCATTACCAATACCAATGAAAAAAAATGTAAAAAAATAAATAAATAAATAAAGCGTCTGCTTCATCACTCCTGCATGACACTTCCGTGAGAATCAAAATGCAGACAGTGTATTCTAACATACAGCCTGACCAGGAATATTAATGTGGAAGGCGAGGCGAAGGTGTATCTTTTCAGGTGCTTCAGAAAGTTGTGAATGAGAAGTTTTCTGTAAAACCTGGTAGTGGTTACAAATATCTCTAGTTTTGACTGTAAGAGGAAGGGAGGGAGGGGGAGCCGAAAACACACCCAAACTGTGTCTGTCAAGCGTACGAAATAAACACTAGGACAGACATTAAATGCCAAACGAGACACAGACATATGTCTTTGTGACAGTTCACACAACAAATGGTGTCACAAATGTACGTGCATGCAATTTTTTTTTTTTTTTTTCGAAATAAAATGAAAATACTCATACCCACGTGGACTTTGGACAGGAGTGTCTGGTCCCGTACCTCACAGTAGCTAAACCCCTCGACACAAACGGATGTGGGACCGACCTTTGTTTCCCTCGAAGAAAACTGTCAACACGAAACACAAACGAGGTCACTTTAGCCAGACATGCACACAAGTTCAAAATGTAAATATACATTTTAGGAAAAAATGTTTATCTAAATTCTTGGTTAAAATATTCTACGGTCTCTGTTGAAACAAAGACGACCCAAAACGTCGCCAAGAATTTATGTCAAAGACCATATTTATCACATTTCAAAAGTGTGCATCACCATCGGTCTGAGTCAAACCATATTACAGTCATTTCCTCGGCAGTACATTTTTATTTTTGTTTAAAGCCCACCGACTGCGTAAGGCCATATCAGGGCTGGAACCGTTTCAAAACATACACAATACTTAAACCAGGAAAGAAATGAACAGAAAATGTAAATGCACATATCAATGCTATTCGCGCACACAATCTAAGGAGATGCCTCTGGCGTTGACCATTCTGTCCAATTTATCACACTAGAGATTAAAAAAAAGTAGCTGAATACAAATTTAAACACAACTAAGGACACTAAAGCACACATAAAACAGGCCTAAATTACCAGAACTTGATCACGCATATCTCATTTCCCTAGAACCAAAAATGCATTTACTAAATGTACCAATTATCACTCCTAAGAGAAAGTACGTAAGACTTTATCGAATACATACAGGTGAATGGACCAGCAAGGCAGAAAATGATAGGAAGAAATGACAAAGCAAAGGAACAAGGCACAAACAAATAGAGAGACAGAAGAGAGGACATTTCTAGCCCAGACTTTTCAGAAGGTGGGCTACTATTTATACTGAAAGAGCTCCCGGCATCCCCACAGGGGGTGGTGATTTCCTTTTAACTGACGCCTTTTGGACATTTGGAGAAAAAAAAAAACAAAGCCCATAAATCCTTGTTGACACTGCGTTGGTGGGTTTTTTTTCACAGTAATTTTCGTTGAACCTGATCCTCAGATGTCCACTAGGTCACGCATTCGCTTCTAGCATCTGAAATGAATGTTTGGTATTGGTTTTCATTGGAACAGTATACGCTCAGCCCGCCATGAAGTTAATGGTGATGAAGCTGAAAGAATGATAAACAAAAATGTCATAACACTCTTTTACAAGAAACGCGAGCCATCTTAGTTCCTTTATTTAAAAAGAATGTAGAAGACTGACAAACACCATTCATTCTGGGCTTCTAGGTAAGAAAATCTTGTGATGACATTTCACACCCAGTACTCGCTCCGTGACGAAATACTCCGCATATACAAAACAAACACATACACACAAACAAAACAAGCAAGAAATCAACGAACGCGAGCAAACTATGAAGATTCATTTGACAAATTAAAACGTCAGAAAAATGTGTCCCTGCTACTAAGGCGTTGAACTTCTATTTAGGTTTTCGAGTCATCACAACGGCGACATTCTTGCAACACACGTTAAAACCATCCGTCTTGTTCCACTAAGCCGGTGACTCATCGCTTTTAGCAAACACAGCTCCAGTCTAGACACGACAAGACAAAGACAAGTTGAAATCCATACAGACATCAACAACATTATCCTGTCCCTATAATCCTTGTTTACACACACTCATGACACTTCCCACCTGATGGAGGCGTCCAAACATTGTTTTCTTTCTGAACACTCGAAAAAGTACACATTCATAATAAAAACTTAAAACATCTGTAACCATCCCTTGAAATTACACTTTATTGCCGAACTCTACTGCCTGCCATGTTTGTCAGCCATCTATCAGTTGCTGAACAGAACGGCTAGCTACATGAGTTTGTCTGCTGAGGGTCCCCAAAGAGGATGCCAGGTGCTCTTTCAGTATAACATTCTGGTAGTTTGAGTTAGATTTTTTTTGGGGGGGGGGGGGGGAGGGGGTCACTCTGTTTCTATCTTGCTCTTTTGTTCTTTGTCATCTCTTCCTATTTTTGGCTCCGTGTAAGTCGGCTGGGCTTTAAATAGTAATACTATCAATGACGAGACCGATGACGATGATGATGACAAGAACAAGAAAAAGAAGAACTGTTGAGAAAAAGGTTTCCCATAACCTGAGTAGTCATGGGAGGAGGAGGGGTGTTGATCTCAAACTCTCTTGGAGCCAGTATGCAAAATAACAGCAAACGACACAACCTTGAGACAGGTTGATAAATTTACATACCTGGGAACGATCATTTCACCAGATGGCAGATGCACATCAGAAATAGCCAGCAGAATCGGCCAAGCCAAACAACATTCAAGAAGATGGAGAGCATTCTTACCTACAAATGCCCATCAATTAACATCAGGAAGAGAGTTCTTGAATGTTATATAGAACCAATACTGTTGTACGGTTGCGAGGCGTGGACAGTCAACAAGCAAAGCCAGAACAAGATAGAGGCAGCCGAGATGTAGTTTCTAAGAAGGATGTTGAGAGTTCCATGGACAGCAAAGAAAACAAACGAGACAGTCTTGATGGAGGCAGACACATGTAGATCATTCATAAGCAAGATTGGAAAAGGTAGACAACATTCATAGGCCATTTTATGAGGAAAGGGGAATTGGAACACCTGGTCACAACGGGAAAGCTGGAGGGAAGGAGAGCACCGATTAGACCCAGGGAGAAGACACTAGACGGACTTGCAGAGTGGCTGAAGACAGGGAGAAATGGAAGAGATGCTTGAGGCAACAAGAGATAAAGACAGATGGAAGTCCATAATCGCCAACGCCATGCGGCAAGGCACCTGATGATGATGATGATGATGATGATGATGATGATGATGATGATGATGATGATGATGCCTATCTCCCTTCCTTCATTGCTTTACCTTCCTCACCCTAAAGGACAATAATAGACACTCACAGCTGGATGAACATAGGTTAATGTGTTAGGTTACTAATCTGGTCCTCTTTGTGCCCCATCAGTTTGGCAACAAGGCCGGATGGCGCTTTAATATGAGTTTTGGGGGACGATTGCTCTTTTCACTGTTAATACGTCCTCAGAGTTTGACAATAGTCTGCCACACTATCCAGTAATACTCATCAATATGTTAGTTACAGAGTACAATGACAACAAAAGAAGGCTATTTGTTTATCGTTATTGCTATTGTTATTGTTTAAAGCCCAGCCGACTGCATAAAGCCATATCCAAGGCTATAACCGTTTCAAAACATACACAATATTTAAACAGGAAAAAAATTACACATATCACAATGCATTTGCGCGCATAATCTAAGGAGATGCCCTGGCGTTGACTACTCCGTCCAATTTATTGTGCAGGGGATTTGAGATATACCTGAATACAAATTTAAACATAACTAAGGACACCAAAACATCTAAAAACGGGCCTGAAATTGCCCAAAATTGCTTCTGCATATCTCATTTCCTTAGAGCCAAAACATGTACTTAATACATGTACCTAATTATCTGAACAATCGATGTCCCGGATAAGATAAAACCTAGACAGAAAATCAACTGCTTACACCACTGCATTCACTGTGCCCCTGGCGTTGGCCATTCCGCTGAATTTTTCACCAGGACGATAAAACTGATAAAACTGAATACAAATACATAAACATAACTAAGTACACAAAAACATGTATAAAACTGGCCTATAGTACCTGAAACTGCCACTATGAAGTTTACATTTCCTTAGAGCTAAAGATGCAGTTAATATGTTATGTACCCAGTAATCAATCCTAACAGACAGAAGATGTGCAAGGCTTTGTAGGAACGAAAACCTGAATGATCCAGCAAGGCAACAACAACAATGATAATAACAGAATGATGCTGATGATGATGATGATGACTATGATGATAAGGAAAAGATGACAGAAAGCGGTGCAGCAAGGCAGAAAAACAGAGTGACAGAAAAGAGGAAATTTCTAGCAGACAAAGTGCAGAAGGTGGGGATACTGTTTATATTTAAAGGGACTCAGCATCCCCACGGGAAACAAATATAAAGATATAAACTATAAAAAAAATAAAAAGAAATACATGAAAGAGACAGAAGGGAAACTGTTCTCTATATATTCCAGTTATACGGTATCCATCACGCAGACATAAAAATCCCAATGATAGTCCTGAGGTAGGGGTGCGGTGAGAGTAAACGGGGGTTAGCAATGATCAAATCATCCCTCGGAGTCCTTGAGGTGAGGGTTTTTTTTGTTTTGTTTGGGTTTTTGTTGTTGTTGTTTTTCCAGAATGCGAGTTGCTAACTTACCACTAAAGCCGTCCTGAACAAAATAAGTCGAACACTACATACACAATGACGATGGACTCTCCAGCTGATCCAAAAGGTGAGTGGGCGTACTGGTCTTTATCGCTTGATATAGTACATCTTCAAGCACGACCGAACCTGCAGGCAATGTTCTTCTGCAGGTGCTGGATCCGCTACCGCCGTTCCCGCTTTTGATGAGTAGCAGCTGTTCTGTGAAGTTCAAATGTGATTGTGCCCTGCATGTACTGATGAGTCCAGCTTACTTTGTTGCGATCAGTTTCTTCCTAGGTCGTGGTGTTAATGTCATAGCTGATGAGGTTGGCCTTGTGAGTATCCTTGTATTGCTTAATTAACCCTTTGACTCCCGCACCAGTCACCGCTCTGCTTTTTTTCTTCTTTTGTTTTCGAAAAAAAATTGCACATACGTAATTTTGTGACACAAATGTTGTTGGACATCACAAAAAGACATATGTCTGTGTCTAGTTGGCATTAACCCTTTGACTCCTGCACCATGTCCTCCAGCATCCTGCTTTGTCAACCATGCTGTAGGAAGCTGGTGGATACGGTGAGGGAATCAAAGGGTTAAGTTTTTGCAGTTGGTGGCTAAGGTGCCGGAGTCAAAGGGTTAAGGGATTTTCCCTGGTCACGGTGTCCTTGCTTCAGCTCTCCCAGACAGTTTTATCTTTGGGATGCGATTGTCTGTCGTACAGACAATGTGTTCAACAAATGTAGTATTTAGTCAGTAGAACCCTGGAGCTGGCAAGCTTCACCTTTCAGACCTTTAAGGATGCACACTCGACCTTGCACATGATGGAGCAAATTTTGTACAGACATATCACCACACAAAATGTGTAAAGCGTAGACGGGATGCGAAATCCTCTCTCTGCTCTCTCGCCTGCTGATACTTCTAGTCCAACAGGTGCAGTGACTGTGACGTGTAAACACACACACTCTGAGATAAACAGTTATCTACTGTTATTTTGTTTAAATCCCAGCCGACTGCGTAGAGCCATATCAGGCCTATAACCGTTTCAAAACATACACAATACTTCAACAGGAAAAAGGGACAAGAAAATGAAGTACACATATCAATGCGTTCGCGCACATAATCTAACGAGATGCCCCTGGAGTTGACCACTCCTCCTAATTTATCATTCAAGGGATTTAGAAAAAAAACATACTTGAATACAAATTTAGCATAACTAAGGACACTAAAACATAAATAAAAACAGGCCTAAATTAGCTAAAATTGCTTCCGCTTATCTCATTTCCCTAGAGCCAAAAATGCATTTAATACACGTACACAATTATCATTCCTAAAGAAAAAGTACGGAAGACTTTATCGAACACATACAGATGAATGGACCAGCAAGGCAGAAAATGATAGGAAGAATTGACAGAAAGCAAAGGAGCAAGGCAGAAACAAAGAGAAATGACAGAAAAGAGGAAATTTCTAGCACAGAATTTCCAGAACTTGGGGGATACTATTTACACTGAAAGAGGCCCCGGCATCCCACGGGGGGGGGGGGGGGGGGGGGGGAGGGGAGCTGGGATATACAAAACATACAACAGCATCCACATAATAAAGTCAGGGTTTTCCCATACAGAGCGGTCGCTGCGGACGTGATTGACTGAAACCCAGCATTAAGACGATGGTGCCCATCTCATATCCCATGCTGCTTTACCTTCACCGTCCCTGAAAGGGTACAGTTACCTATTTAGACCCGAGTGGAGTACAGCGGTGCGTCAAAAAAAAAAAAAAAAAAAAAAAAAGGCTCACCTAACAGCATGAGTTCTCTGTGCTCCACTTAAAAAGTCTGTTTATAAGGATTGTGCAGTGAGTCCTTAAGAGTTATAGATTAGCGCTATAAAGAACGATTTACATCATCATATCATCTATCGCAGCGAAACAGACAGAAGGAAATAGTGTGTGACCATTACATATAAACCCTTCCCAGTATCCAGAAAGACATCCCCAGAAGACAGGGGATCAGGATTCCAACCGTCTTTGACGGTCAGCTGAACCAGAAATACAACAGAAAACTACGGACTTTCTTCACACCCAAAATTCACCAGTTTCTTGAGATGTTGTTTCCGGAATTTGAACACGCTTTTATCAAACTGAGTGGTCTGGCAACATCATTACTGCCCAATCTATACATTTGAACATTATGTTCTCCCCTCTCTCTCTCTCTCTCTCTCTTTTTCTCTCTCTCTCCCCTCTCTCTCTCTCTCTCTCTCTCCTCTCCTCTCCTCTCTCTCGTTCCTATCACATGTGGTGCGTACATGCATTTGAGGTAAAATCTCCAACATGGCTACGTTTTTTTCCACATCCCCTATTTCATTCTGTCAGTTTAAGAGCTCTCTCTCCCCCACCTCTCTCTTTCCCTTCTGCTCTCTCTCTATCTCTCTCTCGCTTGTTTCTTTCTCTCTCTCTCTCTCTTCTCTCTCTCTCTCTCTCTCTCTCTCTCTCTCCCCTCTCTCTCTCAACCGAAACAGCAGCCGTTCGTAAGTCTTTCTTGACACCGTTTTGTCACCTGTCACAACGTCCCTTTAAATACATAAAAAGGCAAAACTTAAACGTAAACAAGAACGACACACAAAAAGATTACCAAAATGTACTTGTAAAACGAAACCTCCCCAAGACGTACTGCTGCCAATAAAAAAGTTTTTTTTCTCCAACATTGCATCCCAAATCACTTATTACACATGCCAGTGCCACCTGAAATACTGACATAATCGATTTTACGAAATAGTGTCAGCAGGTAACAGAAAAGCAGCAACATAAGGTTTGAATTAGAGCAAATCATGTCATTTTGGTTCCATAGTCTGTTACCATATTTTCCACCATTTCAGTAGCCTTGACCCATTATGTTCTCTCGACCTTGACCCACTGTGTTCTCTGGGCCTTGACCCACTGTGTTCTCTGGGCCTTGACACACTGCGTTCTCTGGGCTTGACCCACTGTGTTCTCTGGGCCCTGACCACTGTATTTCTCTGGGCCTTGACTCACTTGTGTTCTCTGGGCCTTGACCCACTGTGTTCTCTGGATCTTGACCCACTGTGTTCTCTGGGCTTGACCCACTGTGTTCTCTGGGCCTTGACCCTATGTGTTCTCTGGGCTTGACCCACTGTGTTCTCTGGGCCTTGACCCATTGTGTTCTCTGGCCTGTCTGGTTCTCTGAGGCCCTGATCTGTGTTCTCTGGGCCTGATCCAATTGTGTTCTCTGGGCCCTGACTCACTGTGTTCTCTGGGCCTGACCAAGTGTGTTCTTGGGCCCTGACCCATTGTGTTCTCTGGGCCCTGACCCCTTGTGTTCTCTGGGCCTTGACCCACTGTGTTTCTGGGTCCTTACTCACTGTGTTCTCTGGGTCCTGACCACTGTGGTCTCTGGGCCTTGACCCACTGTGTTCTCTGGGTCCTGACCCATTGTGTTATTGGACCTGACCCTGTGTTCTCTGGGCCTCAGCCACAGTTCTCTCGGCTGATCCTGTGTTCTAGGCTCTGACCCACTGTGTTCTCTGGGTCCTGACTACTGTGTTCTCTGGGCCTGACCCACTGTGTTCTCTGGGCCTGACCCACTGTGTTCTCTGGCCTGACCCCTGTGTTTTCTGGGCCTTGACCCACTGATGTTTTCTGGGCCCTGACCCACTGTGTTCTCTGGGCCCTGACCCACTGTGTTCTTGGCTTGACCCACTGTGTTCTCTGGTCCTGACCCACTGTGTTCTCTGGGCCCTGACCACTGTGTTCTCTGGGCCCTGACCCTGTGTTTTCTGGCCTTGACCCACTGTGTTCTCTGGGCCCTGACCCACTGTGTTCTCTGGGCCTTGACCCACTGTGTTCTCTGGCCTTGACCCAACTGTGTTCTGGCCCTGACCACTGTGTTCTCTGGGCCTGACCCACTGTGTTCTCTGGGCCTTGACCCATTGTGTTCTCGGCCTTGACCACTGTGTTTCTCTGGACCCCTGTGTTTCCTGGGTCCTGACCAGGTCTGGTGTCTGTTTTGGGCCTGACCATTGTGTTCTCTGGGCCTTGACCCATGTGTTCTCTGGGCCTGACCCATTGTTTCTTGGGCCCTGACCATTGTGTTCTCTGGGCCTGACCCACTGTGTTCTCTGGCCTTTGGCTGCATGTTCTGCTGCATGTTCTGCTGACCCCGGTGTTTCTACTTTCTGCTGGCTGACCAGTCTGGGCTGACCTGTTCTCGGCCGACAGTGTCTGCTGACCTGTTGGCTGACCACTTTCTGGCTACATTTCGGCACCTGTGTCTGGTGACCTGGTCCTGCCTGACCATGTTTGGCTATGTTTCTGGTGACCATGTGTCTTGGGCGCTGTTCTTGTTGCCACGTGTCTGGGCTACATGTTCGCTGACTGTGTTCTGACTTTTTCGGCCTACCTGTGTTTTGACGTTGTCCACTTTTCCTGGCTGACCGTCCGACATGTGTTTCTGGGCTACCATTTCTCTGGCTGACTGTGTTCTTGCTGCTGTGTTCTCTGCCTGCAGTTCCTGCTGACATGTTCTGGGACCTGTTTCTGGCCTGACCTGTTCTGCTGACTGTCTCGGCTGCATGTTCTCTGGCTGCCGCTGCCTACACGTGTCTCTGGCTGACCCATGTTCTGGCTACATGTTCTCGGCTGACATGTTGTCTTCGGCTGACACTGTGTTCTGCTGAAGTTCTGGGCTGACACTGTGTTTCTGCTGACCATGGTTCTTGCCTGACCACTTGTTCGGCTGACAGTTCTGGCCTGACCATGTTTTGCCTGACCATTGTTCTCTGGCCTGACATTTTCTCTGCCAGTTGCTGACCCACTTGTTCCTGGGCCTGACCATGTTCCTGCTGACCTGTGTTCTGGCCTGACCTGTTCTCTGGCTGACCTGTGTTCTCTGGCTGACATGTGTCCGGGCCTGACTGTGTCTCGGCGACTGTGTCTGGACATGGTTTGGCTGACACGTGTTTGCGACCCATTTTGGCTGACAGTTTGGCTGCCCTGTTCTTGCACTGTGTTGGCTGACCCTTGTTTGGCTGACTGGTTTCTGGGCTGACATGTCTGGGCTGACCTGTTTCTGGGCTGACATGTGTTCTCTGGCTGCCACGTGTTCCTGCTTACCATGTGTTGGGCCTGCCATGTGTTTGGGCTGACATGTTTGGCTGACCTGTGTTTGCGACCATGTGTTCTGCTGACACTGTTCTCGGCTGCACGTGGCTTGACACTGTTTTGGCTACATGTGTTTGGCTGACACCCCTACCATGTCTCTGGCTTGACATTTCGGCCTGACATGTGTTGCCGACCACTGGTCTGGCTGACAGTGTTCTGGGTACATGTGTTCTTGGGCGACCGTGTTTTGGGCGACCTGTTTGGGCCGCCCTGTCTCTGCCTGACAGTGTTCTCGGCTGACCATTTTTTGTGACCTGTTCTGGGTGACCAGTGTTCTCGGCTACTGTGTTTGCTGACCACGTGTGGCTGCCATTGTTTTGCGACCTGGTTGCTGACTTGTGTTTTGCTTGACTTGTCTGGGCGATGTTTCTGCCTGACATGTGTTCTGCGACCATGTTGCTGCCTGTTCGGGCCTGACCCTGTTCTGGCCTCTGTTCTCGGCTGACCATTTTCTCGGCCATGTGTTTTGGTCCGTTCTCGGCTGCCATGCTTGGCTGACATGGTTCTGCTGACCTGTCGGGCTGACCTGTTCTCTGCTGACCATGGTTCTTGCTGACCGCTGCTACCCTTCGCTGACCGTTCTGGCTGACATGTCTGCTGCACTTTGCCTGACCCTTTCGCTGACCAGTGTTCTGCTACATGTTCTGCTGCCTGTGTTCCTGCCTGACTGTTTCTGGGCCTATGTGTTCTCTGTGATGTTGGCTCGCCCACTGTGTTCTTGGGCCTGACCCACTGTGTTTCTGGGCCTGACCCATGTGTTCTTGGTCCTGACCATGTGGTCTCTCTGCTTGACCCCTGTGTTCCTGGGCCCTGACCATGTGTTCTCTGGGCCTGACCCATTGTGTTCTGGGCCTTGACCACTTGTTCTCTGGCCTTGACCCACTGTGTTCTTGGGCTGTGACCCACTGTGTTCTCGGGCCTGACCACGTCTTGACCCACGTGTTCTGGCTTGATCCTATGGTTACCCACTGTGTTGCCTTGACCCACTGGTTTCTCTGGGTCCTTGACCACTGTGTTCTTGGCCTTGACCCATTTGTTCCTGGGCTGCCACTGTGTTCTCTGGCCCTGACCCCTGTGTTCTCTGGGCCCTGACCCACTGTGTTCTCTGGGCCTTGACCCTTGTTCCTGGCCTTGCCCACTGTGTTCTGGCTGACCTTGCCTGGGTCTATCTGGGCCTGACCACTGTGTTCCTGGGCCTGACCCACTGTGTTTCTGGGCCTGACCCATGTGTTCTCTGGTTGACCCTGACCACTGTGTTTCTGGGCTGACCACTGTTCTCTGGCCTGACCCACTGTGTTCTCTGGGTCCTGACCCTTGTTCTCTGGCTGACCACTGTGTTCTGGCCTGACCCTTGTGTTCTCTGGGCCGACCCTGTGTTCTCTGGCCTGACTCTGTGTTTCTGGCCTGACCTGTGTTCTGGCCTGACCACTGTGTTTCTGGGCCTGACCACTGTGCTCTCTGGCCTGACCCACTGTGTTCTCTGGCCTTACCCCTGTGTCTGGGCCTGACCACTTCTCTGGCCTGACCTGTGTCTGGGCTGACCCATTGTTTGGCCTGACCTGTGTTTCTGGCCTGACCACTGTTCTGGCTGACCACTTTTCTGGCCTGACCACTGTGTTTCTGGTCTGACCATGTGTCTTGGCCTGACCACTGTGTTCTCTGGCCTGACCCACTGTTCTGGCTGACCCATGTGTTTTGGCCTGACCCACGTTCTGGCCCTGACACTTGTTCTCTGTGGCTTGACCCACTGTGTTTCTGGGCTGACCATTTGTTTCTGGCCTGACCACTGTGTTTTGGCCTGCCCATGTTTCTGTCACTGGTCCACATGTGTTCTCGGGCCTTGACCCAGGTCTGGCCTTGACATGTTTGGCCTGACCATGTGTCTCTGGGCCTGACCACTGTGTTCCTGGCTTGACCTGTGTTTGGCTTGACCCCTGGTTCTGGGCCTGACCCACTGTTCTCTGGGCCTGACCCATGTGTTCTCTGGGCCTGACCACTGTGTTCTCTGGGCCTGACCATGTGTTCTCTGGCCCTGACCCACTGTGTTTTGGGCTACCACTGTGTTTTGGCCTACCACTGTGTTTGGGCTGACCCACTGTGTTTGGGCCTGACCCATTGTGTTCTCTGGGCCCTGACCCACTGTGTTCTCTGGGTCCTGATCCACTGTGTTCTCTGGGCCTTGTCCCACTGTGTTTTCTGGGCCTTGACCCACTGTGTTCTCTGGGTCCTGACCCACTGTGTTCTCTGAGCCCTGACCCACTGTGTTGTTTGGGCCTGACCCACTGTGGTCTCTGGGCCATGACCCACTGTGTTCTCTGGGCCTTACCCACTGTGTTCTTGGGCTCCTGACCCACTGTGTTCTGGGGCTCTGACCCACTGTGTTGTCTGGGTCCTGACTCGCTGTGTTCTCTGGGTCCTGACCCACTGTGTTCTCTGGGCCTTGACCCACTGTGTTCTCGGGCTCTGATCCCATTGTGTTCTCTGAGTCCTGACTCGCTGTGCTCTCTGGGCCCTGACCCACTGTGTTCTGGGGCTCTGTCCCACTGTGTTCTCTGGGTCCTGACTCGCTGTGTTCTCTGGGTCCTGACCCACTGTGTTCTCTGGGCCTTGACCCACTGTGTTCTTGGGCCTTTTGACCCACTGTGTTGTCTGGGTCCTGACTCGCTGTGTTCTCTGGGCCTTGACCCACTGTGTTCTGGGGCTCTGACCCACTGTGATGTCTGGGTCCTGACCCACTGTGTTCTGGGGCTCTGACCCACTGTGTTCTCTTGGTCCTGACCCACTGTGTTCTGGACTCTGATCCACTGTGTTTTCTGGGTCCTGGTCCACTACGTTCTCTGGGTCCTGACCCACTGTGTTCTCTAGGTCCTGACCCCCTATTCTGTATGGGCATTGACCCACCCACTGTGACTTTGAGCAGAACAAAATATGAGTAACGTATTAAAAACACAACTGGACCACCTGATTCCGACCGATCATAACTGCAACATTTCATTTTAAGTACTACTGGCCTCATACGACTTGAACATCTATCGTTTTACGATTTTTTCCCTGCCCAGCGTCACAATGAAGCCATGCTGTTTTCTCCGTAACTTTTTTCGTGTATTTGTTCCTTATTGTCTTTTGTGTGAGCTTAATATTATTTTCTTTCTGTTTAAAGCCCAGCCAATTGCATAGAGCCATATCAGGGCAATAACTGTTTCAAGATATACACAATACTTTAACAAGGAAAAAAGTGGAAAGAAAATTAACCACATGTATCAACGCATTCGCGCACATAATCTAAGGAAATGCCCTGGCGTTAACCACTCCGTCCAATTTATCACACAGGGGATTTAAAGATCATACTTGATTATAAAATGTAAACATAATTAAGGACACTTAAACTATAGAAAAACATGCCTAAATTACGTAAGATTGCTCCCGCACACCACATTTCCCTAAAGCCGAAAATGCACTTAACGCGTGTACTCAGTTATCATTCCTAAGAAAAAAGTACGTTTGGCTTTATCGAACACATACAAATGAATGGACCAGCAAGGCAGAAAATGAGAGGAAGAAATAACAGAAAGCAAAGAAACAAGGCAGAAACAAAGATAGTGACAGAAAAGAAGAAATTTCTAGCACAGAATTTCCAGAAGGTGGGGATACTATTTATATTGAAAGAGCCCCCCCCCCCCTCCCCCGGCAGCCCCACGGGGCAAAAATGTACTCAATGCATGTACCCAATCATCATTCCTGAGAGAACGGACGTAAGGCTTTATCGAACACCGACAGGTGAATGTACCTGTAAGGCAGAAAATATAGGAAAAAATAACAGCAAGCAAAGAAACAAGGCAGGAAAAGGAAATTTCTAGTACAGAAATTTCCAGAAGGTAGGGTTATTATTTGTATATTATTTATACTGAAAGAGCCCCCGGCATCCCCACGGGGTTTGTGTACGCTTGACAAAGGCCAGTTGGTAGAACATTTACACGTGTCTTTGTTTTGTGCATGTTTCTGGTTCCTACTTACTTGAACGCTGGCACTTTGATTTTAAGATTCTATTATTTCAGCATCGACTTCTCTAATGTGACCTAAATTGAAAGTTAAGCAAACCTGACCGACAGATATTTTTCTCTAAAAAAACATTTGTGATCTCACACACTGAGGAAAAAGAATGAACAACTTGGTCGAGGTGTTCATCAGCACGTACCAGTGTCATTTATCAAGATACCTAACTCATGCATCACTTCCAGCCAAACACATTACGTCAGAGTGTTTTCTCCTTTGCCAAGTCATTTCTAACCTTTCTGTCTTCAACACGTCTCTGGCGATTGATACGACAACCCTTGCTGATAAGGTGGCCTGCCATTAAGAAAAATGGGTATCTGCACACGTTTCAAGTTTATTAATCACTAAATGATAATATTTTTCAGATAACATGAAAGGAAAAAAAACGTATATCAAATTCATAAAAAAGAAAACGCGTACGACTTTCTTTAAAGGCGAATTTACGCAATAAAAGTTTGAAGTGAAAAGATAGGCAAGTCATTTTGATCATTTCCCTTTTTTTCCTTACAAAACATTATTATTTTATTATTATTAATTATTATTATTATTATTATTATTATATTATTATTATTATTATTATTATTAATTTGTTGTTGTTGTCATTATTACCGTTGTTAGTGTCGAAAGCCCAGCCGACAACTTATAGCCATTATCAGGGCTCTAACCATCTGGGGAAAAAAAATCTGAGTCTGGTATTTGGAATTTGTTCACGAGGGATTCATCGCACTCGGACAATTCACGTGGGCTGTCTATCAAATCTGCCAGCAAATTATCTGGCTGACTTCCTGAGCCAGCGTAAAACCCTACAGATCATCTGGCAAGGTCAGAAAAAGGGGAAGGGGAAGAAAGGACCCATGAAATACTGAGCTGACAAGATCAGAATGATAGAAATACTAAGACGGACAACGGACAGGTCAGTGTTTAATGTTGCGGGCTGCGTTTAAACTCAAGATGTTAGATCTTGAATTCACAGCTTTTTCAAAAGAACCAACCAGCTGGTATAAACTTCAAACACATATCTGAACACATCAACCGACCTGGAAAAAAATAAAACATGGAAAAGAAAACTAAGTAAACTCATCCTTGCATTCACTCAGATAATCAAAAGATATACCACTGGCATTGGCCACATAAACTCGCTAATAACAGTACCCAAAACTGCTACCAAAAATTGTAATTATTATTGTTGTTTAAAGCCCAGCCGACTGCGTAGAGCCATATTAGGGGTATATCCGCTTTAAAACACACAAAACTTTAACAGGAAAAAATAAGAAAATTAAGTACAAATATCAATGCATTCGAGCACATAATCTAAGGAGATGCCTCTGGCAATGACCACTCCGTCCAACTTATCGCAAAGAGGGTTAAAAAAAAACATACCTGATTACAAATTTAAGCATACCTAAGGACACCAAAACATATATAAAACTGCATATCTCACCTCCCTAGAGCCCAAAATGCACTTAATACCTGTACCCAATTATCAATCCTAAGAGAAAGTACATACAGGTGAATGGACCAGCAAGGTAGAAAATGATAAGAAATAACAGCAAGCAAAGGAACAAGGTAGAAAGAAAGAGTGACAGAAAAGAGGAAATGTCTAGCACAAAATGTCCAGAGAGTGGGAGTACTTTAGATACTGAAAGATCCCCTGGCACCCTCATGGGGGCAACGAGGAGGAAACTAACAGATATTAATGTGAAATTAAATTCAATTCAAACAATTTGAAGAGGCGTATATTGAAAGATATGCAAAAACGAAATTGCTTGGGCAATATGGTCTATCCTTTGCCTTCTATTTGTTTTATAATGTTTAAGTCCAGCTACTGTAGGTAGCAAAAGAACTCAAAATCATATTGTTTATAAGTTTGTTTAATTCTCTTGACCGCTGAGTTGCACATAGACATACTATGGAAGAAAATTACATTTGACCGCAGTTAACAGACTTTGTTCTGAAGCTTATAAGATCGATTTCCTGAAATTCTAACCGTTTTGTTTTATGAACTGTAACCTTGAAGACATAGATGACATCGAATGAAAATCAATCAAGATCAGGCAAAATCATATATTGAATGACAAGTAGTTGTTTCTTTAAACAACAACAACAACAACAACAACAACAACAACAACAACAACAACAACAACAACAACAACAACAACAACAACAACAACAACAACAACAACAACATTCGAGTGAAAAAGTTCGAAAGCTCTAACAAATGTATTTCGCCAGTCTTGTAGCTGTGACTTTGGGATCAAGCCAAGGTCATTCAAGTTTTGGCATCTGCGTCACCAACTCAAGACACTACTAAAATGGTAAAACTAAACAGGTTCCCCCCATTCATTAAAAATGATAGTGCTGTCCACACACATGCTATCATTATCCACAAATAAAAGAACTCTTATTCATATGGTTTGACGCAAACTATTCAGAAAAACCGATTTGAAGTTTGCGCTTTTCACCAGAATGTCTACATTTTATCATCGTGTATGTTACAGTGACCTTGAAGAAGCATCGATAGAAGAAAACTGACGATGAACCGAGGCCAACAGCAGACCATTATAACTGTTAGAAGATCCTTTAACCTTTTGACTCCCTCACCCTATCCACCAGCTTCCTGCAGTAAACTGATGGATAGGGTGAGGGAGTAAAAGGGTTACATATTTGCTTTGCCAGCATGGTTGGCAAAGTCCAAAACTCCTTATATTCTAAGGGGACTGTGCCGCATCCAGGTCTTGGACACCTGAATGACCCTCTGTAGTCACTATTTTTTTTTGGGGGGGGGGGGGGTATATCTGACCAAAGTTTTGCGTGTGGCCAGGAGACGCAGCAATGCAATCGCAAAAGAGATTGTTATTGCTGTTATTGTTATTGTTATTGTTGTTTAAAGCCCAGCCGACTGCACAGAGCCATATCAGAGCTATAACTGCTTCGCAAAAGAGATGGTTTTGTTTTTAAAAACAGACACATAAAAATGCAAAGAAAGAAAGAGATAAAAAAAATCACTACTGTTGAATGTTTGAACAATTCGTTTGCACATTTTATACGCACACACATACACACACACACCACACAACACACACACACACACACACACACACACACACACACACACACACACACACACACACACACACATACACACATACATATATATATATACATACATACGCACGCACGCACGCACGCACACACACACACACACACACACACACACATAACACACATAATGCACATGCGTGCCTAAATATTGTGACAAGCCCACAGTGCGGTCACGCTGTGAGAACGAGCGCTACATCCTAAAGCCATTCTTATGAACCATAAAAGACGTGTTAATTATGACACTTATTCTACAAACGTTCTTTAAAAGGGCACATTTCAAATGTGCGTCCTTTGTTTAAACCAGGTTTTAACACACTTTGCCCACATGACCTCTGCTAACATTAAGAGGATGGCGTTTCACGACAAAGACCTCCAAACTTGTTTTGCCTACTTTCAATGACATCAGGCTGTCGTGTTTAAGCGATAAGGTCAAACAGACGTCTAGTCGGAGAGAAGAAACGCTTTATTTACATCAGAAGCAATCAACGTAAAGCAAACAACGAAACAGGACTGATATGTCTCTACAATAACAAAAATTGTGATTCACTCTTTTTAACTTTTTCACATCGTAACGCTAGCCCGCTGGCGTTCTCGCGGAGAACCGCAGGCGACGGAACGCTAGGGGTATAGCGTTCAGCGAGCTCGCCGCTGACAACATAACGCTAGGATTCTAGCGTCTTGCGTTAGAAAATTCCTACGTGAAGCCATTTACGATCTAAGGGAAAAAACCTCTATTATAGTATCAAGTAACCATTTCTAAATACTGTGAGAGTGATTTCCCGAGTAAATAAACTATTTGAAGAATTTTTGGGGCATGAGAACAACGTTACCCGAACCGCGTGCTTCACTGCAACAAAGGCAAAAATGGAGCGCCCTGCGAATGCGCGATGTCGCTGTTCACTCAGGATTGTGGAATTTTTGTGTGTGTGTGTACTTTTCTGAGCTTCTGATCAGATGATGTCTCTTTTTGGTGTCTCTTTTTTCTGTTTCGTTTACATCTGCTGAATTGATGAAATGCTTGTCTGAAATGCTCCTCAACCATGATATTTCATTGCACAAATAACCTCAAAGCATGTCTGAACAAACCTTATACTGTAGATATCCTAAAAGAGGATTAAATTACCTTTCTAACCATACCCTATATGTTGATGTTAGTCAATTGGGGCGCCTGTGAAAATTAATTCAAAGTGGCCTAAAAATGCACGTTTCCAAGGAAAGTAGTCAGTGGCAGCTGGCACGTCTGCAGAGAAGTAGGTCAAATAGCCAGCTGACGATGCCAAAGTGTTAAACACAGTGCAAACACTCCTCATTAAAGACAAGTGTTCTATATATCTCTGTAGTCCTTATTCTTTTGCACTCAAATCAGTCCTGCTTCGTGTGCCGCAATTTAATGTGCATTGAAGTGATGTTCTCAGCATCCAAACGGACGAAAGCATGTACAGGACAATAAGTTCTAATTCGTTTTACTCATTTTCAATAGTGCCAGTTTCTGTATGCTAAGCGACAAGGTCTGATAGACAAATAAATCATCTACTTGGGGCCAGGAAAGGTGTTATAGTCAAGTCATAAATAATCTTCATTTTATAGTCAAGATATAAATTTCACTGTTACCGTTATTTTTGTTTAAAGTCCAGCCTACTGCGTAGAGCCATCCATATCAGAGCTAAACCGTTTCAAACCACACACAATACTTCAACAGGAAACAAGAAAGGAAAAGAAATGTCAAGTACACATATCAACCCTGGCGTTGACCATTCCGTACAAATTATCACACAGGGGATTTAAAAAGATATACCCGAATACAAATAATTTGTTTAAACATAACTAAGGACATCAAAACATAAAGTGGGTTTAAATTACCTGAAATTGCTTCCGCATATCTCATTTCCCTAAAGCCAAAAATGCATTTAATGTATATGTAACCAATTATCACTCCTAAAGAGAAAATACGTAAGACTTTATCGAACACATACAGGTGAATGGACCAGCAAGGCAGAAAATGATAGGAAGAAATGATAGAAAAGCAAAGAGACAAGGCAGAAACAAAGAGAGTGGCAGAAAAGAGGAAATTTCTAGTATAAAATTTCCAGAAGGTGGGGGGATATTACTTATACTGAAAGAGCCTCCGGCATCCCTACGGGGGGAAGTCACGAACAATCTTGCTGTTTCTCAGTGTCTTATGTTTCAGATGTTGCACCCGAACCTGCTCCCAATGCACGAAGACTGTTCTGAGAACGTCATAGACTCGTTATGACATCATTAAAATGCCCTGCATGTACCTTTGTTCTGGAACATTATTCTTTGATAGTCTTAAGCCGACTGCACAGATCCATATCAAGGCAATTACCATCTCAAAACTCAAACAACACCTCGTTAACCCTGAACAACATGGAAAAGTAAAGCAAGTAGCCTTCACATATCAATGAGTTCGCGCACATACTCTAAGGATAGGCCCTTTCTTTGATCATTCCGCTCTGTTGATCACCTGGTATTTAAAAAAAACTTGAATACGAATGTATAAACGTAGGTAAGTACATTAAAACACAAGTGTATGATGGTGGTTCTACCTTATCGGGTAATATATACATTTACCCACATATATACACACATGCTCAAACACACACATACACACACACACACACACACACACACACACACACACACGCACACACACACACACACACACACACACGCACACACACACACGCACACACACACATCCATACATCCATACACAAATAAACGTCTTATTAAAAAAAATGGGTGGCGCTGCACTGCGGCGACGGGCTCTCAAAAGGATACAGCAGCCCGAGTTTCACGATGTAAATCCACTTTGACAAAATAAATGAATATGAGTATGACTATAACTATGACTATGAGTAAGTACATAGCTCCATACATATGGACAATCAAAACCAGGTTCCCTCTCACTGAGCCTAAGAGACATGCTCTATGTATAAGTGCACAGGGTTAGTGTTTCAAAAGGACTTATCACAGTTAATCCTAACGCTGGTGTAAAAACAGGTAAACGTAACAGCGTTAACAGAGTGAAGAAACACTCATCTGTTCATGTCACCTGTCAGTTCAGTTCATATTGCTTATAGCGCAGCCGATTACGACAGCCACATCAGGGCTAACACCACGTCAAAAAAAGAAGAAAAAAAGAACACGTTAAGATTAAAAGACAACAGTTAAAACCATGCTCACCGTTAACCTTGCAAATCTAAAATGCCATTACCTGTCTGTCACCCCAAACATCGGCACCAAACACTAAATGGAAGACCTCTTAGTTTCAGATGTTGACCCTCTGAGTCACAAATGATATTCAATTTTTAACCAACGAGATTGTCTTCTCAAAACACGGGTAAATATTGGATTAGTCTGCTACAATTGGGGTTATGCATTCATTAGCATTCATTAGTATTAATTTCCAGGTTAGTGATGAACTCCAGTCTTACTGTTACTGTTATTTCTGTTTAAAGCCCAGCCGACTGCGCAGAGCCATATCAGGGCTATATCCGTTTTAAAATATACACATTCTTTAACAGGAAAAGAAAAGGGAAAAGAAAATTAAGCACACACATCAATGCATTCGCGCATATAATGTAAGGAGGTGCCCCTGGCACTGACCACTCCGTCCAATTTTTCGTACAGGGGATTTAAAAAACATACCTGAATACAACTTTAAACATAACTAAGGACCAGACAAACGCAAATTTTCGGCCAACCGGCCTTTGTCAAGCGCGAACGCGTTGACAAAGGCCGGTTGGCCGAAAATTTGCGCTTGTCTTGTCTTGTTTTGTTAAATACGCGCTTGCATTGGTTTTCTTGTTCTTCTGGTTCCTGTTTGCTTGGGCGCGGGCAGTCGCACTTGTTTTGGATAACTAAGGACACTAAAGCAAACATAGAAAACGGGTCTAAATTACCTGAAATCGCTTCCACTTATCTAATTTTCCTAGAGCCAAAAATGCACTTAATACGATTTATCAATTCCAAGAGAATATAAGACTTTATTGAACACATACAGGTGAATGGACCAGCAAGGTAGAAATTAAGAAGTATTGGCAAAAAACAAAGGACTCAGGGAGAAGCAAAGAAAGTGACAGAAAAGAGGAAAAAAATATATAACAGAATTTTCAGGTGGGGATACTATTTATACTCAGAGTCCCCGCCATCCCCACAGGGGGGAGGGGGGGGGGTGCGGGGATCTTTCTATTACAATACCTCGATAACACAAGTGCCGCCCATTGTGCAATATGGTTCTGAATTTGATAGGTTAGATAAAACAGTTAACACTGTGAACAGATGCATCTATTAGCTTTCAAGAAATGTATGGGTGTAGACATGCGTACATCTTATGATTCAGTCATGTGGAGAAATTAATGGTCATCCAATTTCCTTAACTTCACCTGTTAGCTGTATCCATTAGATTAAGACAAACAAACGGGGTAGGATTACCAAGAAAGGCATGTTATGCTCTATGAATGGATGCCGGGGGTAAAAGGACAAGGGTTACAAATGTATGATTACAATTATTTCTATGCCGATTTGTTTTTTACGTGGATGAACCAAGTTGTTGGGAATGAGCTGATTTCCTTTCAAATACTTAGGGAACGATTGATTGATGGCAAATGGCAAAACTTGAATGAAAAAAATGCAAACCAGCTCAAAATTTCCCATGTATCGAATGCTTGGTAATTCTTTGAACAATTTTGTTTCAAACAAATTTGCTTATGGATAGAGGCTTACGATTTACGATGACCGGATTTTGTTTTGTATTATCTGATCTTGCTGTACATTTTATATTGATATGGATTTGATATGTTCATCATATAAACATTTCACAGAAGATGAAATTTATTTCTTATCATGCTGTTCATGTATGGAAAAACTTATAAAAATGCATTGCTCCTTAAAAGTATTTGGGACACCAAACGGATTCAGGCTTAGTTTATTAATGTTTCATAAAATAACGAAAGTGTGGAAAAACTTGTGTATCTTTATATGTCAAGCATTCAAGATAAGACAAACTGCGCAGTTGTTGCTATCTTGTACATAGGAAATGTTCTTTGATTTCTTATGTGATTACTTTTATAATTATGTTTACGTCTATGTGATCTCTGGTCATTACTGTATATATGTTTACACATCCCTTCACAACAGGCACAAGTCTTTTATGAATTCATTCTCTCTCTCTCTCTCTTTTTTTTTTTTCTCTTCCCTCTCGCTCTCGGACAGTTACACAAAGCACACCCCCAAATGCACACTCGTATACACTGTATGCAGCCACGGATATTAATTTTTCAAATATTCGACTGCCTCACATGAAGATCTCTTAAATACTAGTATGATTTTCAGGTTTAAATACCCATTTCAAAATTTCTCCCGATACAGTATTTTTTTTATCAAATTTACTGCTATCACAGATATGGTCTATCCATCGTCCTTACTTGAGACGACAACATAACACTGCGAGAGCTATACAGTTTGAATTAATACTTTGTATGGAGTCTCCGATAATGATAAGTAACATTGTAGTCAAACAAAAAAGGGATGAACATCAATGACCTAGACGCACGCGCGACACATACGCACGCACACGCACACGCACACATGCGCGCGCGCACACACGCACACTACAATACAAGACTCCCTTCAAGACACTCCCACACACAACACACACACACACACGAGCGCACGTAACACTATAACAGCAGTGATTCAACGTTAGGGCGCACGCCACACACACACACACACACACACACACACACACACACACACACACACACACAACGCACACACACTCACACACACACACAGACACACACCACTACACACACACACACACACACACACACACACACACACACACACACGCACACACAC
>CM060313.1:45406215-45433715 GCA_030674185.1 Monoplex corrugatus
CTCGACTTTCTCTTGTTTGACCAGAAAATTAACCCTTTGACTCCCGACCCTATCCACCAACTGCAAAAACTTAACCCTTTGCAGGAAGCTGGTGGATAGGGTGAGGGAGTCAAAGGGTTAAGTTTTTGCTTTGCTAGCATGGTTTACAATGAAGGATGCTGATGGACAGGCTGCGGGAGTCAAAGAGTTAAAACAGAACGTCTAGTCCTTCGGAAGGGGACGAAAAACGAATCGGACGCGCGTGCCTAAGTGCAGGGCACTGCCCGGTTGCCCTGGTATAAAACAGTAGAGAGAGAGGTTGATTTCCCAGGATCCTCACCCCCCCCCTCTCCCTTTTAAGTCCAATTAGCCTTCCTGCGTTTCTGCAGTCATGGTAAAAAAAAATTGAGTGGCGCTGCACTGCGGCGATGCGCTCTCAAAAAGGTAAGCTGCCAGAGTTTCACATGTTAAACCCACTGTGACAAAAGAAAGGAATATGAATATAAAACAAATGGCAGAGACTGTGGTCCCCTGTCACTTTCCCACACACACTTAAAGAGCAACAACTGTGGTCTGTGGGGAGCATGTCTATGTTCCCCCAGGTCTATGTTCCCCAGGTCTATGTTCCACCAGGTCTATGTTCCTCCAGTCATACCATGTGTCATGTCATGTTATGCCATATGTCATATATGTCAGGTCATAATGTCATGCCATATGTCATTTCACATGTCATGCCACACGTGTCTTGTCACGTGTCATGTCACATGTCATGCCATATGTCATGGCATATGCCATGTCGTATGTCATGTCATATGTCATGTCATATGTCATGTCATGGCAAGCAATATGTCGTGTCATATGTCACGCTATATATCGTGCTATAAGTCGTGTCATGTGTCATGTTATACCTGGGGGAACATAGACCTGGGGGAACATAGACCTGGGGGAACATAGACCTGGGGGAACATAGACCTGGGGGAACATCGGGTGCCTCCCCTGTGGGGTCTTATTCTCTTTGTGATATTCATCTTTTCCTTATGGCTGTATGCCACAAACCGTAAGAGAAATCCTTTTTTCTCCACAATGAGTGGATCACACTAAACTCAAAGATACAACGATGGTACACAAAGCTCGAGGCAGATCAAAAGTCACTAGGATTCGAGCCATAAATGAACACTGGCTATCGTTATTATCATCATTGTCAGTGTTTAAAAAAAAATCTAGCCGACTGCTCAGAGCCTTATCAGAGCTATATTCTATCTCAAAACAAAACACGCACATCTGAAACACATCGAGGTTCAAGGGAGAAACAAACTCTGGAAAAGAAAATTAAGTACACATATCACTGATTCAAACAAATAAGGGCATGGCCCTGACGGTCATTCTACATAACTACGGAGAATAGCGCTACACAAGAACGAGTTATTATTGTCATTATTATTATTATTATTATTATTTTGTTGTTGTCATTATCATTAATATTATTATCATCATTATCATATTATAATCATCATCATTTTTATTAAAATTAATATCTTGTCCCTCCCGCTTCCTCTTTTCTTCTCATGCCAAACTAAACATGACCGTATGATGCATACGAATCAGAGAAATGTGAGAGATGCGTGGGGGGGGGAGAGAGCAAGAGAAAGGAGAGAGGGAGAGAAAGGAGAGAGAGGGAGAGAGGGGAGGAGGAGAGAGAGAGAGAGAGAACAGATAGAATGATTCAAAGGGACACAACACACTGTTGTTATTACCAGACAGAAGATTTACGAGTTCTTGTTCTTGCCTAAACTGCCTTCTCTTTCTCTCTCTCTCTCTCTCATCCGCCTCCACGCTTTTCAGGCTCTGCCTTTGTTTAAATTTTTTTGGCGGATTTGTTTTTAATGAACATTTGTTCCATGCAGGTATGCGAAGCACCCCTCTTAAGTGTGTGTGTGTGTGTGTGTGTGTGTGTGTGTGTGTGTGTGTGTGTGTGTGTGTGTGTGTGTGTGTGTGTGTGTGTGTGTGTGTGTGTGTGTGTGTGTGTGTATGTTTGTGTGATCTTTTTCAAGGGTTCGTTCAATCGTTTCAAATCCTTTTATTTTCAAATCTTCCATTTTATTTTTTTTCTTCTATTCTCGTTTTCTTAACACTTTTTCCGGTTTTTTTTCAGACTTTTTCCTGTTTTTTTAAAAGTCACAAAACATATGACCCACTTAAACATGTTTTTGTCATTCAGAAGTTTGAGGTATGATATAGTAACTAAACAATTGTCTAATGCGGCTCCCTGTGACTCTTCACGGAGTTAAATTAAAGAAGAAAGAGAATGAGAAAAAGAGCAAAATTAATATTAACTAGACCTTTTTATCAATTGTAATAAATGAAGTAATTATTGTGGCCGAATGTTGTCCTACACCAAGTCTGAACATGAATGTGAATTCTGCATGATTCTATCAATTCATTTAAATACTGCAGATTGTTCTATCTATAAAACAACACACCGCAAATCTTACCGATTATTTTAAGACGAGTCTGTATTGGTAGTTGCAACTGACAATGGAATCATCTTGGCCAAATTCTGTCCAAGATAAACTCTGAATCATGAAAATGAATTCTACATGCTCAAAACTTGTCTGTTTACATGTGTCAAACTCTTCTGTCATTCAGATACTAGTGTTGAGTACCGTCCTATATTAAACACATTCTGTAATCATTATTTTAAAGTAATGAAAAAAATAACTCTGGGAGAGCTGGACAGAAAGTCCTCAGAGAAGCCCCCGTCAAGCGAATGTTTCGATCCTAAATTCCTGACAATCTGTGGAGACCGGGCCATATTCAGGTCATGATTTCTGTTGCCCTCCTGCTGACGCCATGTTCAAAAACTGCTTTCCTCCAAGTGTGTTCGAACCCGTGCCTCCAAGATGGTCGGGTGCCCCAATGTCGAGTCACTCTTGTGACAGAAGTCTTGGCCGCTTAGCTACTGGACATCTGATGGAGATTGAGAAATAAATCCATGCAAGTTCACTTTTGTTCATTCTCAACCTCTGGTCCTCTCCTTACCAGAGTAGCTATTTCATGTGTCCTTAGCCAGATGTGCCCACCAATCTCCTGGCTCCAATTTTTACGGCAAGGACTTTGGTTTGGAAACCGGATTTCCTCAAGTTGCTGGGCGAAATGGCAAACATTTCAGTCTTGTAGAAAGTAGGCTTCCTCCGTTCTTTCATACGGCGCTATGACTTCGATCACAATCATTTGTTTCGATGTAAGCGACTCATGCCTTGGGTTTCCGGTATCTAATCTACTGGTGCAGTGCGCAGCTGTTCATCGATCACAATCTTCATATGGCCCTTTCACCTCTTGTGGATCTTCAAGCCGCGCTTGGTTGGTAATCTCCTTTCACAAGTTTGCATACTTGTGACCTTGACCTTTGTCAAGCCTCTTTGAAACTTGTTGAACGGAATTAGTCATTAGGGTCAACCAACTTCCCCACAGTTAAGTTAGGAAAAAAAGGCATGGAGTATTCTGTAGGATGCAGGATATAAAATAAGTTATTTTAGATACGCAATGTCCACAGGACATTCGCACCGGCAAGACAAGCTGGATAAAAGAAATTATTAACAGATGCTCCATGAATTTCCGATATGAAAAAAAACTACGATTCAACAATTGCTTTTTTGCAAGCCCTGAAATTATTGTTACAAGATGGCTGCAACGTTGCGTTTGATACGAGATCTGAAATCCCAGTACCATTTTTGTGTGTATGTGAAGTTTTCTTTCTTTTTTGTATCTCTTAAGTAGCACGAACACACGCATGTGCGCACATACAGACCACAGACACAGACCCCAGACAACAGACACACACAGACAGCACAACACACAGACACACACAACACACAGACACACACACACACACAACACACACACACAACACACACACACAACACACAACACACAAACACACAAACACAACACACAACAACACACACACACACACACACAAACACACACACACACACACACACTTATTTACGCTGACTGCTCTCCAGAAAAACAAAAGCATCGGGCACTCTGCAGTTTTTGTTTTTTTAATTTCAGCGAGGAAGAAGGAACGGGGAACTGTGGGAGAAGCGTTACAAGGGAGTCGGCTTGACATGGTGAGCGGTGGGATGAACATTAACAATCATAACCATTCCACAAATTCAAACCGGGCAGTTCGACATCGCTGGAACCGATGCCATTGATCACATACAACATTTCTCACACAGATCCCATCCTATTGTATTTACATCGATTTCATGCCATAATTCACAAGAAGATTTCAAGTCGGCTCACGTCATAATTCTCAACCGATGATGACGTCACCCGGTGCCCGTAGTAACTTGGGGATGACGTCATTCCACAGATGTAGGCTGGCGTTGAGGGGCCACCGCCTCATCTTGTGTGTGCATATTTATGTCCAAGACCTGAGGCATGGCATGTGTCCAGGGTGACCACTGCGTGCCGTTACTACCATGTGGGGTGGGGTTTCTGTGAGAATAAGGACAAAAGGTAGTCAGCTAGATGTACAAACTGTCATTTTCCTTTGTCTAAGCACACGTGATTTTGCATTACGACTTACTGGGAACAATTGAAAGACTCCTAATTAATCCAATAATTTTGATTTCCCGTGCTAATAAAAGTCATGTTGAAAGATAACAGAATAATTATGTTTCGAAAAGGGTTTCGCATTTTATATATGTGATTAACAAATAGAGTTAAAATTCTAACCTTTCACACCGTTATTCACCTACAACAGTCCACACACAACACACACACACACACACACACACACACACACACACACACACACACACACACACAAACAACACACACACACACACACACACACACCACACACACAACACCACACACCACACACTCACTCAACACACACACACACACACACACACACACACACACACACACACACACACACCAACCACCAACCATATTGCCACAACCACCACCACCACCACCACCAGCAACAACAACAACAATCTCAACACATGCGTAACGGAAGTAGTATCACGGACAATGTGTAGTCCTTTTGTTCCAAATCAATAACACAACTCACATATTGTTACTGTAACTTAAAGCCCAGCTGACTGCGTAGAGCCATGTTAGGGCTATAACAGTTTCAAAACATACAAAACTTCGACAAGAAAAGAAAAAAGAAAAGTTTAGTAGACATATCAATGCATTCGTGCACATAATCTAAGGACATGCCCCTGGCGTTGACCACTCATTCAATTTATCAGACAAGGGATTTAAAAAACAAAATTGAAAAAGTTAAACATTACTAAGGACACTAAAACATATATAAAAACAGGCCTAAATTACCTAAAATTGCTTCGGCATATCTCACTTTCCTACAGCCAAAAATGCACTTAACACATGTTTCCAATTGTCAATCCTAAGAAAAAGTACATAAGACTTTATCGAACACGTACAAATGAATGGACCAGCAAGGCAGAAAACGATAGGAAGAAATGCCAGAAAGCAAAGGAACGAGGCAGAAACAAAGAGAGCAACAGAAATTTCTGGTACAGAATGAATTTCCAGGTGGGGATACTATTTATACTGAAAGAGCCCCCGCATCCCCACGGGGGGAAAAGGTACTTTACACATGTTTCCAGTTGTCAATCCTAAGAGAAAGTACGTAAGATTCGTCGAACACATACAGATGAATGGCCCAGCAAAGCAGAAAACGAGAGGAAGAAACGACAGAAAGCAAAGGAACAAGGCAGAAACAAAGAGAGCAAGAAAAATTTCTAGCACAGAATTTCCATTTATTGATTGATTGATTTGGTTCAGTTTTTACGTCGACACCACCTCAGGTGATATGGCCGACGGGGATAACCATCCCAGGGAAGTGGGGGAAGGGGGACTTATCTAATCCTATTCTGACATCACAAGAACAACAACGATGTTAAGATGGGACAGTGAGAAGGCCAATTTTAATGTCGCCCACACCGGGATTTGAACCCACAACCGTTAGCATGTGAATCCGATTCTCAAACCAAATGAGCTAATGGAGCCCGCAGAATTTCCAGAAGGTAGGGACACTTTTTATGCTGAAAAAGCCCCTGGCATCCCCACGGGGGTATGACAATGACTTACCCATACTTGGCAAAGTTGGTCCACATCGTGGTGACATAGATAGAGACCCGCCTGTCGTCCTCGGTCCAAGTGGTGATGAAGTTATCCCGCATGGTTATGTTCAGAAGGGGATAGCCTAGCACGTACTGGATCTCATCACCATGCATGGCGCCTGACACACATTTACATACATTTGTGTTGATATGAAATAACAGTGACTAGCAGCGTTCAAGTAAACTGGAGCTAGAAAGACACAATTACATAATAATAACGTGTTTTTAATACAAAAAACAAGAATTTTGTTCACAGCTTTGACATTAACATGGAAATGAAGTTGTAATTGAAAATATGATTATATGCAGAGCGCTCTTATGCCCAGAATGATATGGAATAATGTATTGATTTAGTGCTTGTATACGCAAATGAATTACATTACAAATTCAAATCTGTGCAGTTTTAGGTGTTTCTTGTTGTCCATGAACAGGTCAAATCTTGGAATTCAATCCATTGTTCACGTAAATTAACGTGAGGCCCTTTTCAAAACCGTTTCATTCCATAATCTGCCAATGTGACTTTCACAACATGAGAAATCAAAGTCTTGTCGTGTATGCTATATACATTTGTATGTTTCTAGTTCTTGTCTTATTGTGCTCTTCCTTTTATAACGACATGCTGCAACAGAGCATTGTAACTATTTGTGATGATCTATTTTTATTGATAATGAATTGGAATATGGTACTGAATTAACGTTTTAATACATTTCTTCTTTCTGCTAGTCTGCTTTTTATCATCTCAGAAGAATCAGTTCAATTCGATCATATCACGACTTGTCACGTCCTTTGTACTGTCAAGACTGGACTATTATAATGCAATTCTGCAGGTCTCCATTCTTTCCTATTAAGCGCCTTCAGAGGGTTCAAAATAGTGCAGCAAGGCTGGTATTCAGAAAGCGAAAGACCACCTCAGCGACCAGCCTATTGAAGCAGCTCCACTCGCTCCGTGTGGAAGCAAGAGTAGAATATAAACTAGCTACTCTGGCTTATCGGCATTTTGATGGTACCTTGCCTATCTGCCTCTCTTCTGTGCTTAAAACACACGGGACTGAACGCAGTCTCAGGTCAAACAACCACAAGCTTCTGGCAAAACCAAAATCAAAATACAAAAGCATAGGACACCGAGCTTTCGTTGCCAGTCCCCACTTTTCTGGAACTATCAGCCTTTTTTTTCTCGCTGTTCATCATCTCTCTGTTTTTTCAGGGCAGGCCTCAAAACTCATTTTTGATAAATACTACCAGTAATGAAACATGATTTTTGATATTTCTTATTCAGTAATGTATATTATATAAGCACTTGCTTGCAACAGATGTGCTAGTGCGTGTGTTGGGGGGGGGGGGGGGCGAGGGACTAGGAGTGGGAGTTAGTATAATTGACCACTAGGCATAGGGCTGATTGAGGATAAATGAACTGATTAATGTAAAGCACAGTTAGTCTTTACCTATGTATAGCGCTATATAAAAGTGATTTATTATTATTATTACATAAATAAATTATGAAACAACAATTATAGGATGACTACACAATAACAATCATACGCTGAAAGCCTATATGTGTAAATTATATGAACAAACATTATTATGTTACTTACACTAACATACATTACAACGTACTGTACACTGGTCTTTTATCTTCTGTGTTGAAAATGAAGAACGTTAACGAATTATGTGTTGCATTGCATGTATATAAACGAATTCAAACTAATGATAAGAAAATATAACATATGTGTATATCTAGTTGTTTGATTTCACATTCAACCTCATCAAATGCGTACAAACTCTTTCCCAAGATGCCAGAAGAGACGAAATTTCTAGCACAGGATTTTCAGAGACGGGATACTATTTATACTGAAAGAGCCCCCGGCATCCCCACAGGAGGTGGCCAGTGTTTAATGATGCAGGCTGGGATTGAACTCGAGACACGAGATCTGGAATGCATGGCTCTATGGAAAGAAGCAACCAACCCGTGTATAGTAAAAAAAACCCCTCCCAATTCAATGAAATAAGAACGGGAAAATTGAGATGAAAAGGACGAAAGATGGAGGTATACCTTTCCAAACTGGGTTCTGTCGGTTGGCAGACCTGTAAGAAAACTGATATAGGAACTGTGACTTGGCCTGGGCCAGGTAGGCCAGCTGAGTCTCCTTCTGGACAGGCGCCACTATGGCGTAGTCACTGACCATCTGAAAGTCACCAAACAATTATCGGGGTATTATTATTGACAGATCGGTACAAACAGGTCGGGTTCCTTTGATACAGTTCTGCACAGATTAGTCTTTTGAGTTTTTAAGTTCCAAACAACCTAGCATGATCATCACTGAAGGACAGAGTGAATATGAAAGTGTGACCGTGCAAAAGCAAATGAGATTGAGAGACTGGGGGACTCAGAAGAGAAAGAGAGAGAAAGAGAGAGAGAAGAGAGAGAGAGAAGAGAGAGAGAGAAGGAGAGAGGAGAGACACAGAGACAGAGACACAGAGACAGACAGAAACAGAGACAGACAGGCAGACTGGGTAAGCGTGTGTTGTGTGTTTTCCATCTCTCTCTCTCTCTTTCTCTCTTCCTTTCTCTCTCTCTACCCATCTCTCACCCCTCCTACTCTCTCTGTTACACAAACAGCACGCTACTATCACAACACCCATCCACACCTCCAATCCACCCAACAAAACCCACGTTTTGTTTTACCCAACAAATACACAAACATTAAAAATCCACCTTAAAAACCCTCCCTCAAAAGAAAAAGTGCGCACTGGCTGGTACTCTGATCAAACTCACACGTATCAATACAACAGCAAAAGATTCCAGTCTGACTCAGGAAAACTATGCTTTAAGTCTCCAGTCCATCCAGCTGTGAATGTTTATCTGACCCTGTTTAGGGTTGGGGAAGGTAAGGCAGCGAGGGAGAGATGGGAATCGTTCTCATAATGCTGCTGGCTCCGAGAAAAGTTGAGGTTTTATCTCACTCCGATTGCCTGTTGTCTCAGCGTCATGGGACCACCTTTGGAAACAAAAAGTTGACGTCTCTGTCTACTTCACTTCCCCACGGCCTCAGGATTATGGGATAACTTTATAAAATTATTTTCAGGACACATTAGCGAGTTACGCAGGTTCTTGGTTCTTTTGATAGAGCCGTGAACTCAAAAGTCGGATATCTCGAGTTCAATCCCGACCGGCTTGCGATGTTAAAAACTGGCCTGTTCGCTACCCGCCTTATTGACGCTTTGGCTCCCGCACCCTGTCCACCGGCTGCCTGCATTCTCGACCATGCCAGCAAAGCAAAAAAAAAACTTAACCCTTTGACTCCCTCACACTATTCACCAGCTTCCGGGTGAGGGAGTTAAAGGGTTAAGTTTTTGCAGTTGGTGGATAGGGTGCGGGAATCAAAGGGCGAATGTTTCCATCACTTGGTAGTGTCCCCTTACGGTTTCATAGGTCCCTCTCCCCCTCCCTCCCTCCCCATTTCAAGATTCTGCCAGCGTATAGGGTTTGGGGAGTCTGCCAGGTAACTGTCGGCAGATCTGAGTGGAGCGAATATGGAACTGTCTGAGTCCAATCAATCCCTCTAAAACACACCCCAAACATCAGACTCCAATGAGCTACCGTACCTGTTGGTAAGCCGCTCTCAAGCGCAAAGGATCCACATCGTTGCCCAAATATACTCTGTACAGGTGAGGAAGAATCGTCTCCATGTCCACCTGAGGGTTCCTTTCACCCAGGGAAGTGTACACGAACATTCGGGTCAAGTTCTTGAACTCCTCCTCCGTGAAACCATCGTTTTCCGGATCTAGAGGACATGTGATGATAAATATAACGATGTTAACGATGTTGATGATGATAATACCATCATCATACAGTGATCACAATCATGTTAGTTGTCTTCCTCATCAGATTTTACAAATGATAATAATCATAATAATAATAACAATAATAATAATAATAATAAGAAGAAGAAGAAGAAGAAAGAAATGGAAGTACTGATGGTAGTGGTGGTGGTAGTGGTAGTGGTAGTGGTAGTAGTAGTAGTAGTAGTAGTAGTAGTAGTTTTAGTAGTAGTAGTAGTAGTAGTAGTAGTAGTACCAGCAGCAGCAGCAGTAGTAGTAGTAGTAGCATCAATTCTATTTACAGTTTATCATTAGTATTACTATTTGTTGCATCTGATAGCAAAAACGTCAAATAACATGATGGTGATAATATAATGACGACAATCATCATTATTAAAATGAAGATGAAAATGATGATTATTAGAGAAAATATGAGGGGGGATGATAATGAGAACTGCTTGTGAGCGTTCAATCTTTCTCATTAAAACACAATAAACGATGCGTTACTACACAATCGGTAAACATTTTTCCACCTGTTACCCACTAAACAGGAGATATTCTGGCAGGATCGAACCCCAGACCTTCTGACTGAACGTCTGACCCACTGACCACAGCGCCCGTCAGGGTCATTAAATTTGATAAGGTACGACAGAATTTGTTATCTATCTCCATTCCAAGACAAAGTATTATTGTTATTGTTATTGTTGTTGTTGTTGTTGTTATTATTATTATTATCATTTTCATCTTATTGTTATTATTATTATTATTACTATTATCATCATCATCATCATCATTATCATCATCATCATTATTATTCATCGTTATTATTAACATTATTGTTATTGTCGTTGGTATCATCATCATCATTATCATCCCCATTATCATTACTACTATCACCATCATCGTCGTCATCATCGCCATTATTATTATTACTATTATCATTAGAGTACCAGGTAGATCCAGGGAGAAGTTGGACGGACTTGCAGAGTGGCTGAAGACAAAGAGGGTGGAAGAGGTGCTTGAGGCAACAAGAGATAGAAACAAATGGAGGACCATGATCGCCATCTCCATGTGGCAAGGCAACTGATGATGATGATTATTATCATTATTACCATCATTATTAATAATATTATCATTATTTTGAACGATTGAAGTCCTGCCAACTACACATAGCCATATCAGGGCTATAACCATGTAAACACACACACAGTATCAAGATGACCCTGAAAAAAAAAAGTTTAAAATTCAGTACACATCCTATGCATCTGCGCACATAATTAAGGATATACTCCTGGCGCTGACCATTCCGACCACTTCTATCAGCGAAAAAACAAACTAACCCGACTACGAATGTACAATAAAATATGTATCAAAACGGCGTTAATTACCTAAAATTGTTTCAGCACATCTCGCTTCCTTAGAACCAAAAACGCAGTTAACATATGTACCCAACAATCACTCTTTAACAGAAAGTATGTAAGGCTTCATCTGCCATATTGGTGAAAAGAAAAAGCAGGGCAGAATATGGTAGGAAGAGACGACAGAAAACAAAGGAGTAAGCTAAAAAAAAAGAAAAACAGTCGACAGAAAAAAAGGAAATTTCTAACACAGAATTTCCAGAAGATGGAGATGCTATTTACATTGAAAGAGCCCCTGCACCACACAGGGAGTGTGGGGGGGGGGGGGGGGCATAACTGTATATCCAAACACGACATGAAGGCTTGCTTCCCTTGAATGGTTTACTCCTTTGATACTTTGTTGGGTTTGTTCTTTGTCGATTTCCCAGACAGAACAGTTATGTAGCGTCTGTTTACTGTACCAACTTCTGGCAGAAGTGCTGAATTTGTGCAGGTGTATCACTGTGAGTAGGGCTAATAACAATGTGATATCATCATTTGAATCACAGCTACTTTACACAACTAACAAGTACAGTATTCTATCTCTCTCTCTCTCTCCTCTCTCTCTCTCTCACACCACACACACACACTCACCTCTCTCTCTCTCTAAATATGAAGGTTGTCCCATAACCATAAGGTTGTAGAGGAGCGATATTTCACCTTCTTTCCTTTACTTTTATTGTTATTTAAAGCCCAGCCGACTGCGCAGAGCTATATCAGGGCTATAACCGCTTCAAAACACAAAACTTGAACATGAAAAAGAAAAAAGAAAATTAAGTACACATATCAATGCATTCACGCACATAATCTAAGGACATGCCCCCGGCGTAGGACCATTCCGTCCGATTTATCGCACAGGCGAGATTTAAAAAACACACCTGAATACAAGTATAAGCATACATAAGGACACCAAAACATATCTAAAAACAGGCATACATTACCTAAAATTGCTTCCGCATATCTCACCTCCTTAGAGCCAAAAATGCACTTAATACAAGCACCCAATTATCAATCCGAAGAAAAAGTACGTAATACTTTATCGAAAAAATACAGGTGAATGGACCATTAAGGCAGAAAATAAGTAGAAATGACAGAAAGCAAGGCAACAAGGCAGAAACAAAGAGAGTGACAGAAAAGAGGAAATTTCTAGCACAGAATTTCCAGAAGGTGGGGATACTATATATACTGAAAGAGCCCCCGGCAACCCAACGGGGGGATCACCTTCTTTCAGGGCAAGCAAAATGATGGCGGTGCTTATCTGTTCTCCCTCGCAGCTTTACCTTATACAACCTTAATCGGCGGCAGGTACTCTCTCAAAACTTGGTGAGCTAAAGGCTGCACATGCAGAGGTTTTCTCGAGCAAGATTGCAATCCATGCTTTCAGTCTGCAAGGTGGGAGATTTACCTCTACACTATTATTATTATTATTGTTATTATTATCATTATTATTATTATTGTTATTATTTTTAATCATTATAAGATTTACCTGTACACTATTATTATTATTATCATTATTATTGTTATTATTTTTTATCATTATTATTATTATTATTGTCATTATTATTATTACGGTTTACAGCCCAGCCGACTGCACAGAGCCATATAAGGGTCATAACCATCTCGAAACATACATAGCTCTTCGTCGACCCTTCAAAAAAACGGGAAAAGAAAAGAAATGCATACGCGCACACACTCGACGGATATGCCCCTCCCATTGACTATTCCACTAAATACAAATGTATAAATAATGTATAAACATAAATACACTAAAGCATATACAAAACCGGCGAATGTCACCTATATTTGCTGCTGCACATCACGTTTCCTGAGAGCCAAAACTGCAGTTAATACACGTACCCAATTATCAGTCTTAACACAATGTATAGAAGGCTTTACAGAACACATGCAGGTGAATGGACCACTCAGGCAGAAATGACTACAACAACAACAAAATGACAGAAAGCAAACGAGCTAGCCAGAAAGGAAGAGAGTGACAGAAAAGAGGACATTTCTAGCACAGAATTTCCAGAAGGTGGGGATAATATGTATACTGAGCCTCCGGCATCCCACCCCCCACCCCCCCCCCCAAAAAGGCACCTCTACACCAACCAAGTCAAGCAAGTTATATACAAACTCACCATTCACCTCTCCAGACATTTCATCCTTGTTGAAGCCCCTGACCATGGTGACATTGCTGAAGTGTCCATGACGCCACAGGACCTCAGGTGCTGCAGTGAACAGGCCCGTCTGTCTAAAAGTGGATTCGGCCACAGGCCCGAAAGCAAACGTCCCTTCCTGCTGCGTCTGTAACGATCGACCAAAACGTCAGGCCACATAAACAATCTCTCTTTTGGCGTCCATATAACATGTTCCGTGCGTAGTTTACTTTGAGGGACAACTGATCATTAACGAATTTTTGATGAATGGTTTCCCGATAGCATCGACGATACTTTTCACATTTAAGACAGACTGGTTCATGAAGAGCTAAAATATAAGTATTTAAAAGTATTTTAATATTTTTACCTAGCCATCCAAGCATTGCACCTCGTTTATATAAATCTTGTACTATTCAAGACCGTGCACTGGAAGGACCACGTGGTCCAGATTGCTCAAAGTTCATTGAGAAACAGCCAAGAGATCTTTGCATTTTGCGTAGTAGTGACCCTGACCTTTGATCGATCTCAGTGAAGCCTGGAGCGTATCATGTTTTACCTAAGGCATTTTCATCAATTTGTTTCCAATTATGTTACGTTTGCATTTTGTGGAACAGCAGACAGACAGAGCATGACGAGCATACAGATTTCACGTGTAGTATCGACAACATTTTCATGTTTATCACATATTTATGTACATTACGTTATGCGACAATAAAGTATTAACAACACTGACAGACCTCATGCAGAAAAGAATTCAAAATTGCAAAATTGCTTTATACAATTTCAAAGGCATCAGCATATGTTTCAATAAGAAGATAAACAACTGATATTTTAAACATCTACTGGTGCTTTTTAGTTGGTTTTGTTAAAGCACTAGTAGACGTTTACGCGCTACATCAGCGAGGAAGTTATGGATAGCAATAAAGCCAAACAAATAAAGAAAAGAAGATACAAAAACCTCTGGAAAAGAAAAAAGAAGATGTACAAAAATCGGCTTGGAGGAAGAATGTGCAAAACTAAATAAGCATAATATATGCACAAGATCCAGGGATCTATTTCAGCACTGTTTCACTGTTATTGTTGTTTAAAGCCCGGCCGACTGCATAGAGCCATATCAGGGCTATAACCGCTTAAAAACATACAAAACTTCAACAGAAAAAAAAGAAGAAAAAATTCAGTACACATATCAATGCATTCGCGCACATAATCTAAGGACATGCACTTGGCGTTGACCATTCCGTCCAATTTGTCGCACAGGGGATTTAAAAAAAAACCACCCAAATACAAATTCAAGCATACCGAAGGACACCAAAACATATACAAAAACAGACATAAATTACCTAAAATTGCTTCCGCATATCTCACTTCCCTAGAGCCGAAAATGCACTTGATACATGTACCCAATTATCAATACTAAAAAAAAAGTATGTAAGACTTTATCGAACACATAGGGGTGAATGGACAATTAAGGCAGAAAATGATAGAAAGAAATGACAGAAAGCAAAGGAACAAGACAGAAACAAAGAGAGTGACAGAAAAGAGGAAATTTCTAGCACAGAACTTCCAGAAGGTGGGGATACTATTTACACTGAAAGAGCCCTCGGCATCCCCACGGGGCGCATCTATTTCAAAAGATGAAGTTCAATCCACCAAATTCCAACCCAGACATGAGTGCTAGTACTGCTGACCTCGAGAGAAGCTGAGGTTTCTACCACCCCCACAACCTATGCGTAATGGTCAAGGGCGGGAACTGCTGAAAAAAAAAAAGGCAATGTAAAGGAGTCCGGGGACATCCTCCCCCCTGAACTTTTTCAAGAGATTTAAGTCTGTACAAGCTGGCACATTTTCAGGCATCACGTCAAACATTGTTTTTTTAATCATTCCCATCTCGAGAGATTTTCAAGACAACACCGTCAAACTTTGAGCTGTCCTCGTCTTATGACTGTTGTGCTGGGTTGACATGTTTCTTTTGATCATGTCCCATAACACACTGCACGGTAAACGCTGTCTTACCAGAATGCATCAAATGAGTACCCACACAGTTCAGTGACGGATTTTGAAAAGTCGGTACTTTGAGAACCTAATTGCGCGGATTATATTTTTGTGAGGAATGGACGTATGTCATCCGAGAAAACTGACTTTTTCCATGCCATGGAAATTGGCAGATACAAGAAGTACTCTCATCACTGTTCGTCGTCCTAGTGTAGGTTGAAGTGGGGGAAAAGAAACAGCTAACAGAAACTCACCATCAGTTGCCCGGTAAGGCCGACGATACGATCCACACTCTTGGTCCTGAGGCAGGCCAGCAGGGGAGCAGACTCGGTCACGTCACAGTCCAGGCCTGCTGCTAACTGTACAGTGGTGCTCCTAGGTTCGGGGATGTGGTGGGCAAAGTAGATGGAGAAGAAATTGAGGGACACCCCACTCTCCATGATGGCTTTGTGAAACAGGCCTGTGACATGGATAACGGTATCAGGTGAGAAGTGGTACATCCTATCTCAGAAAATGTGAGTGGTCATTCACGTAAGAGTTTGTTCAAGAGAGTTTCACCGCACGAAGACAATCCATATGTGCTCAGCCAAAATCTGCCAGCACTTGTCTAACAAACTCCTTGAGGCTGCACAAAGCACTGTGCGCTTGTAAGATATCAAGAGAAGGGGCTATTCAGCTCATAACATTATCAACAATACTGTTCAAAGCCCCACTGTCTGCTTTGAGCTATATAAGGGCTATTACTTTCTCAAAATATACATCACCTCGTTAAAAAAAAAGCTGGAAAACAAAAGTATAAGGAATAGATGACCCAAGGCAAATGAGTATAGAAACAAAGAGAGTTACAGAAAAGAATTAATTTCTAGCACAGAATTTCCAGGTGGCGATAATGCTTCTACTGAAAGAGCCTCCAGCATCCCCACGGGGTATCCCTCATACAAAAAAAAAATCGAAAATATTAGACGGGGTTGGTTTTCTCGAAAAAATAGAATAAATAAGAACCGAATAAAATAAAATGAAAGTGGTCTTCTGGACACCTTGGGCAGCAGTGGACAAGACAAGCAGGGCGATGCTGGCACCGCCGGCACTCTGTCCGAAGATGGTCACATCATCTGGGTCACCGTTGAAGAAGGAAATGGCGTCATGCACCCACTCCAGGGCCCGGATCTGATCATGCAGACCGTAGTTGCCTGGGCTGATGGCGTCTTCCGTGGATAAAAAACCTGAAACACATTCAGTAAGGTAAAGGTATAGGCTACCTCATAGCCCTGACGTCGAAGGGAAATGAGGTGGTGGAGACCTCAACTTTTCTATGGGCAAAATTAAGGCTGTCCCACGGACCTAAGAGAGTGAAGTGGTAGAGACCTCAACTTTTCTCTCGGCAAAGTTAAGGCTGTCCCACGGACCTAAGAGAGTGAAGTGGTAGACACCTCAACTTTTCTCTTGGCAAAGTTAAGACTGTCCCACGGACTTAAGAGAGTGAAGTGGTAGACACCTCAACTTTTCTCTCGGCAAAGTTAAGACTGTCCCACGGACTTAAGAGAGTGAAGTGGTAGAGACCTCAACTTTTCTCTCGGCAAAGTTAAGACTGTCCCACGGACCTAAGAGAGTGAAGTGGTAGAGACCTCAACTTTTCTCTGGCAAAGTTAAGACTGTCCCACGGACCTAAGAGAGTGAAGTGGTAGAGACCTCAACTTTTCTCTCGGCAAAGTTAAGGCTGTCCCACGGACCTAAGAGAGTGAAGTGGTAGAGACCTCAACTTTTCTCTTGGCAAAGTTAAGACTGTCGCACGGATCTAAGAGTGGTAGAGATCTCAACTTTTCTCAGGTACCGTATTGTAATGGGAATGCTCATCTCCTCCACTTTGCAGTTTCAGTCTCAGTCTCTCAAGACGACGTTTCTGCGCTCGGAATGAATTATGTATGCACAGACGCCATGTGATGGAGAAGATCCAAAATGATCGTGACACAAACCTTAAGCCTGCACATAAACGCGTCACTCTGCTGCTGGTATTCTTTGGCAGTGTGGACACTGGCTTGCCAAATAAAAAAGTACAGCGAAGTTCTGACGGTTTGATTTCAAGTTCTTCTTCCTGTCTCCTTAACGTCGCTACTTTACCCTCCCTAATCTTCAACAAATTTAAGCATACCTAAGGATACCAAAACATATTAAAAACGGGCGTAAATTGCCTAAAATTGCTTCCGTATATCTCACCTCCCTAGAGCCAAACATGCACTTAATACATGTTCCAAATTATCAATCCTTAAAAAAAATACGTAAGACTTTATAGAACACATACAGGTGAATGGACCAGCAAGGCAGAAAATGATAGGAAGAAACGACAGAAAGCAAAGGAACAAGGAAGAAACAAAGAGTGTTACAGGAAACGGGAAATTTCTAGCACAGAATTTCCAGAAGGTGAGGATACTATTTACACTAAAAGAGCCCTCTGCATCCCCACCGGGGGAACCCGGAAACTGGTTTAAACTGAATGTTGTGAAATTCGTACAAATTTAAATGGGTCTAAACAATTATAAGCATCTCACCACTGTTCTAATTCCGTTTCTTTTACCAGTGCCCACGCGTGCTTTTTTGTGCATTTTCCTTTTGTGTGTGACAAAGACATTGAGACGTTTGCATCCCAATAAAAATAGCTATGCATATAACATGTGAACCGGAGAAGACCAGCTTTGCATCTTTGTGACTTACAGGATCGTGGAAACCATGCATAAAACGTTTTTCTCACACCAAAGTCAAAGCCGTGCAGCCAGGCTGGTGACCTGGTATTCGGCAGTATCTGATGTTCTGCTTGAAGAGTGTACAGCTACTAACATGTGTGCAAATAATGCTGACCTGCGTGATGGGAAAAATCTTCACCCACCCGGCAGATTCAAACTCGGACCTTCCAATCGAAAGTCCGTTGTCCTAAACAGAAACCCAAGTTCAGCCAATGTGAAACCCAAGTCAGGCAATGTTCCAGTGCCACTGACAGAAAATTAGCCCTTAACCCTTTGACTCCTGCACGCTATCCACCAGCTTGCTGCACTGCCAACAATGTAGCAAAGCAAAAACTTAACCCTTTGATTCCCTCACTCTATCCACCAGCTTCCTGCAGGAAGCTGGTGGATAGGGTGAGGGAATCAAAGGGTTAAGATTCTGCAGTTGGTGGATAGGTTGCGGATGTCAAAGGGTTAAAATTTCATGCAGTCACATAAATCTACAAGCGCTACCAAACCCAAGTTCATTTTGCCAAGGTCAGCCAGAAGGTCCAAAACAGTCAGCGTTATCTAACCGCCCCACTCTGACAACACTTACCAAAAGCCAAAACTGCCCGGGGCACGATCTCGCCTGAGGGTACACATTACATATTTCTAAGACATACGTCTCCAAATAACAACCCTATAATTCATAATTATATCTTAGGGCTTAGCAGGTATATCGTGCGCATGTGTGAGCAGAACAAGTACCACTAAATTGCCCTCAAAGTGACCTGTAAGCAGTGCAAAGTCCAATCTGCTGGTTGTCCACATGGCCGTTCCACACTGCTAGTTCGCTTGAACACTTACGGTATTTAATATTGAATTGGTTGACGTTGATTCATGACGTTGATCAGTGTTAAACTGTTCGAAAATATATAACGGTTTGACGTTAATGCATCGCGCCTGACCAAATTCATTTCCACTTCCCATTTGATTTCCCGTTTACCATCACCCCTCTTCTGTGACAAGATAATGTTTTCATGTTATGTACATGACAACGCTGTGAATCTTAGGGGAGTTGCTTGAGTTCTGGAGGGACGGTCTCCCATAATTGCTCTAAAAAAATGGCTTCCTCTTCCACACACTCTATGGCTTCCCTTAATTATTTCCAATAAAAGGGCCCACTCTTCCACACAGTCCACCCCGTCTCTTTAAACTTCAGAGTTAGTTAGTTTGGGTGTGCTGGTGTAAGAAGGAACCAAAATCAACAGTGTAGTATCAATGTTGCTGAAGCAGCGTTTGACAAAAGAAAAACTGTACAAACTGTTAAAAAGTCTGACCCAAGGCCCCCAGCCTGTAGTTGATGGAGACAGCCACTACGCCTTTAGCCGCCAGTGCACTAAGGTCTACGTCACTGCCTGTGCCCTCTGTGAAACCACCCCCGTGTATCCACACCATTACCGGCAAAGGCTTGGATCCTGCGATACCTGCAATCAAGTTGATTTATGAAGATATCTATTCAGGTAAAAATGAACATATTTTATGAAATGTCACAATACACACAATAAGCACACTTTAAACTAAGCGTACAACTGCAACGAGCTTCCCCTGTGTCTTTGACCGTCACATACTCTTGATAGGAAGAAATGTCAGACAGCACAGGAACAAAGCAGAAACAAAGAGCGTGACAGAAAAAGGAAATTTTCGCACAGAATTTCCAGAAGGTGGGGATACTAGCTTCAAGAACCCCCGGCATCCCGCCGGAAGAAATCGGTGGGAGTGACTATTGTAAACACAAGACTATGAACACATATACAAATTTCGTAAAGTTTATGGATATTTCTATTTTCCACTTTTACCCAAAACAAACGAGCCTCGAGAACTCTCTCTGATTTTGCTGCAACATTCTGGAACCCACCCCCTTCAGTCTATGTCATACTTTATTTCCAACTTTTAACTCCGTATTAAAAACTTTTTTATCACAAGAAAATTGCTAAACCCCAGTTAAAAATTACAGTATCGCTACTTGTCACTTGTACTTCTTGATCGTGCATTAACTTGTGTAGCTACCTGTGTTTTGCTGTCTGTCCGCGTATGTGTGTGTGGTGAGTGTTATGTGTGCGTGTGCGTGTGGTGTGAGAGGTCTGTGGGTGGATGGGTGCACAATTGCTGTTTGTTTGTGTGTGTGTATGTGTGTGTGTGTGTGTGTGTGTGTGTGTGTGTGTGTTTGTGCGTGCGCATGCGCACGTATGCGTATGCGTGTGCATGCGTGCCTGTGAGTCTGTGTGTATTGTGTGTGGTGTGCGTGTGCGTGCGTGCGTGCGTGGCGCGCGTGTGTGTGTGTTCGACCTTAATGTGCTTAACTGCATAGCACCCTGTAGCCTATGTAATTACGATAGGTGCTACAGAAATGTATCATTACCGTTAGTATAAAGCTACTGGCTGCCAATAATCCTTACAACGTACGGGAGGGAGGTGGTAGATACCAACTTTCCTGGAGGTCAGCGTTATGATGGCGGTGATCATCTCTTCACTCTCGCTTCTTTACCTTCCACAACCCTGAACAGGGAAAGGACAAAAGGCTCTGAGCATTGTATTTCCAGTCAGGGTCAAAACTCGTGCAGTCTAACTGAAAGGCTGGCACACTATTTCTACGCCAAATTATCATCATTGTTACGGTCATTAGTTCTTTAAAGCTCAGCCGACCGCGCAGAGCTTTAGGTTAAAAGGTTAAAGGTCCCATGGTCAATATGCCGTAGGGCGGTGAACTGTTAAAGATTCACCGTGTCTAGGCACGCATTATGAAAGGCGAGCCATCCTCTCCTTTCGCCGCCTTTAACCTCCCCGACCGAAGTCAGGTACCCATTCACTGCAGAGCTTATCAGGCTATAATAACAAAACACACACTACTCTTCGTGATCTGAAACTTGAAAGACAATCAAGTACACGTGTCCATTCATTCGCGTACATAATCTAGGGATAAGCCCCTAGCGTTGACCATTCCGTCCAATTTATCACTAAGGGGTTCAGAAAATCAAACTTGGGTACAAATGCATAAACTAAGTACAACAAAACACACAAAATGGCTTCAAATTACCTAAAATTGCTTCTGCACTTCACATTTCCTTGGAGACAAATATGCACTCATTACATGTAAGGCAGGCATTATGGAAAACACGGGTGGATGGACCAGCAAGGCAGAAATGACAGGAAAAGATGACAGAAAGCAAAGAAGCATGATAGAAACAAAAGTGACAGAAGTGAGGAAACTTCTAGCACAGACCAGTTCGGCATCTCCATGGGGGTGCGGCATCTCCATGGGGGTGAGGGTGGGGGTGGGAGAGTCTGCACATGAAAGACATCTTCATAGTCGATAATAATAAATGACATACCTATTCCGTCATTTATATGTACTCTATAAATGCACGAAACGTCAATACATGCACCAACATCACCCACACCCACAACCACTCACTCACCTTCGGTGTAAAGACGTTGAGATAGAGACAGTCTTCGTCCATCATGGAACTAGCTGGCAGTTGTGGACACACAGGACCAGGGCTTGTGGCGTTTCGGGTTCCAGTCCACGCATCATTGGCCACTGGTTTCTGGAACCTCAGGTTACCTGACGCCGGTACAAAAATCCACAATCAGAAATCACAGAAATCAAAGGGGCCGACTACAAAACATACTGCACACAAAAAACATCGGACAATTCCAACTGCCGACGTGCGAGTTGTGGTCAATTTCAAGATAGCGGTCAATAGAATACCCTTTGCATACGTACTTGTTATTGCTATTGTTATTTTTGTTTAAATTCCAGCCGACTGCATAGACATATCAGAGCTATAACTGCTTCAAAAAATACAATACTTCAACAGGAAAAAAAAAAGAGTAAGAAAAAGAAGTACTCGTATTAATGCATTCGCGCAATAATCTAAGGAGATGTCCTGGCGTTGACCACTCCGTCCAATTTATCACAAAAGGGATTTAAAAATGTACCCGAGTACAAATTCAAACATAAGGACACTAAAACATACATAAAACGGACGTTAATTACCTAAAATTATATCCGCATATCTCATTTCCCTACAGCCCAAAATGCACTTAATACATGTAACCAATTATCAGTCCTAAGAGAAAGTAAAGACTTTATCGAACAGGTGAATGGACCAGACCAGCAAGGCAGAAAATGATAGGAAGAAATGACAGAAAGCAAAGGAACAGGGCAGAAGCAAAGAGAGTGACAGAAAAAGGAAATTTCTAGCACAGAATTTCCAGAAGGTTGGGGGGGGGGGGGGGGGGGGGATACTGTTTATACTGAAAGAGCCCTTGGCATTCCCACGGAGGTATGCACATGCACAAGTCATTTTCATATTACTTCACTAAGAAAACAGACCAAGCACAGCGCCGGTTACATTGTTACTTTCCTTAATGGCTCATTTTCCACTGCTGCAGCAGAACCTACAATTGTATTATGAACTCTGTGCTCTTATCTCTCGTTGAGTTAATCTTCCCGTCCACAAACTAGGACAGCACATATTTACAGTTTGCATGCAATTACAGGTGTAGATAAAAAAAAAAAAAAAACATGTTGGGAGTTTGTTCGAGAAGATTCATCGCATGCAAACGCCCAGCACGCAACTCCTGAAAACAAACCATGACTACCTTAATTCAAAAAAACAAAAATTCACGGCCTTACACGTAAAAACCCACTCGTATATTTCGAGAAGACGTGGGAACTGCGAGAACGTCACAGTAATCAGACACAGCTCCCACCCACCCCCACCCCTCCCCCTACTTTTTCTTACACAGTCTGGTTGGTTCTTTTGAAAGAGCCGTTGACTCAAAATCAGATATCTCGAGTTCAATGCCAGCCCACAACCTTAAAAACTGGTCTGTTCGCTGGCCATCTTACAGTTTTCATCATTCTGGTGGTGTCAGCTTAGCGCTTCATAGGTCCTCCCCCCCCCCCCCCCCCCATATCAAGACCTTGCCAGTTCAAAGGAATTTGCGAAGGCTCAGGGTGTCCGCCCGAAAACTGCTGGCAGATTTGGGTGGTGTGCATATGGAATTGTCCGAGTGCGATGACTCTCGCTTGAAAAAAACTACACCCCACTGAAAAACTGGTGAGAAATCGAAACAAAGTAGTTCACACAGTATTGTGCACAGATAGACAGGGTGGTTGGAAGAGAGAAAAGAGGGAAAAGAGAAAGGGTAAAAAAAGAAAAGAAAAAAGGAAAAAAAAAAAAAAAAAAGGGGTGGGGGGGGGGGGGGGGGGGGGGGGGGGGGGAAAATAAATGAGTAAAATGAGAGAGACGGTCACAGACAGGTAAAAACAATCTCTTACCTACAGGCGGCTTGGCGAAAGGAATACCGAGATATTTATCGACCTCCGTGGCATGGGGACTTTTTATCCTGGTTCCTGTCAAAGCGCCGTTGGGTGTGTTCACCACCACTGTGTCGCCATCACACCATCACACACAATCACCAACATCCACACCGCTGCCGCCAACATCATCATCGTCAGTGCCTGTCCAACACAACAACAGCACTATCTTAACGTTTCGTTTCACAGTCACAATCAAATGGGCGGACAGCGTTAAGGCAATAAAGAATCCAGGAACACATCAAAATGCGTACCTAACTGACAGATTAAAGACTGGTCTTTAAAACTTCTGCCTCATTATACCAGTTAAATACGTTGAAGCATCTCTCTAGTGGAATCAAGATCTGATATTCCAAGTTCAATTCCAGCACGCAACATGATAAACTGGCCGATTCGCTGCCTATCCTAATGTTTCTATCATTCTAGTGATGAAAGTTCCCTGTTTCATAACCCCCCCCCCCCCTCCATCTCTGGATTTCAAGACCTTGACAGAGCATGGAGTTTTGTGCAGGTTCAGTGAGTCTGCCTGTTATTTGCTGATAGATATCGGTGGAGCATACACAGAATTTTGTGCGATGATTCCATCTTGAACACACTTCAAACTCTTATCTAGTTTTGTCAGTTTCTGGTTTTGTCAGATAAATACATGTATGTTTGGGGCACTTCTCTAGCTTTGTATAACTGAATGTGTTCCTGCTCTCCCTCCGTGTGATTTGTTCAAGCTCCCTTCTGTTCCTTCTTCCAATCACAGTAAAAGTAACTCACTGACAGTCTGCCACTGTTGCTGTATCTGTGCGGGAATGCTTGCGTGTGCGCGCGTATGCATTTGTGCGCGCGAGTCAATGTAAACAGAGACAGACAGACAGACAGAGAGAGAGAGACGAAGGTAGACACAGACATACGCAGAGAGACAGAGGCAGAAAGACCAAAAGAAAGACAAGAGAGAAAGAGATGTGTGTGTGTGTGTGAGAGAGAGAGAGAGAGAGACAGAGAGAGAGAGAAAGACAGAAATAGAGAAAGAGAGACAGAGAGAGAGAGACAGAGACAGAAAGAGAGAGAAAGAGAAATAGAGAAAGAGAGAGAGAGAACGTAAATGGATATGTCCAGGTGCGATTAATTCCCCTTGAACAAAGTCCAAACTTCACCGCACTGACTCCTTTACTTTGATTGCAGCCCTACATCCCATTTGCTAGTATGTATGTATGTGTGTGTGTGTGTGTGTGTGTGTGTGTGTGTGTGTGTGTGTGTGTGTATGTGTATGTGTGTGTGTGTGTGTGTGTGTGTATGTGTGTATGTGTGTATGTGTGTGTGTGTGTGTGTATGTGTGTGTGTGTGTGTGTGTGTGTGTATTGTGTTGTGGTGTGTATGTGTGTGTGTGTGTGTGTTGTGTGTATGTGTGTATGTGTGTATGTGTGTGTGTGTGTGTGTATGTGTGTATGTGTGATGTGTGTGTGTGTGTGTGTATGTGTGTGTGTGTGTGTGTGTGTGTGTGTATGTGTGTATGTGTGTATGTGTGTAGTGTGTGTGTGTGTGTATTGTGTGTTGTGTATGTGTTGTGTATGTGTGTGGTTGTGTATTTTGTGGTGTGTGTATGTGGTGGTGGTCTTTGATTTAATGTCTATTCACTAAAGTGATTTTAGACACAAAAAAACAAAACAAAAAACAAAAAAACAAAAAACAAAAAACAAAACAAAAAAAAAGGGGGGGGGGGGAGTGATAGAGGAGGAGTGAAGAAGATATTTGAAAATTGTCAATTTTGAATTTGAGAAAAGATGATCCAGAAAACAACTGTTTTGAAGAGGGGAAGGTAGAACTAACAAATAATGTTACCATAATTATCGATTTAAACAAACAAACTGACAAACAAAATTAGTAAATATCCGGAAGAAATGAATAAAAAGTAAAACTAATAATTGACTAACCACAACAATGAACAAGTCAAATAACATTTTAAAGGTAATTTGCTATAGGACTTTTTGACAGGCTAACAAAAAATTCATACAGTAATGATGATGAGGCAAATATGTCAGAAACTGTACTCACAGATAGTGTTGGAATATGTCGTTTTACCCTAACGCAAGAAAGAATATGACTATGTGTTATCTTCTTTCCACACAGACACACTATGTTATTGGTATATTTTGTTTTGAATGCATCAAGTTTCCATCTGTACATAAGGGACTGTATAGTTCTGCTGGCATGAAGCTGCTTAAGTATTTTGCTAACTTCAAAGTTCATGTGACATTTATCATACTTTTTCTGTTTTAATTGGAACTGCTTCCAGACGTAGTTGTCCACTAAAGTGTAATTCTCGTGCAACGAGAGAGAAAGCTGGATATTGTTTGAATCTGGTGAGTTATTAGCTCCCCGTTTGGCAGCCCTGTCAACTTTATTATTATAACTAAAAGAACTATGAGAAGGTATCCAGCAGAAAGTAATATCAGTGCCTCTTAAAGATAAATTATGAATCAAGTGACTTATTTCCAGAATCATTTCTGATCTTGTTTGTAATTTTGATAATTCAAGAGCCTGAAGTACTGATTTTGAATCAACGCAAAGAAGTATCTGAAAAATTGTCCTAGGAAGACTTATCAGAAAGTTTAAAGCCATTAATATTGCAAAGAGTTCAGCTGTAAAGATAGATTTATCAAGTCCTATGTAGAAAGATTTTTCAATTTTGAGAGCAGGTATTAAAAACGCTGAGCCTGCTTTTCTTTCAATTACTGACCCATCAGTGTAAATTTTCAAATGATCAGAATATACGTCGTTTATATGACATTTAACCTGACTTGCCAGTAAGTTTATATTGTCTCCTTTTTTTAAATTAGTGTGGTGTACGTCAAATCGTGCTCTTTGGAGTTCCCAACTGGGTACTGGCGAAAAGGAAGGTCGTATAGATACAGGATCTACGTCTAGATCAATTCCTGAGCCTTTCATGACGTCAGATGTGTATGTTGCAAGTGTGACCTGTGAAGATATTGATTTAGCTCGTTTTGGAAAGTCGGTATCTGATCTCAGTTTAATTTCTGTTTCTGAGATGTTTTCTACGGTAGTGTTTCTTAACAAAAATTTAGTAGAAGCGACTTTCCTTTGCTCATCAAGTGGCAACAGTTTGATTTCATTATATGTCCGAAGACAGGAAGCATGCATTGGAAGACCCAGTGCAAGTTTGAAACCTTTACAATCAATGCTCTGCAGTTTTTTTTAGTAAGTGTTTCGGTGCACTGAAGAAGATTTCTTGAGCATAGGTTAATTTAGATCTAACAAGCGATTTACAAAGATGAACAAGTGTTGATGAATCTTGACCCATGTCTGTTTGCGAACTATTTTTATGAAATTTAAACTTTTTTGAGCTTTGGTTAATAAGTATTCAATATGCTGATTCCAAGATAATTTTGCTGTAAGGAAAACTCCTAAGAATTTAATCGACTCGTTAAACTGAAGAAGAGTATCTCCCAGTTTGAAAGTGGGAATATTTACTGGGTTAGCTCCGTTATTAAATAAAACTATTTTTGTTTTTTCCAGGGATAGATGTAACCCATTTTCTACCATGTATCGCGCTATTTTATCAAGTTCTAATTGGTAGCATTTGCGTGTATAATTGATACAGCGCAAAGGAGTTTTCTTTTTCATATTTACCTGCATCCACATGCATAAATCGTCAGCATATTGAGCTAAAACTACATGCTTAGATACTTTACTGGGTAAGTCATGCATTAATATCATGAAAAGAAGGGGAGCTATAACGGATCCCTGAGGGATACCCATTTGAAGAATTCGTTTCGTGGAATATACATTTTCAATCCTCGTTTGAAATACTCTGTTTTCTAAGAAACACTTAACATAGCCAAAAATGTGACCTGTCAGCCCAATACTTTTAAATTTGAATAACAATCGGG
>CM060313.1:45446215-45476215 GCA_030674185.1 Monoplex corrugatus
TTTATTTTATTTTAATTTATTTTATTTTATTTTATCTTATTTCATTTTACTTTATTTTACTTTATTTTATTTTCATTTCATTTTATTTTTTATTTGGATTTTTTTTTTCGCTCAATCTTCCATGTGTGTGTGTGAGTAGGTGTGCATTGTGTGTGTGTGTGTGTGTGTGTGTGTGTGTGTGTGTGTGTGTGTGTGTGTGTGTGGGGTTGTGTGTGTGTGTGTGTGTGTGTGTGTGTGTGTGTGTGAGTATGTGTGTGTGTGTTTGTGTGTGTGTGTGCTGAGGGAGCAAAGTAACCTCAAACCAAATTCCTGTTTTCTTCTGCCTTTGGTCAAATGAAATACCTTGTATCTCTTCTGATACAGCATTCTTTGAAAACTGCCTATCCTGCACCCCCTCCCACTCCACACCCTCCTTATAACAATAACTGCCAAAGTACTCCTTCCCACCTTCACCAACGAAAAGCCCTCCCCCCCCACGCCTTGTTAGTGAAAACAACCTCCATGCCTCTCCGATGACAGTCATCATGAACTACCAACAACCACAGATGTTGGTGTACATTGTAAAGTTATCCCAGGGTGAAAACTACAGGAAACAACTCAACTAGTCATGAATTCAGGACACAAGGGCCGCAGACCTACCTTGGGAATGCCAGGGACTCTTTCAGTATAAATGGATATAGTATCCCCCACCTTCTTGAAATTCTGTGCTAGAAGTTTTCTCTTTTCTGTCACTCTGTTTCTGCCTTGTTCCTTTGCTTTCTGTCATCTCTTCTTATCATATTCTGCCTTGCTGGTCCATTAATCTGTGTATTTTATATAAAGCCTTACATACTGTCTCTGAGGATTGATAATTGGATGCATGTATTACGTGCATATTTGGATCTAAGGAAATGTGACTGTAGGCCAGTTTTGACATATGTTCAGTGTCATTAGTTGTGTTTACATTTGTATTCATTTTTGTTTTTTAAACCCTGTGGTGATAAATTGGGTGCACTAGTCAACGGTAGGGACATCTTCTTAGATTATGTGGGCGAATGCATTGATACGTGTTGTTAATTTTCTTTTCCAGGTGTTTCTTTAATGAGGTATTGTGTACGTTTTGATATGGTTAGAGCTCTGATATGGCTCTGTGCAGTCGGCTGGGCTTTAAACAACAATAACAACGAAGGCCACAGAATCCTGCTCAAGTTTCACATAGTGTTGATGCTAGCCCAACAGCTGTAACGGTGATCCGCTCTGACACGAGAGCACACGAAGGGATGTACTCTATGTGTCATATCATAATAAAACCTGGTGTGAAGTAGATGACACTCGGCTGTGATGTCCCAGTCATCCCAAAACGAACCAGTAGTATACTTTACTCCACATGCACAGAAGCTGGTCAAAGCCCACGAAATCCCATGGTTCGGAGAGACTGGGAATCAAATGGTTAATCATAAAGCTGTTGTGCTAATTAGTGCTCTATTGCAACTGCTGTCTGTCTGTCCGTCCGTCCGTCCGTCTGTCCTGTCTGTCTGTCCATCCGTCCGTCTGTCTGTCTTGTCTTGTCTTGTCTGTCTGTCTCGTCTGTCTGTCTGTCTGTCTGCCTACCTTGTCTGTCTGTCTTTGTCTTGTCTGTCTTGTCTGTCTGTCTGTCTGTCTTATCCCCGTCTGATAGTAACCTTCACGTTGAATGCGAGCTGTTGTATTCACACAGAGCTCTCCTGGACGAAGTGTCCGAGGCCAGAAAAGCTGATCCCTGCAACAGAGACCTGGACACACTGGGACTGACTCTACTCTTTTCGCAAAACGCACTGAAGTATGACCCGCAACAGTTACCATCACAGCTTCTGTCCAGGATCACTACACCCACAGATGTACGTTTGTATGAATGTCATCATGTTGTCATCTTGATGAAGGCGTCATGTTATGTAGATCTGAGAAAGGATTAGCATATAATGTTAATCAAAATGACAACTGACACGTAACACTACAGCAAAATTACCTTGTTTTATTTTTTCAGAGTCGTTAGCTGTACTCTGTATCATACATCTTTCTTGACTTTCAGAGTTAAAGAGAGAATGGACTGGCAAAAATCTGTTATAAAACAACAAGAAAAGATCTACATTTAAGCCTCGGAGGGAGGGGGGAAATGTTACATGAGCATGGTAATGAGGCTATGCTTGTGACGAAAACAAAACCTTCTGACAAGAAACAAACAGAAATAAACAAAGTAAAACATCCTTTGTGGTAGATATTTGTACAATGAAAAACAATAAAATACAAAACATATCGAGACTAAAGGACGAGAAAAGGCCTGATGACCTTATCAGATTGTTGTAGACCTCTCATCAATCAGCCAATAGATTTCACTGTTGTGCAACTGAAATCGACTCCCTGTCAATTTTTTCTAATATAGGAGGCATACAGCCCTTGGCAAGACCCCATTTTGGTTTTGTGTTTTGTTTGATTACCGAATCACACAAGGCTGCTTTCCCCCATTTTACAGTTTTGTATTTCTCTTTCCAAGTTGCTACGTTTTCCTTCACCGAGCACTATGTTCAGCATTGAACTGAAATTTCTAATGATGCCGGATGGAGTAACCTCATGCTCGCGTGCCTGTTTCTACATTTTCTGTTATTTTTCATCTGCAGCTGGTGACCAGATCAGCATGTCTTTTGAGACTTTCTCAGGTCGTGACGATGGCCACTGTTTTGTGATCATGTTTCACCTTTCTTGTGAAGGACCGAAACGGTGACACAGCACTCTAAGAGGGTCGTTAGACCTTTTCGTTGTCCTTCTTTGTCTTTTTGTTGTTGTGAAGGTAACTGTTTTGTATTGTGCAAAATGCACTAGGGGAAATATCGGCTGAAAATGTTGGATGATTTGTTTGTTTTGGTTGGTTGGTTGGCTGGTTGGTTGGTTGATTGGTTGATTGGTTGGTTGGTTGGGTTGGTTTCATTTTAGTCGTTGGCTTATTTTCACAGACTAGGCGATCAAGTCTTAAGTCAAAATGTTTTTTTCTTCATATTTGTTTCGTTACAGATCAGGGTAAATAACCATGCTTTCTGTACCATTCTTGAAAGGCTGAAATCCTGTCTTTTCTTATTTATTGTCTACTGATAAGTTTTTCTATTCTGGATGATTTCATTTCATTCAGACTATATCCAACTGATTAATGTCTTTCTGCACCATACAATAATACTTTCTTGACAAAGCAAACAAATGCATGCGTGTATAATGCCGTGTAGAGACATACTTCTTCCAACACGATCTTCTGTTTGCTGTTACAGTAGAAGTTTACGCGGGAGAGAGAGAGAGAGAGAGAGAGAGGGGAGAGAGAGAGAGAGAGAGAGAGAGAGAGAGAGAGAGAGAGAGAGAGAGAGAGAGAGTTCGCGTGTTGCAAATGCGTGCGAGTATTTGCATGTGCATGCCCATTCATGTCAATTGGTATTATTATCTGACTGTATTTGTTTACCAGGGTCTTTTACCTTTGCTGGAGCAATGTCGTACCTGTGACGACCTGTACTTTGTATGTAACCATCAAGTTGTGCTTAGTCCCGGCGGACAACTCCTGCACATTGCTAGTGAACACACGACCAACGTCACCTGCTTGACTATGACATCGGATGGGAAATACGTCATCACTTGTAAGTTAACGAATTAAAATCGTAAGATTTACCGTTGTGAGAATGTGAAGTTACTATTTCAGTGTCTCTTGTCGGTTTTATGGTCACAGTTTTTAAAATTTTTTTTTTATTAATCATAGTCACCATATTCTCTTACGTACGTACTGCTTCTTGGTCTTGCAATCCAACAGGGCCGCTGAGTGATGTGGAGTAAGGTACCGACTGATTTTGTTCTTGAAAGTGTATGGAAGTGCCGAATTGCAGCGAAGTTTTTCCTGGTCTATTTGTAGCAATGCTGTCTTTCTCTGTCTGTCTTCTCTGTACCCGCACTGTTTTCTGCAAGAAGCTCTTGGACGGCCAAAATCATCTTGTTAGATGCTTAAATATTTCCTTGTTGTCTTCACGTCTTCACTATGTTCAACAGATCTTTATAGTCATTCACATGTTGACAGATAGTTCTACAGACATCATCACTGGTAGCGTTTCTAGTGCAGTAGACGCCACGGAATCTGCCAAAGAATTATCTTATAGTTTAACTGCTTGGATTTTTTTCTTTTCGAAATGTATTTATTTATTTCATTTTTTGTTGTTGTTTGTTCTGCTGTCAACATTCAGCATTGCACGAATACAGGAAGATAGGAAAGATCGTTGCATGTGAGGGCTGTCAGTTTGCATTTGACAGTGATCGTTTTACCTCTCAAGATTTCGTAGATGAAAGTCCTGCCAGTAATGCCAGTTGAAACTGCTCCCGCTTGAAAGTCATTGAACGCTTTGTACTGATGATGTGTTCAAGATACACGAGTTTTCTCACAGTCTCTATCTTTGTCCAAAAGCTGTGATCTTTGTCTTCATTGATCAACACTGTTATTAGTTCTAACTTCTCCCATTAAACTGCATGCCATACTGGAAGTGGATGATACTTTGTCCATGTGGTTTGCCACATCGGACAGTTCACTTTCATTTCCAGCTAGTCACTACATACCATCTGCCAAATGTAGGTTTGTGATGACATGACCTTCAACGCTGACGGTGCCAGAATGACATCAACCGGCGGACGTTCAAATAAAGTGACATGAAGCGCAACATGAAGCTCTTGACGCTCTCTGAACCGTATACTGGACATGTACTGCATCTTTAACATCTATCTGATGACTTGAATCAGCCTCTGCTCACTTGTCGTTGTTAAAAGTGGCCCAGAGCACACCACGCCATCCCCTCTGAAATACTGTCTTGAAGTCAATGAAAGATGCAGGAGGTCTCTTGCTGATGTTGCCTATACCTTTGGCACAAACATCGGAGGTCGGACATTTCTTCTTTAATATTTTTCTCGCAGAGAACTTTGTTTGGCATCGTTTTATGATTTGTGAGCATTCTAATGAGGCTGAGTATCCACTGATTATGTACAGTTTTACGTTGTCTTTTGGTGAGAAGTGATTATGAGTAAACGAGTCCCAGTTGTTGGCCTCTCTCCAGTCTGCCAGATCTTGTTGCAGATGTTGGTAAAGACGCTCATCACAACACCGTCTTTCCCTATGTTTTATCAACTCATCTGGGATGTTGTCTATACCTGCAGATTTCTCATTCTTCAGTCGTCTTATGACTGCCTCAACTCTAGGGGTGGTAACGGAACTACAGACTTTATTAACCTGGGCAACCACAGACGCTATGACCAAGGGATGACCCGGTATCCTCATCAACTTCCAAGGGCTCAGACCATATCTGCCAATGTTGCTACAGACAAACACTGCTGTCTCGAGCAGAACCAGAGACACCCCTGCATATAGCTTCAACAAGTTCTCCCACTTGACTAAGATATTCGAACACAGAAGAAAGAGAAGAGTAGTCCTGTAAGACGGTAGATGAACTGGTAAAAAAGAGGAGCCCAGAAGGAACAACCAGACAACAGCGTCAGCTACAGGGTGAAGAGGATCATTATCAGATCACTCATTAAGCCTCAGACACAAAAGGGATGAGTACCACCTTCTGTCCAGATAGCAGCGAGTAATCCTGAATCCTGATGACGCTCTGCATCAGCCATGAAGGGATCAATGCGCACTTTGATTAGACGTTCAAACTGACACCTTCATCAAGTAGATCATGCAGTCAAAAGGACCATACAGCTGAAGAAATATTAGTGCAGGAATCTCGCCTCTATGAAGTGAAGACTCAAGAGATATGATTGATGAATCTACTGACCAAGCTCCGTACAAATACAGTTTTAACCTGGATGATGGCCGTTCCGATGTGATCACCGGTGCTGTATTCATCTTCTTACAACGTGTCTAGTCTGAAAGTTCCTTCACTGTTAAACATGACCGCAGTCGATTTCCTTCGAAAACTCGGCCTGTCATAGTTACGAACAAGAGGATGTTGAAATCCAACGTGAAACTGCCTGCCCTGGCTAATAACTTCATCGACAGTCCCTCTCCCATTGGTCACACGTTAACACCTCTTACATGGTTTAGACTGTCATTTGAAGCTGTTGACTGGAGTTTCCTGTTTGGAGCGAGCATGTCAAAGTTTTTGGTATAGATTAGGACTGAGTCTTCTTCGACACCAACAGACAAGGTACAGAAGCCTGACACCAAAGATACTTCCTCCGTCTTGTGTTATCTAAACCACTGCAAACTATAAAAGTATGGCATAATCCATGATTGTGCGCTAGCTTACAGTAATACGATTAATTTCCGTTAATGGATAGCTTAAGCTGAGTAATGTTATGGTACACTACTATGAAGCAAGGAGTGACCATGCATGGTCTTTGTACATAGCTTATCTGCCAGAATGAACAGCACTTATAAGCTGTATATCTCCTTCTCAACTACTGCCCTAGGGTACAATGTATGTTGAGAATATTTCCAGAAAAACTAAAACAAGAATTATACTTATGATTTTTGTTTAGTAATATCTCCAAAACTATCAAAATATGTATAAAACAAATCGGAAATAAACAAATGTTTTTGTAACAATACAATGTGCCAATCATCGAGCCAGGTTGTGTCACATCTCTCTCTCTCTCTCTCTCTTTCTCTCTCTCTCTTTCTTTCTCTGTCTTTCTGTCTCTCTCTCTCTTTCTCTGTCTTTCTGTCTCTCTCTCTCTCTCTCTCTCTCTCTCTCTCTCTCTCTCTCTCTCCCTCTTCCCTGTCTCTTTCTCTCGTTATTATGTGTTTTCTCTGTCTCTGTCTCTCTCTCTATATATATATATCTATCTCGCACACACAGAGTCACATACATTGTTACACACACACACACACACACACACACACACACACACACACACACAACACACACACACACACACACACACCACACACACACACACATACACACACACATAGGAAGAGGATGCAACAAAGGAAAATTGAGCCAGAAATGCCTCACCCTTTCACCGCTCCCCCCACCCCACCCCACATTTCCTCTAATCCCACCGCCACCCCGTCTCACACAGGGACACCACACCACTGATATTGCCGTACCCAGGAAAGAAATAGCTGCCAGAAGCGTTAAATCTTGTCACTTTGCCGTCGATATTTCTGTAATGGTTATAAACAGTACTACTTAAGTAACACACTGACGATCGTGAAATCGTGCACAAGTCCTTTACCAACAGCTCAGCGAAAAGGATTATAGGCCTATACAACGATAAACATTTTTGCCACACAACTGTTGAATTCGACATTGTTGTATTTTAACCCTTTGACTCCCGCACCATGTCCACCAGCATCCTACATTTTCAACAATGCTAGCAAAGCAAACACGTTACCCTTTGATTCCCTCACCAAATGACAAAATCATTGATGAATATCTTTGTCACAAGATCGTTATATTTCAGATTGTTGTATTTCAAATAATCAGCAAACATTGTCAATATGACAGGCTCGGAGGATGGCATTATGCTGATGACTGACGTCACCACAGGACGCCAGGAACGTCAGATTGTGCAGGTGGGGAAATCACCTGACGCTGTGTATTTGTGTTGTGACGAGAAAGTGGTCGTCACTGCTTCAGACGAATACTTAGTGGCTCACATGTAAGTGTTTCTTATCTATACTAGATAAAGTACATGTGAAAATACATATATGTATTTGCATTGGGTTGGACTGGAGTTATACAACTTTATCAGGGTGGAATTTTTCCACGCGAATTGCAGGTTGCTCTTCCAGACGGAAGCATCATAGTACGGCGCCACCTATATTTTGTTCACTCTGGTATGCCTATATTTACCTTTGAAAATGTACTTTTTAACATCATTTTACCAGGAAACAACACTGGTACAGCTACGTAACAAGATCCAATGGGTTTGTTAAATTGATTTTCCAGAAAACTTTTGAAGACGTACGGGGATTGGGGGGGGGGGGGGGGGGGGGGGTAGGGAGGAGGGAAGACAAAGAAAAAGAAAAAAAGAAAAGAAATAATCGACTGACAACATTGCAAAATGGACATAGAGACCCAGCCTGTGGTACACCCTGAAAGACTCTGGTGAACATTTTTAGACCAGCGCCCCAGTGACTCTTCGCGGAGTTAAAGGAGGAGGAGGAAGGGAAGAAGAAGAAGGAGGAGAAGAAGAAGAAGAAGAGAGGAGAAGAAGAAGAAGGAGGAGGAGGAGAAGAAGAAGGAGGAGAAGAAGAAGAAGAAGGAGGAGGAGGAGGAGGAGACGAAGAAGAAGAAGAAGAAGAAAAAGAAAAGGAAGAAGGAGGAGGAGGAGGAGGACGAGGAGGAGGAAAAGAAGAAGAAGAAGAGGAAGAGAAGAAAAAGAAGAAGAAAAAGAAGAGGAGGAGGAGGAGGAGAAGAAGAACAAGAAGAAAAAGAAGGAGAAGGAAAAGTAGGAGAAGGAGGAGGAGAAGAAGAACAAGAAGAAGAAGGAGAAGAAGGAAGAGGAGGAGAAGGAGGAGGAGAAGAAGAAGAACAACAACAACAACAACAAAAGCAGAAGAAACAGAAGAAGAAAAAGAAAGAAGAAGAAAAACGAGGATAAGGAAGAGAAGAAAGAAGAAGAAGATACATTACCAGGGACAACTCTAGTGTTACAGTATCTTTTGCGTGCACCACCCAAATTCTAGTGAAGCGGGGAGAACAGAAACACTCTGACAAGTGTGGTGGTATTAAACCTTTACGCTCTCAGACTTCTCCCTCCCTAGTGCAGATGGTTCACCTACTGGCCTACACATCCACCATCCACTGTTTATTTCAAATGTTGCAGTAAGGAGGAGGGTTGATCCCTGACACTGTCGCCATTGTGTATACACACACTCATCATGTCTCGTACACTTTCCCCGCACTATGACATACATATGTTAATTCGCCCACGCACACAATGCTTGTTGGCTCCTGCCAAGATTAAGTGTGCTGTAGATTAAGTGAAAAATCAGGGAACGATCGCTACAGTAGAATTTAGGGTGCCCTAAGCGTGCTTATGGGTAAAAAAAAATTTCTGAAAGGGAGGTAATCGGTTTGCATAGGCTTGCTAACCTACTAATCAGTCAGTCAGCACTGAGCAGGAGAAACAAATAGTGATTGATCACTACAGCATAAACCTGGCAACTGTCTTCATTCTCATCTTCCATAGCACCATGCATAGGGTCTGAGTTCTGTGGCACTTTGACACTTAGCCCTTGTGGGGAAAGAGAGAGAGAGAGAGAGAGAGAGAGAGGGAGGGAGAGAGGGAGGGAGAGAGAGAGAGAGAGAGAGGCAAAACACAAAACATCGAGAGGAAAGAGGGAGAGAGAGGGGAAGAGAGATAGATAGATAGAGAGAGAGAGAGACAGACAGACATACATACATACAGACAGACAAACAGACAGACAAAGACAGAACACACACAACATAGAGAGAAAGAGAGAGAGAGAAAGGGGTTGGGACAGAACACACATTAAAAAAAATCGATAAAGCGAGCGAGAGAGAGAGAGAACACATAACATCGAGAGAAAAGAGTGGAAGAGAGAGAGAGAGAGAGAGAGAGAGAGAGAAAAGAGGGAGAGAGAGAGAGGGAGAGAAGGAGAGAGAGAGAGAGAGAGAGAGAGAGAGGAGAGACAGAGAGAGATAACATAACATCGAGAGAAAGAGAAAGGAGAGAGAGAGAGAGAGAGAGGAGGGTTCAGAAAAGAAACATTTATTTCTAATCTAATCCGATCAATAGGCGTCTTACACTTCAGGACACTGTAGTACTTATCATTGTGTGTTCTTCCTTTCTGATTATTGCAGGCTACAGACTGGCGATGAAATCTGGAAGCTGGACGACCTGGAGGATTGTCCGTACATGGCTGCTGTGGGGCCTCACCGAGACACAATCGTCATGTTCAAGGAGAAGAAGGTGGTGTTTTATGATTCCAACACGGGCATGAGAGTGGACACTCTGACTGTGCCCAGGCAACCAGACATTGACTTTGAACCTTATGGGCCCAGTCCCTGTTGTGAGTTGACAATTTTTATTATTTGTGTTTTCCGCCCGTCTGTCCCTCCTCTTCTTGTTGTGCTCGCGAGTTTATCTCTCTTTCACATTCATGGTACCCTTCTCTGTTGTTCCTCTCTTACAGCGTCGTCGCTCTTCACTCGTTTCACAGTCCTCTTCACTCCTTGCAATTCAGTGGTGTATGTAATCATGCACTGTGTGCCCATAACAGTGCAGTGGAGTCCTGCCCACCGTGGCGCCTGGTGAAACGAGCATGCAGACTCTCACAGCGAAGGCAGGAAATAGACTACAACAGCAGCAACGCCCCGTCTCCTTCAGAGGGGCGAAGACCGTCATAAGAATAACCTTTCTCCTTGAACGGAACAGAACTTGTCCCGTCCCGTTATCCTGAGTGGCAACAACAAGTGACAATCGTCCGATCACCCGAGGACTGGACACTGACGCCTATTCCGAAATATGTGGAATGAGTCTGTTGTATGCCAGACGGATCAGGTTCTCCAGAACACATCCTACAGTTTTGCCAGCAGTTTAGAAATACAAGAAATGAGCGGGGTCCAAATGGAGCGAATCTGAAACAGCAGCTCTGAGGCAACAAAGAGCAAAGAGACGTGACGAAAACCACATAATCCGTCCACATCACTGGACAGGCTATTTGAAGCGTAATCATGTCCAAAAGAAAAGAAAAAAGAAAAGAAAAAAAAAAAAGAAAAATAAGAAACATTATCTAATGGATTGACTGTTGAAAATAAAACGTAAAGTTGCTGAAAGAAACAAGACAGGCGTAAAAAGATCGGCCACGTGATTGTCGTCAAGACAGATCATAAGCAGACGACCGAATTCAGGAAAGATTCGCAGCAAATGACGACACTCCTGATTGGCTGAGCTGAGCGAGTCAGATATAAAGTTATACTAACGACATAAATTGTGTAACATTTGTTTTTGTGTTTATTTTCATTTCGAGCAACGTTTCATCGGTTGAGTTTATGAAGATGGTTATAATCATCCGGCCGTAGTAGCCGACATATCACTGCACACCCCGCCTACTCCATTTTTGGTGGGTTACCCTACATGCGCTAGTGATTACCCTCCGTACAGTGATTAACCCACCGCTGTTGGCTTTATACTCTTTGTACGGGGACATCCATGTTGGGTACAGCCCTTTAAAATCATAGTCCTGAAATATCAGCCATTAGCGGGTCTGATGTCACAGACTGGGAGATAGGTACAATATGTACTTCATACCCAAACAGCACTACTGAGGCAGGATTGAACACAGATCTCCCGGTCGAAAGTTAAACGTCCCAACAAGAACACTGACAGCCGCCAGTTTTAATGTTGTGGGCTGGGATTAAACTCGAGATAAATAGTGGCCTGTTAGCTCTGTTGGTTAGAGTGCCATGCTCATAATGCGAGGAATGTGAGTTCGATTCTCAGGCTGGCCATATATTTTTGGGCTGGCTGCTTCTTTTCACAGAGCTGTGGACTCAGGATGTGATATCTGGAGTTCAATCCCCATCTTAAATGATGAAACACCAGAATCGTGAGATGGTCCTGGCGATCACCGCTATGGGTCATTCTTCATGCTTGCCTGTAGGGCCGACCAACACAGGACATTGTTCAAATGCGGAAGGGACCTTGCAAATCATCATATCGTATATCATTACACGGCATTACACGGAGAGAGAGAGAGAGAGAGAGAGAGGAGAGAGAGAGAGAGAGAAACAGAGACTGAGACAGAGACAGAGACAGAGACAGAAACAGAGACAGAGAGACAGGGACAGAGAGAGACACAGAGAGAGAGAGAGACAGACAGACAGACAGACAGGCAGACAGGCAGGCAGACAGACAGACAGACAGACAGACAGACAGAGACAGAGAGAGACACACACGCTGGCATGCGCGGGCATATACACACCACCTACATACTCTCAAAATCTCCCAGACTATTAAGCGTTCTTTATATTTTTGGTAAGACTAATTATCAGGATTTCTCTTTCCTTTCTGCAGTACACTCAAGCATGTGCATGTTGACTTTGCAGCCAATGACAAGTACGTGGTGGCCATGGACGGAGAGCAGCTCCACTTTGTCCTTGTGGACTACATAGAGAGGAAAATCACAACCACGAAACAGGCGCCATATCCTGAAGACCAAGATGTAGACCTGGACTATAGTGTGGAGTCATTCCAGATTACTGGACGTAACGGTAATGACCAGTATGTCATCTACACGACAGGACGGGACGCAGATCTGGTCTTTCTAGACGTACCAAACCTGGAGCCGGTTAAAGTCTATAAAGGTATTTTACTCAATTCTATTAAGGTATTTTTACTCGATGCTGTTAAAGTATTTCTACGGAGGTTATTTACTCAATGCCATTAAAGTATTTCTATAGAGGTATTTCGCTCAGTGGTATTAGAGTACTTCTATAGAGGTATTTTACTCAATGCCATTAAAGTATTTCTATAGAGGTATTTTACTCAGTGCTATATAAGTATTTCTCTAGAGGTATTTTACTCAATCCAACTTAAGTATTTCTACAGAGGTATGTAACTCAATCCTATTAAAGTATTTCTATCGAGGTATTTTACTCAATCCTGTTTAAGTATTTCTGTAGAGGTAGTTTACTCAATTCTTTTATAGTATTTCTACAAAGGTATTTTACTCAATCCTATTAAGGTATTTCTATCGAGGTGTTTTACTCAGTGCTTTATGGACCGGTGTTAATGTTAACATTTGTGTTCATTGCAAGATGCTTTATGGACCGGTGTTAACATTTGTGTTCATTGCAAGATGCTTTATGGACCTGTGTTAACATTTGTGTTCACTGCAAGATGCTTTATGGACCTATGTTAGCATTTGTGTTCACTGCAAGATGCTTTATGGACCTGTGTTAACATTTGTGTTCACTGCAAGATGCTTTATGGACCTGTGTTAACATTTGTGTTCACTGCAAGATGCATTTATGGACCGGTGTTACATTTGTGTTCACTGCAAGATGCTTTATGGACCTATGTTAGCATTTGTGTTCACTGCAAGATGCTTTATGGACCTGTGTTAACATTTGTGTTCACTGCAAGATGCTTTATGGACCTGTGTTAAACATTTGTGTTCACTGCAAGATGCTTTATGGACCTTGTTAGCATTTGTGTTCACTGCAAGATGCTTTATGGACCTGTGTTACATTTGTGTTCACTGCAAGATGCTTTATGGACCGGTGTTAACATTTGTGTTCACTGCAAGATGCTTTATGGACCGGTGTTAGCATTTGTGTTCACTGCAAGATGCTTTATGGACCTGTGTTAGCATTTGTGTTCACTGCAAGATGCTTTATGGACCTGTGTTAGCATTTGTGTTCACTGCAAGATGCTTTATGGACCTGTGTTAGCATTTGTGTTCACTGCAAGATGCTTTATGGACCTGTGTTAGCATTTGTGTTCACTGCAAGATGCTTTATGGACCTGTGTTAGCATTTGTGTTCACTGCAAGATGCTTTATGGACCTGTGTTGACATTTGTGTTCACTGCAAGATGCTTTATGGACCTGTGTTAGCATTTGTGTTCACTGCAAGATGCTTTATGGACCTGTGTTGCATTTGTGTTCACTGCAAGATGCTTTATGGACCTGTGTTGACATTTGTGTTCACTGCAAGATGCTTTATGGACCTGTGTTGACATTGTGTTCACTGCAAGATGCTTTATGGACCTGTGTTACATTTGTGTTCACTGCAAGATGCTTTATGGACCTGTGTTGACATTTGTGTTCACTGCAAGATGCTTTATGGACCTGTGTTACATTTGTGTTCACTGCAAGATGCTTTATGGACCTGTGTTAGCATTTGTGTTCACTGCAAGATGCTTTATGGACCTGTGTTAGCATTTGTGTTCACTGCAAGATGCTTTATGGACCTGTGTTAGCATTTGTGTTCACTGCAAGATGCTTTATGGACCTGTGTTAGCATTTGTGTTCACTGCAAGATGCTTATGGACCTGTGTTGACATTTGTGTTCACTGCAAGATGCTTTATGGACCTGTGTTAGCATTTGTGTTCACTGCAAGATGCTTTATGGACCTGTGTTAGCATTTGTGTTCACTGCAAGATGCTTTATGGACCTGTGTTAGCATTTGTGTTCACTGCAAGATGCTTTATGGACCTGTGTTACATTTGTGTTCACTGCAAGATGCTTTATGGACCTGTGTTACATTTGTGTTCACTGCAAGATGCTTTATGGACCTGTGTTGACATTTGTGTTCACTGCAAGATGCTTTATGGACCTGTGTTGACATTTGTGTTCACTGCAAGATGCTTTATGGACCTGTGTTGACATTTGTGTTCACTGCAAGATGCTTTATGGACCTGTGTTGACATTTGTGTTCACTGCAAGATGCTTTATGGACCTGTGTTGACATTTGTGTTCACTGCAAGATCTTTATGGACCTGTGTTACATTTGTGTTCACTGCAAGATGCTTTATGGACCTGTGTTAGCATTTGTGTTCACTGCAAGATGCTTTATGGACCTGTGTTAACATTTGTGTTCACTGCAAGATGCTTTATGGACCTGTGTTGACATTTGTGTTCACTGCAAGATGCTTTATGGACCTGTGTTGACATTTGTGTTCACTGCAAGATGCTTTATGGACCTGTGTTAGCATTTGTGTTCACTGCAAGATGCTTTATGGACCGTGTTAACATTTGTGTTCACTGCAAGATGCTTTATGGACCGTGTTAGCATTTGTGTTCACTGCAAGATGCTTTATGGACCTGTGTTACATTTGTGTTCACTGCAAGATGCTTTATGGACCTGTGTTGACATTTGTGTTCACTGCAAGATGCTTTATGGACCTGTGTTACATTTGTGTTCACTGCAAGATGCTTTATGGACCTGTGTTACATTTGTGTTCACTGCAAGATGCTTTATGGACCTGTGTTGACATTTGTGTTCACTGCAAGATGCTTTATGGACCTGTGTTAACATTTGTGTTCACTGCAAGATGCTTTATGGACCGTGTTGACATTTGTGTTCACTGCAAGATGCTTTATGGACCTGTGTTACATTTGTGTTCACTGCAAGATACTTTATGGACCTGTGTTGACATTTGTGTTCACTGCAAGATGCTTTATGGACCTGTGTTGACATTTGTGTTCACTGCAAGATGCTTTATGGACCTGTGTTAACATTTGTGTTCACTGCAAGATGCTTTATGGACCGGTGTTACATTTGTGTTCACTGCAAGATGCTTTATGGACCGGTGTTAACATTTGTGTTCACTGCAAGATGCTTTATGGACCTGTGTTAACATTTGTGTTCACTGCAAGATGCTTTATGGACCTGTGTTAACATTTGTGTTCACTGCAAGATGCTTTATGGACCTGTGTTACATTTGTGTTCACTGCAAGATGCTTTATGGACCTGTGTTAACATTTGTGTTCACTGCAAGATCTTTATGGACCTGTGTTACATTTGTGTTCACTGCAAGATGCTTTATGGACCTGTGTTACATTTGTGTTCACTGCAAGATGCTTTATGGACCTGTGTTACATTTGTGTTCACTGCAAGATCTTTATGGACCTGTGTTAACATTTGTGTTCACTGCAAGATGCTTATGGACCTGTGTTACATTTGTGTTCACTGCAAGATCTTTATGGACCTGTGTTAACATTTGTGTTCACTGCAAGATGCTTTGTGGACCTGTGTTAACATTTGTGTTCACTGCAAGATCTTTATGGACCTGTGTTACATTTGTGTTCACTGCAAGATGCTTTATGGACCTGTGTTAACATTTGTGTTCACTGCAAGATGCTTTATGGACCTGTGTTAACATTTGTGTTCACTGCAAATGCTTTGGACCGTGTACTGTTCATGAAATTTATGGACCTGTGTTAACATTTGTGTTCACTGAAGATGCTTTAGGACCTGTGTTGACATTTGTGTTCACTGCAAGATGCTTTATGGACCTGTGTTAACATTTGTGTTCACTGCAAGATACTTTATGGACCGGTGTTAACATTTGTGTTCACTGCAAGATGCTTTATGGACCTGTGTTAACATTTGTGTTCACTGCAAGATGCTTTATGGACCGGTGTTAACATTTGTGTTCACTGCAAGATGCTTTATGGACCTGTGTTAACATTTGTGTTCACTGCAAGATGCTTTATGGACCTGTGTTAACATTTGTGTTCACTGCAAGATGCTTTATGGACCTGTGTTAACATTTGTGTTCACTGCAAGATGCTTTATGGACCTGTGTTAACATTTGTGTTCACTGCAAGATGCTTTATGGTCCTGTGTTAACATTTGTGTTCACTGGAAGATGCTTTATGGACCTGTGTTGACATTTGTGTTCACTGCAAGATGCTTTATGGACCTGTGTTAACATTTGTGTTCACTGCAAGATGCTTTATGGACCTGTGTTGACATTTGTGTTCACTGCAAGATACTTTATGGACCTGTGTTAACATTTGTGTTCACTGCAAGATGCTTTATGGACCTGTGTTGACATTTGTGTTCACTGCAAGATGCTTTATGGACCTGTGTTGACATTTGTGTTCACTGCAAGATGCTGTATTTCCATAGGTGACCCGACGTCCCTCGTCAGGAATGTTACCTGAGTAAAGATGAGCGGTATCTGTATTGCCCCAAACGTTATGCTGGCCTCTGTGTGTGGGATCTTCAGAACGCCCAGATGTGTACCTTCCTACCTGAAGCAAAAGAGGTAAAGATGTCGAAAACAAATCTTTCTCACGTCTTACAACCCTACTTTGCACTCCTTAATTAAAAAGAGAGATTCCCATGATCAAGTTTTGTCGATTTCTTTGAAGGTACATAAACTGGTATACTTTGTCCATGAATTTTAGTTAAAATAACAACTGGGAAACATCAAGAGAGTTTTATGTATATGAATATGTGTGGGTATGTTTTTTGACTAGTACACTACCACCTTGGTGTCACCATGTGGATGTGAAAGGATGTGAAAGGCAGCTATGATGACGATACATATGTATCTGACGGCAGCTGTCGGAAGTATACTTGCAGAGACTCCTCAAAAAGAAACAATAAAAAGAAAAAGAAGGAACTCATCAACGTTGGAACTTGGGAATGTGCAAACATTACTAATGGGAAAGCTTCATCTCTTGTTGCTTGAGCTTGGAAGAGCAGGTATGAACATCACGGGATTATGAGAGACCAGACTGAACGACGAGGGAAAGTTCACCATTGGCGAGCATACCATCATTTACAGTGGACATAAAGGCATGTACGGGGTTGCTATCATGCTAGATAAACAACATGCTACAGTACTAAAAAAACTATAACACAATCAATGACCGATTGATAACCGTTTAACTGAACACAAAGCCGGTTACCTTTAACATCATCCAGGCATATGCTCCCACATCCACCAGCTCAGATGAAGAGAGAGAACAATTCTCTAATGACCTCCAAACTGCCAAGGATGAAATACCGAAAAGAAAAGTTGCATAATAATACAACACAATACAATATTTGAGACATGAACGCCAAAGTGGGCGAAGGTGAGGACAGAGAATGTGGAATAGGACCTTATGAGCTAGGAAAAGGCAATGAAAAAGGAGATATATTAGGATCTTTCTGCCGGGCCAATGAATTGGACATCACTAGCACCCTCTTTAAACAGCACTGTCGTGGACGATATACCTGGAAACTCGAAAAAACAGAAACAAGAAAATAAAAATCAGACATCAGATAGACAAGACATGGAGAACTACTGTCCCAAGCTCGAAAGCAAAACCAGGAGCTGATTGTGACAGCGATCACCATCCAGTCGCAAATAAATTCAACTCAAAGCTTACAAACAAAACAAAGCCTAGCAGACCTCTAAGTTTGATCTAAAGAAATTGAAAAATCAAGACATTGCATCTGATTTTGAGATCGAAGTTAGCAATCGTTTCGAAGCTTTAATCCAGGAATGGACATTGAAAGACCAGTATCCAGAAGAAATTTGGGTAGATATGAAGAAGACCCACACTGAAGTAGCAGAAGCAAAATTAGGCAGAAAAAAAAAAGAAAACCAACTAAGCCCTACATCAGCGAGGAAGTTATGGATCTAGCCAAACAGAAAAGTAAAGCTCGCAGATCTGAAACAAAAGAAGAATACCAAAAAAACTCAAAAGAGAAATCAAGAGCAAAATTAGAAGAGATAAGAAACATTGGCTGGAGGAAGAATGTGCAAAACTTAATGAGCACAATGAATGCAGAAGATCCAGGGATCTATTTCAACAAATAAAGACAGTTCGATCCAATAAACTCCAGCCCAGAAATGAGTGCATCAGCAGCTAGGAAGACACCACACTGACTGAACCAGAGCATATTATGAACAGATGGAATAAATATGGAACATCACTTATTAGCGACAATAGTTTGCAGGACATTCTATACCCTGACCTGAACTGTCCAGAATCAGAACCAGAACCACTTTTAAGTGAAATTGAAGTAGCCACCAAGCAATTAAAAACAAGAAAATGCCCAGGAACTGATAACATTCCAAGAGAACTGCTAAAACATGGTGGAAAAGAAGGTCTAAAATCAATGCACCATCTTTGCTGTAAAATATGGAATACTCATCAATGGCCAACAGATTGGAAGCTTAAAGGATTTGTAATGCTTTACAAGAGTGGCAATGTCAAAGATTGCAACAACTAAAGAACCATTGCCCTAATCAGCCACGCCTGTAAGATCCTGCTCATATGTATTCTCAACAGATTGAAGCCCAAGATAGCAGAAGAACTATCTGACTGCCAGGCAGGCTACAGATCCAACAGAGGCACAACTGACATGCTGTTTGTGCTAAAAATACTCATAGAGAAAATAAAAACAACTGAAAAAGAAACTTTTATCACCTTGATAGACTATAGCAAAACATTTGACAGCGTCATTCATCTCCACCTGTTGAACACAATGGAAAAATGGGCTTTCCGAAACACCTTATTGCATAAATTGCCTCATTATGCAAAGACCAAAAGGCTACAGTTAGATGGAACAGTCAGAAGTGTGAATTCTTCAACATCCACTGGGGAGTCAGACAAGGTTGTATCCTCTCACTTTATCTCTTTAACATCTACACGGAACGCGTCATAAGAGATTCTGATATAGAAGGCATGGGCATAAAAACGGGAGGAAAAATCTTACAAACTTGTGCAATGCCGATGATCAATGTCATCATCATCATCATTACGATCATCATAATCATTGTCATTATTATTACTTGGGGGGAGGAGACTGCGTTGTTTATAAGTCGGCTTGCATGCATACGTACGTTATTTGTATATTTGTGGGTCTTTCTTTCTTTATTTACTTTTTGTGGAAGGGGGGGGGGGGGTTAAATTTTCTTGTTAAATTATTCATTTTTTGTTCACTTGGGAAATGTTGATATCAAAGAATACTCGTTATGAAAAAAACAAAGTCAGACAAGGGGCTATAGAAAGTTTTCACGCAATACACATTGTCGTGTTACAATACATTACTGTGTGTGTGACTTCAGATATTTCTAGGTGTACTTTTCAAATGTGTGCGTTTCAACATTCGTAAACTAATTTTGACAAAAGAAATGAACTGTTTCAATTAAATACAGTTAATTTACATAATCATAGCTGCCGCTGTGGAGCAGATGTTAGCGCTGTGTTCCTGTGAAAACGATTGGGAGATTTTTCGATCGCGACTGGCTTCTACTTTGAGTTGAGAGTGCTAAGTGCTCATTGGAAAGACCGATACTATCACAGTCTAGTCTCATCCACTTCACGGATGCGTTAACGAGGGTGTTAATCATAATTTCTGACCAACGCGCGGGTGTCTGTATCTCTCGGGTCTGATTGACACCAAGACATATTACGATAGTAAGCGGATAGTACAGCCCTGTCACGCAGTCTCATTCCTAGAAGGAACTCTATACCATCATTCCCATGATCGTCACCATCATCGCATTATGTAAGCTGTGCCAGCTTCTGTAGCCATTGGGGTGGCGTAGAAAATGGGGAAAAAGGTGAGCACGAAGGAAAGATCGACGATTAAAAAAAAAATCTCATAAATCTGACATTATGCACTATCTGACTGCACTGCTCTCATCGAAAGAGATCCATTTTTGAACACCCGCACACGCAACCACGCACACGCACCACAGCGAGGTGCGCACACACTCACACACATACACACACATGCGCGCGCGGGCACACACACACACACACACACACACACACACACACACACACACACACACACACACACACACACACACACACACACTTTCCTTTCTTATTACTTTTGGTTGTCCCATTTTCAACTGCACCTTAACGGCTACAGAAGCTGGTATAGATTTTATTATGCGAGGATGATGATGACGATGAGGATGATATATCACGATGCCATGGGGTTCCATCCAGGATTGACACTGTGTGATAGGGCTGTACTCTACGCTTACCATCCTAATATCTCCTAGCATCAGTCAGACCCACGAGATACAGACACCTGCGGTGCTGATCAACGATTTGAGTAGCACCCTCAATGTCGCATCCATGAAGTGGATGGACTTGACTGTGTGGTCCCAGTCTTCCCAATGACCCAAGCACGCTAAATTCTGGATAGGGCCCGGTTAAACGGAAAAATCTCAATTATTTTTTTTAAAGGGACTGATGGGGATTCGAACCAAACACTTTCCAGTCGGTAGTCCGTTGTGCGAACCACTTCACCACGGCGACTGGTTTTTCCATATTACTTTGATGAAAAAAAAACTGCGTGTGTCCAGGTGGAAGACGTCAGGTCAGCAGACTATGAACATCTTCGTGACCATCGCTAACGATCGCAACATCCGGATCTGGGACGTCAGGGAGGGCCTTCAGGAGGGGACGTCGGCCTTTGAGTTCAAACCCCGAACAGTGCTCACATTGGGCGAAAACAAAAAGATTGGTGTTGAAAAACCCAGAAAGAAATCCAGGAAGGAGACAGAGCACAACGAGGTGGACATAACGTACGTATGCACTTATTTTAATAATGATAACAGCAATGACAGCGATGATGATGATGATGACGACGACGAGGGCGATGATAATGATGATGATGACGACGACGACGATGATGATGATAACAACAATACTACTACTACAACCACTGCTGCTGCTACTACTACTACTACTTATGATGATGATGATGATAATGATAATGATGATGATAACAACAACAACAACAATAATAATAATAATAATAATAATAATAATAATAATAATATGATGATGATGATGATGATATAATGATGATGATGATGATGAGATGATAATAAACTGGTAAGGCAGCCTAGCAATGAAGACCCAGGGAAGGCAGAGCTTGGTGTTTCTCTTTTTATTTCGTTCCAAACGCTCACGACCAGAGCAGAGGAGAAAGCCACACGGCATTCACGCTTGCACGCTTATAGACTCCATGAGTGATATGCAGTGATAACGCCGCGAGCCCGCAGACGAATCGACTCTCTGGAACCCCTGCAGGGGCCAGATTTGTGTTCCTTCGAGCAAGTTCAGTGGCGTTTATATTGCGGTCCTAATATGAAACGTGAACAAATTATATACCAGAAAAATGTGTACAGCGCGCATAGTGTTGTTGTCTATATCGTTGTGCATAATATCCACTTAGACTGAAAGTACGAGCGAATTAACTCAATGAATAAATCTTGCTGAAAAGGATTATAGCCGTATTCCTGAATATTTACTCTGTTACCATTAATCCATGAGAAGTATCAAACAACTGGGCAAACAGATGATAACTCAGACTTTATGTGAAATATTTACAAAAGATAAATCAATCGTTCTGTACAGAAATTTATCAATGAATAGGCAACAGAAAACGCAAATAGTTTTAATCTGGGCACGCGCAGCTTGACCATACTGTCGAGTACCAAAATTTCTTCTAATACTTTACTAATTAGCAACAATTTATTACAATATCACTTCCTTTCGCAAAAGGAATAAGAATATGAATAAATTGTGTATTTTAAATCGGACTTGGCATATTCAGAACTTAAATCTACGTTTCCGACGAATGGCGGTCATTTTGGCAGTTTGCCGCGCCGTGACTTGGCCTGAACTTGCTTTGGTGCAAGCTTAATACCTAATGGTTAAAGGTGTGATGTTGTTCAGGTGAAAGATTAGACCGCCAATATTCTAATTGTGATCTTAAAATTTCCATAAGTTATTTCATTACTTACATGTGCTTTTACTTTTTCTGTCCTCTTGTGTCGTTAGGCGTCAAGAGGAGATGCAGCTTTCGGACGTGGGCCAGATGAGCAGCTTCTGCCATAGTTATCTATTTATGTCTTTGTTTATTTATTTACTTACTATCTATTTCCTCTTTCCTTCCCTCGGAAGTGGACGACAGACTGGCGGGGCTATGATTAAGGAAACATTGTCTTCACCTTGTTGATAGGCAGATGGGGGAGGGAGGTTCTGTGATGTGAGACGAGTTTATACTGAATGGGTAGTTGTGTTGTGATTTAGACCTTTAATTATTAATATATTAATTGTGTTGTGATTTGACCTTTAATTATTAATACATTTACTTGATGTATCTGTTCTTTTCTTTGAAGATAAGCTACACAGATGTGCATGTCACTTACATATAATCAAGATTGTTCCACGATAGACTGATACAATACTAGTATTAAAAAAATGTAACTACGTAAAACATAGGCTAGGTAAGATCTCAGGACCTGGCCAGCTCATGGGTTTGTGTGCAGGCGTAAGGCTTGTGCCATGATCACCATACACATGACACCTGTACGTTAGTGCATATGGCATTCATTCCGAGCGCGGAGACGTCAATTTGAGAAACTGAAACTGAAACCGTGGAAGTGTATTTCAGCCTAGAAATGTGTATAAGTGTTTAGGGACCTATAGAGTAAAGGACCTATAGAGTAAAAGGCAATGTAAATCCCATTGAAAAAGTATTGAACATTGGACTGATTGTTTTGACTTTCCTTTGTGCTAACAGTAACTGTACAATGATGGACAGCCCTCGCTACATAATGCTGGAGGTCCAAATCAAAGACACCTGGTACATTCAGGTGTTTGATGCTGTCAGGAATGCAGTCGTCAGGAGTATGCGGCTGGGAGAGGTGATAGAGGTGGGAGATTTGTTTCTAGTACGGTCCTATATATTTTGAAAGCTTTCGTCATTGCCTGTTTTTTCACTTATCAGCCACTCATTCATTTTCTCTGTCTGTCTGTCTGTCTGTCTGTCTGTCTGTCTGTCTGTCTGTCTGTCTGTCTGTTGTCATGACTAATGCAAACTGGTTTTGACTAAAGTGAAGTAAACCAGACCTATAATATTTCATGTGAAGATAACCCTTTGGTATCAGTGAAGACAGTCTCTCAGCTCTTGTTGGTTCATATGTAGTTTTCGAGCCCGGATGCCCGAGTTGTACATACGGGGAGGGGTGGAGGTGGGATGGGGACTTCTGACTACCATTGAGGCAAAACTCTCGGCTCCAGAGTCCGTCTTCTCCTTTACACAGATACAGCTTGTTGTGAGATGTGTGCTGAGAACAGCTAACTGCATCTTCTGTAGCTTCCCCGGCAAACATTCTTGTCACTGGCGATTGTCTCGAGCTGGTTTAGAGCCATACCATATCGTTGAAGATGGTCTTTGAATTATTTCTTTGGGCGTTCTTACTTTCTTTGGCCCTCTCTTTATTATGCTGTGGCAGTTAATTACGTGTCCAGTTCATGGCAGGTGCATTCTCATGATCATGACCTCAGTGTTTGTGATACATGATCTTTGTAGGACTCAAATATACCGTGTCTCACGGCGGGTATCTGTGACGGACTTCAGTGAGTGCATTGGAAGTTCGCCAGACGAACCCTTTATATAAAATAACTTATATAAGGTTATAAACCCTTTCGCATTTGCACTCCTAGATGTAAAGCTAGCTCCTAGTATTCTCATTCGAATGTAGCACAGCGTCAGTACATAGTCTTTCAGTAGTGAATGGAAAGTTCCTTGCATCCCAGAATGCTCGTACTATTTTTAGAACATTTAATGCCAGACTGACCAAGATTCTAACCACACGCGCGATAAGACAGCAAGGCCAGTAGTGATGGAAATTCCCCACACATGTGCCGGAAAAGGTCGGGCGATCTCAACCGCTAGGAACGGATCGGCACATTCTTCCGCAAGGGCGGTTACCAGCTTTGTGAACAGCTAAGGGTGTTATACAAAGTCTGACCTTCACGTCTGCACATCCCATCCCGGGGTGCGCTACATTAAAACTGGCCTTCTCACTGTCCCATCTCAACATTTTTGTTGTTCTGGTGGTGTCAGTATAGGATTAGATAAGTCCCCCTTTCCCCACTTCCCTGAGATGGTTATCCCGCGGGCCGTATCACCTGATGTGGGTGTCGACGTAAACACTGAACCAAATCAATCAATCAATCAATCTGCAAGGCACGTTGGAGGGTCTGACCGCTCTGTATACGTCCAGATCAATGGGGAGCTTAATGCTGTGATTGTTCAATACTTAAGCTTGGGGTGCTTGACTGGCCTCGCACATGCTGTTCCATGTTTCTTCTGCTCCAGCGGAACTAAATCAGAAAAAACATTCTTTTTTGCTCTGTTGTTTTGTCCTGAAACTAGTAGTCTTGTTTCTTTGGTGTCGTGTGTATACGCTTGTTTCTTTCCAAATACGAGCGTATTAAGTCCATTAAGTCAGTCTAAAAATTGTATACTCACACGAACCTTTTGTTGTACCTCAACCGTATCATTATGCTTTTATTTTTTCACAACCCAAAGTAAAATCATTTAAAGAATACCAATCTCTAGTGAAAACTACATTTTCAAAATCAACTTGGATTATCTTTATTTTGATACAGTGCATACAGCAGGTGTGTCCCGCTTAGACCTACAGAAGCAAATAATAATAACAACAAAAGAGGAGTCTTTATCAATCATCAATCATACTTGTTACAGAAATGGCATCTCCACATCAGGAATATTACATATTCTTATTCGAAGATCAAAATTATCATTGAAAGACTTGCTGCGTCTCTAGAAGCAAAATCTGCCATTTGACGGGTGAAAATATGACATTATTCTTAACAAATCAACACCTATAACCGACAAAGCACACCACCACTACCACCCACCAACATCCCGTGGGGATGCCGGGGGCTCTTTCAGTATAAACAGTATCCCCACCTCCTGGAAATTTTGTGCTCGAAATATCCTCATTTCTGTACTTTCGTTCTTTCTGCCTTGTTCCTCTGCTTTCTGTCATTTCATCCTGTCATTTTCTGCCTTGCTGGTCCATTCACCTGTATGTCTTCTATAAAGTCTTACGTACTTTCTCTTAGGATTGACAATTGGGCATATGTATTGAGTGCATTTTTGGTTCTAGGATAATGAGATATACGGAAGCAATTTTAGGTAATTTAGGCCTGTTTTTATAATATATGTTTAAGTGTCCTTAGTTATATTAAAATTTGTATTCCAGTATGTTTTTTAAATCCCCTGTGTGATAAATTGGACGGAGTGGTCAATGCCATGGGCATCTCCTTAGATTATGTGCACAAATGCATTGATATGTGTACTTAATATTCTTTTCTTTTTTTCCAGATGGAGTGTTGTGTCTGTTTTGAAACAGGTTACAACCCTGATATGACTGTACGCAGTGGGCTTGCTTCTAAACAAAAATAACAGTAACAGAAACACAAAACTTCTTCTGGAGCAACATATATTTAGAACAAACTTAAAGATGTTATTACCTGAACAGTTGAATTATGATGAAAGGATAGTATAAACCGCTGTCTTCTCCATTTAAAGATGTGGGGGTGGAAAAATTACGATTACAAATCAAACATTGTTTTTAATAAACTCACTCTTTTGAAGCAAAACTATATCCTTGAAGTCGCAATCGTTAGGCCAAAATGCTGTAGTGGCTATAATGTGAAGAGCTGAGTCATGAAGAATCAGTAACGTTTATTCATTCATGCGTTCATATTCATTTTCATTTCTTTTGTTGAGAGGGCGTCACAGCAGCGCAACGCAACCCAGTTCTTTTCTTTCTTTTTTTTTTCTTCTAACTTTGACCAAGACTTCAGAAAGACAAGAAGACGAATTGGCCTTGAAAGGGGACGGACTTGGGAAATCAATCTGTCTCTCCTATATTTTACACCCAGGCAGCCGGGCAAAAGCCCTTCAACTACCGTGGGATCTTAAGCGTGCGCAGGCCAGGAGTTACACGGGTCCGACTCCTTTTTTGTCCCGTTTCGAAGGACTAGACGTTCAGTTCGATTTTCCGCTCAAACTGAGGAGAAATGTCGAGACCTCAACGGACAGGGAACGAACCCTAGAACCTCGGCAGGCGAACGTCTGAACCATTCTGCTATTCTTCTCTTAAGGTAAAGGTTGTCCCATAACCTCGAGGTCGTTTGGGAATCAGGAGTTTACAAACCTCAGTTTTTTCATGGAACCAGCATTACGGGGGCAGTACTCATCTTGTCTTCTGGCTGTTTCACCTTCCATAAGTCTGAACGGGGTCAGGTAACACTTTCTCTACAGCTTGACTGGAAACTGCGGGCATGAATTGTTTCCCTGATTCAGTGTTGAACTCGTGCAGTACTATCAGAAGGTGGAAGCTATCCTAGGCCCTCCAGACCTATGAAGAACCAGTAACGTAAATCATTCTAAAGCAAGGTGACTAGCTACGTTCAAGCAAACAGGAACCAGAAATACACGAAAACAATAGGTAGGGAATAGGTAGCAAATCTACCATAACGAAACAAGATGGGTGCAAATTTTCGGCCAACTGACTCTTGTCATATCAGAAAGACAAAAAACAGCAATTGCACAAAACTTAGTGGGGAAAAAACAGTACCTGCTATTTTCTCCTGTTCAACGCAACATCAGGGAAGTCGTCTACTGTTTTGTTCCACTAAGGTTTGTGCATTTATTCTTTGAAGTGATTTGTATACGCTTGACAAACACCAATTAGTCCTCCTGTCTTGTTTTGATATATTCAATGCAAGTCCTGACTCCTATTTCGTGTATTTCTAATTCGTTAAAACGGTCTTCTTTCTTCTTTCCAGAGGAGTATTACAATAACTCACCTGAAAGGACCGCAAGTACTGGTGCGGAAGAAGAGACGATTGATGCTGGTGGACATGGACAAACTGGAGGTCGTTACAGAGTTTGAAGGACGAGTGTTTGTCCCGTATGGACTTGACAAATTCAAACCTATGCTCTTTAATGAAGGCAAAGGTGAGCACAGTATCGCGTGAGTCACTGCAATGACCTAGTATTTTGTGTGTGTGTGTGTGTGTGTGTGTGTGTGTGTTTACACGTCGCGTGTATATATGTATGCGTGCGTGCGTGCGTGTGTGTGATGAGTGTGTGTGTGTGTGTGTGCGCGCGTGCGTGCGTGCGTGCGTGCGTGCGTGTGTGTGAGTGTGTGTGTGTGCGCGCGCGTGCGTGCGTGCGTGCGTGCGTGTGTGTGAGTGTGTGTGTGTGTGCGCGCGTGCGTGCGTGTGTGTGTGTGTGTGTGTGTGTGTGTGTGTGTGTGTGTGTGTGTGTGTGTGTGTGTGTGTGTGTGTGTGTGTGCAACATTCGATTCTAACATCCAGTAGTTGTCTTTTTTGACCAGTAGTAGAGTACTGATGACTGGAAAATAGCACTTCTTGAAAGAGACGTTACCAATGTGTCATAAAAATCATACATGTACATTTTCTTATTTCATGATCGTCAAGTCTTCCTTTTCTTTTGCGGAACCACTTTCGATTGATTGAAGCTATTTTTAAAGTTCACAGTGACCTTGAAAAGTACGAACACTAGATTTTCAGCTTTGGTGCAAAATTATTAAAATTCTCATAAGCAGTTTTCATCGGAAAAATGTCATTATTTACTCATATGTGTAAATGCAGTTTTAAGTAAAATGATTGAAGCAGTTCTGCCATGTAAACTCATATCTAGTTGTTGTTGACTTTTTGGGGTTTTGTTTATTTTCTTAATTTCTTAAACACTTGTGAAGCAAAAACATTGTTTTCACTTTCTCTTCAACAGGAAATGAAATATGATCTGTTCACTTTTCTCCTCAACAGTGAACACAATGTGTTCTGTACACATTTCTCCTCAACGGTAAAGGAAATACATTCTCTTCACTTTTCTTCTCAACACAACATGAAATACATTCTGTTCTTTTTTCTCCTCAATAGTAAAGGAAATACGATATGTTCACTGTTCTCCTCAACAATAAATGAAATACGACCGTTCACTGTTCTCCTCAATAGTTGAGGAAATACGTTCTGTTCATTTTTTCCCTCAACGATAAAGGAAATACGTTGTGTTCATTTTTCTCCTCGATAGTAAAGGAAATATGTTCTGTTCACATTTCTCCTTTACATTAAACGAAATACTCTCTTTTCGTTTTTCTCCTCAATAGTCAAGGAAATACGATATGTTCGTTTTTCTCCTCAACAATAAACGAAACGCATTCTGTTCGCTTTTCTTGTTAGTAGTTAAGGAAATACGTTCTGCTAATTTTTTCCCTAACTGCTAAGGAACTACATTCTGTTCTCTTTTCTCATCAAAGGGAAAGGAAAACACTTAAACACTCCACGAAATACGGTCTGTTTACTTTTCTCCTCAATAATCAAGGAATACCATCTGTTCACCTTATTCCTCAATAATCAAGGAATACCATCTGTTCACCTTATTCCTCAATAATCAAGGAATACCATCTGTTCACCTTATTCCTCAATAATCAAGGAATACCATCTGTTCACCTTATTCCTCAATAATCAAGGAATATCATCTGTTCACCTCATTCCTCAATAATCAAGGAATACCATCTGTTCACCTTATTCCTCAATAATCAAGGAATATCATCTGTTCACTTTTCTCCTCAATAATCAAGTAATATCATCTGTTCACCTCATTCCTCAATAATCAAGGAATACCATCTGTTCACCTTATTCCTCAATAATCAAGGAATACCATCTGTTCACCTCATTCCTCAATAATCAAGGAATATCATCTGTTCACCTCATTCCTCAATAATCAAGGAATACCATCTGTTCACCTCATTCCTCAATAATCAAGGAATACCATCTGTTCACCTCATTCCTCAATAATCAAGGAATACCATCTGTTCACCTCATTCCTCAATAATCAAGGAATATCATCTGTTCACCTCATTCCTCAATAATCAAGGAATATCATCTGTTCACCTCATTCCTCAATAATCAAGGAATATCATCTGTTCACCTCATTCCTCAATAATCAAGGAATATCATCTGTTCACCTCATTCCTCAATAATCAAGGAATACCATCTGTTTACCTCATTCCTCAATAATCAAGGAATATCATCTGTTCACCTCATTCCTCAATAATCAAGGAATATCATCTGTTCACCTCATTCCTCAATAATCAAGGAATACCATCTGTTCACCTCATTCCTCAATAATCAAGGAATATCATCTGTTCACCTCATTCCTCAATAATCAAGGAATACCATATGTTCACCTCATTCCTCAATAATCAAGGAATATCATCTGTTCACATCATTCCTCAATAATCAAGGAATATCATCTGTTCACCTCATTCCTCAATAATCAAGGAATATCATCTGTTCACATCATTCCTCAATAATCAAGGAATATCATCTGTTCACCTCATTCCTCAATAATCAAGGAATATCATCTGTTCACCTCATTCCTCAATAATCAAGGAATATCATCTGTTCACCTCATTCCTCAATAATCAAGGAATACCATCTGTTCACCTCATTCCTCAATAATCAAGGAATATCATCTGTTCACCTCATTCCTCAATAATCAAGGAATATCATCTGTTCACCTCATTCCTCAATAATAAAGGAATACCATCTGTTCACCTCATTCCTCAATAATCAAGGAATACCATCTGTTCACCTCATTCCTCAATAATCAAGGAATACCATCTGTTCACCTTATTCCTCAATA
>CM060313.1:45483715-45488715 GCA_030674185.1 Monoplex corrugatus
TCAAACCTACTCTGAGGGAGTGTTCATTATTTTCATGACATCACTATGAAGATGTTGAACTTCAAGTTTTAGTCGTTCATTGAAAGTACAACAGTGTCATGAATGTTCCAGTTTTGCAGTCACGGTAGGGAATTTCTAAATGGAATAATATATCTGTAAATGAATGTTCAGTTCACATTCATATTCATGTCTTTTATCACAGTGGGTTTACCATGTGAAACTCGGGTTGCTTTCCCCTTTCAAAGCACGTCGCCGCAGCGCAGCGCCACACAATTCATTTTCTTTTACCAGGACAGTGTCTCTAGTACATCGTGTGATGTATCCTTCTTTGGTAATCAATCAGCCTGTTGTTTCTTTTACGAAATGCATGTGGCCAGCGCATCGTTTGAAACTTCGAGATATCACTGAGTACATTCAGCAGTTATACGTTTCATTTTATTAACTGAAACAGACAACAAAACAAAACAAAACAAAAAAAAACAACCTGACAAGTAACATGTGTCATATATTGCGGACACCTTAAATTAAAAGAATATCGATACGTTATGAATGTATCCAGTTGTATATGTTTGTCACGTCAAAGAATGTTCTGGAGGCTTTACAAATGTCTTTAACGACTTTGCACATATTTTAGCGTGCACTGCTGATGGGTGGTGCTATATGATTTCTTAAAAAAAAAAAAAGAACCACCGTAACGAGTTATGATAACTTTCGTTTCAAGGATCATCGCACTTTCCTCTGTGCTCTTTTCTTTTTATTGTCCCGTTTCCCCCGCAGCCTTAATGGTCACAGAAGGTGTTACACTTTTCACATACCATATTGATGACGAGGAGAAGGATAATCATGATTATATGGAATTCCATCTAGGATTGAGACTACGTGACAGGGCTGTGCTCTACGCGTACTATCGTAATATATCCTGGTCTCAACAAGGCCCAAGGGATACAGAGAGACATTTGCAGTGTTGGTCAGAAGATTTTATTTAGTGATACCATCAACGATGCATCCGTGAAGTGGATGAGACTCCTTTGTGTGTTCCTAGTCTTACCAATGGGGCCATAGCACGTTTAACTCTGGGTAGGAGTCAGCTGGAGCTGGAAAAAAAAACACACACACATTGATTTTTAAAGGGACTGATGGGGATTCGATCCCACGACTTTCCTGTCGGTAGTCCGTAGCATTAACCACTATACCATCATAACTGGTTTGTGATAAAAGTCTTCTGTTTGGAGTAGTTTATGTTCTACCTGAGGGATCTCCTGAAAGTGATGTTGATCGTTTTAATGATGTAGAATTTGAAATTATCAATCTACTTCAGAAAGAGACTGAAATGCTGATAGGGTTTAAAAATTATATTATTTTCTTGTGCACATTCAGGTGACATCCTGCATCGGCTGGAAGGTCACGGGAACATACCGACACTGCATATAAGGGAGGACACTCCTGTGTTCCTCACGCACGTGCACCTCATTGAAGAGAACTCGTTCAGATTGTGGAGAAAGTCAGACTTCACTCCTCTGGCCTCTTTCAGCTCTGATACAGTGGTGAGTGGGAAAGAATGCAAACACATCCACTCTGATGGAACTGACGAATGAAAAGGAAAACACACACTTACACACTCACTCGCACACGCACACGCATACACACACACACTCACACACGCGCACACACACACACACACAACACACACACACACAAACAAACAAACGCACAAACGCACACAACACACATACAAAGGAGGCTGAGCGAGGGCACACAGTCTAGTCAGGCGTTTCATCCTTGACTCAAGTTAACATCCTCTTTCTGTCTCACCTGGAGGACAAGAGTGGGAGAATGCTTCAGACGTTTGCCTGCCAGTAACTAAACTCCAGGTTCTCCTCAATTTGACCGGAAAATCGAACTGAACGTCTAGTCCTTCGGAAGGGGACGAAAAACGAGTCGGACCCGTGTGCCTTCTGGCTGCTCACACTAAAGATCCCACGGCAGTTGAAAATCGTGAAGAGCAGGGCATTGCCCGGTTGCCTTGGTGAAAATCACTGGAGAGATAGGTTGATTTCCCAGATCCCACCCCTTGAAGACCAGTTAGTCTTCTTGCCTTTCTGAAGTCTACCCTTTGGAAAATTACATTTCATTTCATTTCTCTTGGTAAAAAAAATAATGTGAATGTGAATATGAATTTGTGCGAGAGAGAGGGGGTGGGGAGCCGCCCTCGTGGTGCTCGCCCCGGGAAAAGTTGAGGTCTCTGTCACCTCACTCCCATACGACTCCAGGGTTATGGCACTATCTAGGTAGGACCCCAGGTGGGTTTATGTGCAGGCTTAAGGCTTGTGCTGTGATCATTCTGGATCTTCTCCATTACATGGCATCTGAGACGTTAGTGCATATGGAATTCATTCTCAGTAAGGAGACGTCATCTTGAGAAACTGAAATTGAAACTGTCTCACCTACACACACACACGCGCGCGCGCACGCGCACACTCACATTCAGACACCCACACATACGCGCGCGCACACACACACACACACACAAACACACGCCCGCACACACACGCGCGCGCACACATACACACACAGAAATCTGAACTGGAGTACACTGAGCTTGTTAGGCGTGTGACCCTTGACCCAGATTATCATCATCTTTCTGTCTCACCTACACACACATATACTGGATGTACACTTAGCCTGTTAGGTATGTGACTCTTGACCCAAGTTGTCATTCTCACACTGTCTTTATCACACACACACACACACACACACACACACACACACACACACACACACACACACACACACACACACACACACACACACACACACACACACACACACACACTAAAACGATCTCTCCCCCGCCCCCGCCCCCGCCCCCCATGGACCTAAGTCTAACTCGATAAACCTAACCTCCCTTCTTGCCTTCATCGCAAACTGTGACAATGGATAGTTTGTACATTAAGGATATACCTTCTTTCAATATGTATATGTATGTATGCTTATGCGGTGTTAGTGTTGGCACAACAGGCGAAAAGTGCTTTGAAAATGTTTACGTTTTGTTTCAGTTCAACAATGTGTTGTTGATACCTGGGCACTGCGAAGATTTTCTTGCTCTTCCTTCAGAGGGTGTGAGTGACACACCGTTCATCTTCAGCCTCCACGGAAAGAAAAAAGAAGCGCTGCTTGGCAAGCAGTCGCCTCTTGACTCGTATCCAGAGTTATACGAAGGAACAAGTAAGTTAAAGGAAATGCACGCATTGTTTTTTTGTTTTTTTCTCATGTTTTGTTCGTCATTTTTACCCTTTGAGCAGGCAATGTTTTTCACGTTTTGTTCGTCATTTTGACCCTTTGACTGCATGCCGCACCCTATCTACCAATTGCAAAAACTTAATCTTTTGACTCGATCAATTTAACTACCAGCTTCCTGCATGAAGCTGGTGGATAAGGTGAGGGAGTCAAGGGGTTAAGTTTTTGCTTTGCTACCATTGTTGACAATGCAGGATGCTGGTTGAGAGGGAGCAGGAGCCAAAGGGTTAATTAATCAGTGTTTCAATCTGACTATAATACGGGGAGAACAACTGGCAGCTTTGTGAGATGGCGGCGTGGTAGAGAGAGATGAAGGCCCAGAGTAACACGAGAGAGGGCTTTTTCATTCTCTCTTGGTCTGGTGTTTCAGTTTCAGTTTCTCAAGATGACGTCTCCGCGCTCGGAACGAATTCCATATGCACTAACGTCACAGGTGCCACTTGTATGGTAATCATGGCAGTAGCCTTAAACCCATGAGCTGGCCAGGTCCTGGGGCCCTATCTATACTATGTTTTACCTAGTCTATATTGGTGGCTGGAGTGGACCTGGTTGGTGCATGTTGTGTGGCAATGCCCGGGGTCTATCTCCCTACCTTGCCATTCGGCTTGTAAACAAGGTAACTGATTACTTTGTACAATGCCTATCATGAGGTGTCGGGAGCTGGGAGGTGATCTTCCGGACAGTGGTGAGGTATTGGTGCTCTGGGTCCCGTCCAGTACCCTCGGGTCATTCTTGTTCAGTATTTCAATCTGACTTGAAAAAAATCCCAACCATTGTGCATGTTGTCTCCATCCCGTACACGTATAAATGTGATTTTAACCCTGTTCAGGATTGGGGATGGTAAAGCAGCAAAGGAGAGGATGATCATCGCCCTCACAGTACTGACCATCCATGAAAAAATATCCCTAACACCTCACTCCTCTATCTGTCTGTCTGTCTGGCTGGCTGGCTGTCTGTCTGTCTGTCTCTCTCTCTCCCCCCCCCCCCCCAACTTCCATGTGTATTTTTAATCCATTTAGTTTTTTTAGTTAATACATTTCATATCATTGTATTTCTGTGTGAGTTTTGTGAGTTTTTTTATGTTCATGTATTGGCCGTTATACGTATAAGGTAACAAGGAACAGACGTAGGACACAGCGATCAGGAACTTATAGTACTCTCTTTAAGGAATAAAATGGTTTCAAGTTTCAGAAGAGAAAGCTGACTCACCCCTAAACACCGTCTTGGTTAAGTGACGACCATTATCTTTCTATCCTATTGTGCTTTCAGGGTAAACAATGCTTTGTGATATAAGATTTATTTGAAGGAAAAAAAAAACTTTTTAAATAACAACATTCTATATACACTGACAAGACTACGAGGTACGCACACACTTTCGAGTAGAACCAAAATACATGCATGTCCACATTCATCCACAAAACCACATTTCAATCATGCATTTTGTTTAATGTCTCTACTTTTCTCATGCAAAGCTATGGCCTCTCTCTCTCTCTCTCTCTCTCTCTCTCTCTCTCTCTCTCTCTCTCTCTCTCTCTCTCTCTCTCTCCTCATTATACACATATGGCGCAATTTCCATTAACTGTTTGCCACACGAAGAGTGCTAACCCTACCAAATAACAGAAGTAAAATACATAAATTAATTCTTGAGGCGTTTGCGTGACGGTCTAGATCTAGAAGGCCCAATCCAAATTGAACGTGACTGT
>CM060313.1:45493715-45498715 GCA_030674185.1 Monoplex corrugatus
TCCGACTGTCTCCCTACTCTCCTCCCATTCATCACTGACATCATCAACACTTCTCTTCAAACTGGAACTGTCCCAGATTCTTTCAAGTCTGCTATTGTTCACCCTCTCCTCAAGAAACACAATTTAGACCCAAATGAACTGAAAAATTACCGGCCTATCTCTAATCTCTCTTTCTTGTCAAAACTCCTTGAAAAAGTCGTCCTCAACCAGCTGAACTCTCACCTGTCTGCCAACAATCTCCTCAATCCTTTCCAGTCAGCCTACCGCCAGTGCCATAGCACTGAAACTGCCCTACTACACATTCTCAACAATCTCCTCCTTGCAACTGATACTGGCAAAGTCTCTCTCCTCACACTCCTTGATCTGTCTGCAGCCTTCGATACCATTGACCATGGTATTCTCCTTTCTAGACTTCATCATACTTTTGGCATCTCTGACATTGCTCTCTCCTTTTTCACTTCGTATTTATCAAACAGAAAACAAACTGTTCTCATCAATGGCACTTACTCTCAACCTGCATACCTGACCTGTGGTGTTCCACAAGGATCTGTCCTTGGCCCTGTTCTTTTCACTCTTTACACCTCCCCCCTGTCCACCATCATCAACTCTCACTCTATAAAACACCACTTCTATGCTGATGACACCCAACTTCAAGACAGTGACTCACCTGATAATATACAGCGCCTGTTGACTCGCACCACTGAGTGTTACTCGGACATTAAGAACTGGATGACGTTCAACAAACTTCAGCTTAATGACGACAAGACAGAAGCTATCCTCATTGGCACCTGTCAGAAACTTTCTCAGCTGCCTCCTCTTTCTCTCCCATTATGTAACACATCAGTCCCAATTTCTGATTCAGCTAAACACCTTGGTGTCTGCATTGACTCTACCCTCTCCATGAACAAATTTGTTTCTCAAACTGCCAGATCTTGCTACTATCATCTCCATCGTATAAGCTGATCAGGAAGTATCTCTCTGTCGAAACAACTGCAAAACTCGTTCTCTCCTTCATAATGTCTCGCATTGACTATTGCAATTCACTCCTGTCTGGTCTTCCTGCCTCCACCATTCACATCCTACAGCGCATTCAAAACAATGCTGTACGCCTTGTACTCAAAAAGAAAAAAGCTGACCACATATCTCCTCTCCTGGCACAACTTCACTGGCTCCCTGTATCAAAGCGCATACAATACAAACTAGACACCATGTGCTACAAAAGCCTCAATAACGCAGCCCCGATTACCTGTCAAGCCTACTTGAGATCTATCTTCCCTCACGTACCCTCCGCTCTGCCTCCGATCCTCTGACTTTTCGCTTTCCACGCACTAAGCTCAATACTTATGGTCCACGAGCCTTCTCTGTTTCTGGTCCACTCTCCTGGAACAAACTTCCTCTCTCAGTCCGTCAGCAACCTACTTTTGTCTCCTTCAAGTCCGCTCTCAAAACTCACCTTTTCTCCTCGCATAAAATCCTAACCTCACTCAACCCCCCCCCCCTCTGCAGCCCCCCCGCCGGAGGAATCACATGCTATATTTAATTGTTATGCTATCTCATTATTAAATTTTTCCATTGCTTTTATTCTTGCTTCTATTGCTTTTATTCTTTCTCCCCATTTATAGCCATGCGTGTGTGTGTGTGTGTGTGTGTGTGTGTGTGTGTGTGTGTGTGTGCGTGCGTGTGTGTGCGTGCGTGTGTGTCTGCTTCAGCGCTTAGATTTGATTTTATCAAGATTTTGCGCTATATAAATATTGTAATTATTATTATTATTTATTAATAAGCTGAGCGCAGGGTGCGAGTCTGCGTATAAATGTTGATGTTGTCGCAAAGATATAATGGAGCAGACTGGTGAATAGATTTGTAACACAAGGTATCCAGCTTATCTTCAATTCTTTTTAAGACAGGCAACCAGTGAACAGAGCGAAGGAGAGGACTGACATGATCAAACCTTTTCTTTCAGAGGACAAGACGATCAGCTGTGTTTTGTCTACGTTGCAGACACAAGAAGGAAGACGCTGGCAGTCCAGTAAGGACAGCATTACATTAATCAAGACTAGACAAAATGAGAGATGTCACAAGTTTAGATGCAACCTCAGTTGAAAGCTATCTTCGAATGTAACCAATGCGCCGAATCTGATAGTATCATGGGTTCCGGTTTCCACGACTGGAATGCGGAAAAAGTCTACCGATAAACACTTGTGAATTTCTCAGCTCATTTTGCCAGTAGATATGCTCTCCACTGTCTTCCTGCTCTCTGTCTATTATTTAATTCCTTTTATATATGCGCACACGTTTACCTGTCCTAGCTCTATAACATTGCTTTTGGGCGGATAGGACGTACGCCCAAACTAATCAGGAACTCGAAATCTCGAAATGAATAAAAAACAAACAAACAAACAAACAAACAAACAAACAAACAAACAAAAAAGACTAATGTCTCCTTTCCTAAGAATGGAAATATCTTTTTTTCCTACCCCCCCCCCCCCCCCCTATGCCATCTTCCACATCACGCCGTTCACGATGGTTCCTCCAATGAATCACCGAATCAGACTCATTCAGTCGCAGTCTTATTGTCGAGGATGAACTTGAAGGATTGAGTTAGCACAAGAAGTGTTAACGGCAAAGACTTTGCATTGCTGCCGGTTCACTTCTAAGGGGTTAAGTACCACCTGTTCTGATCTAACGTACTTAACAACATCTACTATATAGTTCTGCACTTCCCTACTAACGACAAAATTCACTTTATTGCGGAGCTTTTAGCTAAGGAATGTCTCCGTCACTACCACCCAACCCCACGCACCCTTTTGCGCACAATAGAGACGGTAATGTTTATAGGAATGTCACTTATACAGCACAGACGGTCCATATTAAAAGCATGCGCGCTGCACTTTATAGAAGCAGATGATGTCCAAACTTTGAGCCAAGGAACACACACTGACAAAACATGTAATGAAGACAAACTCCAGGAACCACAGCAACATAAGCACCAGGCACCATATCAAAAGAGAAGAGCCAACTAATATAAATGAATACAAATATTCACAAACAGTGCACGCACGCGCACGCACACACATGTACACACACAGACGCACGCACACGCACACACACACACACACACACACACACACAAGCACACACACACACACTGTCATCTGCTTTCCCACAAATGCCACGTAGTCAAACACAACAGTTATCAAATAAGGGTAAAAACTTGATTGAATGTCTACTACAAGCACGGACATGAGAGTTGTTTCCCTTATGCCTGCAGCTGCGAACCTAACATTCACCTAGATGATTTCTAGTCAGCTGAAGTCAGTGGGTTTGCCATGACACATAGTTCACAAGTGTAGCCTTCCGTTTGCTGAAGCTGTTGTACAGATACAGATGTACCTGTTGCTATGAACACAGACATGAATAATAAACGCTTGCCGAGTCTGTAGTACGACCAAAAAGAACGACCGCATCAAGCCAAACCATGCACACCAGACAAGCCCTTTTTGGGTGTCGACAGAAGTCTTAAATTCGCAAAAGATCACCATCCATAAAATAACTGATGTGTGTGTGCGTGTATGTGTGTGTGTGTGTGTGTGTGTGTGTGTGTGTGTGTGTGTGTGTGTGTGTGTGTGTATGTGTGTGTGTGTGTGTGTGTCTGTGTCTGTGTGTGTGCATGTGTATGTGTGTGTGTGCGTATGTGTGCGTGTGTGTGTGTGCATGTGTGAGTGCGCGTGTGTGTATGTGTGTGTGAGCGCGTGTGTGTGTTCATGTGTGTGTGCGTGTGTGTTGTATGTGTGTGCATGTGTGTGAGAGAGAGAGAGTGAGAGAGAGAGAGAGAGAGAGAGAAAGAGAGACAGAGACAGGGACAGACACACACACACACACACACACACACATACACACACACACACACAGAACACGAGTTTTTTTTATTGTTGTTTAATTTTCCTGTAATATTTTAATCACGTTTTGAGGTCAATGGACCAAAGCACTTTTTGTGTATTATTTTTCAACTACAGCAAGAAGCTTACATACTGTAGATGTGGGGTTTCGCCTTTCATTAATTATAGTTATGCCACAATTTATCACTGTACGAATACATTTGGAATTGTTGCAGACTTAATTTTTAAAAAGACAAAAACAAAAACACAACAAAAAACACAACGTGGTGTTTTCCGTTTTATTTATGACATACATGAAACAGATACAGTATATCTATGATCAAGGCTTTGCTTTGGAATTATTGAAAAAGGTGTGTGCGCGTATGCGCGTGCGTGCGTGAGCGCACACGCGAGCGTACGCACCCATGTGTGTGTGTGTGTGTGTGTGTGTGTGTGTGTGTGTGTGTGTGTATGTGTGTGTGTGTGTGTGTGTGTGTATGTGTGTGTGTGTGTGTGTGTATGTGTGTGTGTGTGTGTGTGTGTGTGTGTGTGTATATATGTGGTGTGTGTGTGTGTGTGTGTGTGTGTGTGTGTATGTATGTGTGTGTGTGTGTGTGTGTGTGTGTGTGTGTGTGTGAGAGTGGGTTGGAGAGTTGTGTGTGCATGTGTATGTTTGTAATACATGCACCATCTACGTCCATTTGATGAATAGCTTTCAAAAAACGACGAAAGAACGATTCTCATTTTCCGTATTTCCCCACTCTTTACCGGCAGTTTATAAACGCATTGCGCCTACGGTGTCTTGTAGAATACAGAGTTTCAGTTTCAGTTTCTCAAGATGACGTCTCCGCGTTTGGAATAAATTCCATATGCACTGACGTCACAGGTGTCATGTGACGGTGATCATGGCACAGGCATAAATATATGAGCTGGCCAGGTCCTAAGGTCCTATTTAGCCTATGTTTTACCTAGTCTACATTTTTTTATACCAGTTTTGTGTCTGACCGTGATCATGGCACAGGCTTTAATTAAGCCTGCACATAAACCCTTGAGATGGTCAGGTTCTGAGGTCCTATTTAGCATATGCTAATTCAAGTCTACATTTTTTTTCATACTAGTATCGTA
>CM060313.1:45501215-45508715 GCA_030674185.1 Monoplex corrugatus
CGTGTTCCATTCTTATCAAAACAGCTTTTCCGTGTGAAGTCTAAGCTGACCTCCATGAAGAAGTCGCCAGCAAAATGCAGCGCCACAGTTTGTTTTATGTGCATGCGTTTTAGTTTTTCCATGAAAAGAATCTTTAGTTTATCACAGAAGCTTGCCCTGGATAACTCCTTTGTTAACGAATATTATTTCACGAGCGCTGAATGTACTCTGCAACGTGGCAGCTCCGTTTATGGACCCATTTTCGTATTTCCTGTTGCTGTGTTCCACAGAACGGACAATGCCAACACGATCACAGAACAGGCACAGTTGTGAGACAGATACTCAGATAGACTCATTATCTTTTGATACTATAAGAGTAACATTTCTTGTGTGTACATACTTTTTCTATGACTCTGTTTGAAACTTGACCGATCTCAACATAACTTACTCACTTACTCCGTTTTGGCAAGTAGGTAATCACGGACGGCATCAAAGAGAAACGTGGTTGAAAAAAAAAACAAGCAGAAAATCCAGAATTCGTACTTTGCAAAGGTCACAGGGACCTTGAAGAAGCATAAGATGAAATAAACTTCACGCAAAACGAGGACTGTAGTAGTAGACCTTCACAACAATAAAACCGGATTTCAAATATCGTTACAAATTCCTGAGACAGTGCTGTTCAAACAACGTCCTCCAAAAGTGCTGATTTCAGGCACGTTTTGGTCCGTTTGACCTTCACCTTACACCTGACTTACAAACTGATACAATCGCCATCGTCAACGGTCCACACAAGGGCAGACTGTCCAGGCAATGAAAACAGACTTTACATATTGTCAGAAATCTCTGATGAAGCGCCGGTCACACGTCTTCCTAAAAGGTGCTGAGTACAGGTAATGTTTTGGTTCGCGTGAACTGGAAAATTTGTCCTTTAAAACTTACGCATTTATAAATCCTAAACGATCCACACCTTTGACCAACATTTGATAAAGATGCACCCGTAAACAGCTCTGAAAGTCTTGCAAAGAAAATTTCGCACAGACAAAGAAAGATATATAGAATTCGAGACCTATTTTGGGAGACTCCAAGGAGAACATCAAGATCAAGATCATCACAGCTACACCCTTCCAGATTCTCCAGAGGACAGTACCACCCTTTTGACAACTACACACCATGGTGGCCGTATAATATGTTTTGAAATAACAGTATTACATATACAATACTTAATGTTCATGTCACAGGACTTTTTCCTCGTCATCTCTGACATTTCTTCTGCTGAAAATAAACAATAACTAGGTTTTAGTCCGACTATCAAGACTCGGTCAGACTATACACTCTGTACATTTGAAGACGTGAATGCCATTATTTTGATTTTTGGTTATTTGTTATCCCTTGTAATCTATTATCACCTTTATAAGTTATTCGTACGTTGGTCTATGTAATTTTCTTTTTATTGATTTTGCTACAATTTTGTTTTCTTTACTTCGTAGTCTAAGTAATTACGTAATTTTCTTTCTGTCCAGTTCTCCTGGACACAGAAAATCAAAGTATTCATTATTATCGACCATAAATAACAGTTAATAGAAAGTTGGAGATTAACCAATATCAGCAATGCGAAAACAATCCCAAGTCAAGTTTTTGCAATGGAATTGTAGATCCCTTTCCACCAATTCGGCTTACTTGGAGCATTTCCTAGCATCAAATAGGTGTGAAATTTTGATTCTACAGTCGATGAATGTTGTCGCTACCAAGCTTCCCAATTTCCCCAATTATTATTATCCTCCAGTCTATGAATGTGGGAATCACGGGAAGAAGGTATCCACCGCGATTTATATACTCAAAGAGTTACAATACTGCTTACTTAATTCCCTAGTTTTGAAATCAAGCGAAGATTTGCATGCTTGTGCTGCCACTGTCCAATTAAGCAATTCTCTAAACATTAACGTTTTGTCAGTCTACCTACCAACAGGTCCAAATGACCACAACACAGAATGGCTGCGCACTATCCAAGATCAGCAGCGTGGTAAATGGCTAATAGGTGGAGACTTTAATTCCCACTCCCCATTTTGGGAAAAGAACTGTTCTACTGTTACGAGCAATCGTTTGGTAGAAAATATCGTTGATAGTTCGCTTTACCTTCTAAATGATGGTAGTGTCACTAGGATCCCTGATGTTTCCAAACACAGGGCGACAGCCATCGATTTGTCTCTAATCTCACCAGAATTAGCACCATCCTGTACCTGGGAAACTCACAGAGACACTTTGGGAAGCGATCACCTACCTATCATCATAACCATAACTGACAAAAACATCAGGATGAAAGACAGCTCTCCTGAAATTATTCCAAAATATAATTACAAGCGTTCTGACTGGTCCTTATTTCGAACTGCTCTAGCTAATCAAGATTACAGACATTATGAAAGTGAAAATGTAGACATTATGTTTTCTAAATTCCAAGAGTCAATTTTAGCCGCTGCAGACCTATCGATTCCGAAACTCAAATCTTCTAGATCAAATAATCGATTGGGTAATGTTTGGTGGACAGAGGCATGTGAGAAAGCAGTTCAATATAAAAGGGAGAAATTCAAAATCTACATCAAAAGCTGGAAACCTGAGGATCATGTCGAAATGAAAAAAGCTAACATCCAATGTAACAAAATCATTGCTGAAGCAAAGAAAGATTATTGGGCATCATTCTGCACAAAAGAAATTTCAGATTTCAAAGATTTCCATAAAGTCTGGACGAAAATGAAACAAATGAAGGATGGAACCAACTTACCTAGGTGTCCGATAATGATTGAAACATGTAACACATTTCCTTCAGACATGGACAAAGCAGAAACTTTTGTGGATCTGTTCGCCAAAAACAGTAAAGTTGAAGGTTTATCTCCTGACTGCAAACATCACAGAGAAATGGAAGATTACAACCCAATCTACACTGATCCAGTACCACAGAATGATCTCTGGTTTAATTCTCCAATCACCTTAGAAGAGCTAAAAAACACAGTACTGTCTCTACATAACAAAAAGAGTTCGGTAGGTGTTGATGCAGTTTCGACTGAAATGATTAAACATCTCCCTGAAAACTACCTTATTTTCCTACACAAAATTTTGCAGAAATGCTGGGTTACTGGAACTGTGCCACAAATCTGGCAAAAGTCTATAGTTATACCAATCTTAAAAACAGGAAAATCGAAAACCGATAAAAACAGTTACAGACCTATTGCTTTAACGTCCCACACAAGCAAACTAATGGAAAGATTGGTCTTAAACAGACTTTTACACTACTGTGATAAAAATAACGTTATTCCGGTAAACCAGGCAGGTTTTAGAAAAGGAAGATCCGCAGTTGAGCACCTAGTTAAACTTGCAACTCAGATCAAACAACAGTTTGCCCGCAGAAAAAGTGTTTTAGCTACTTTCTTTGATGTGAAAAAAGCTTACGATCAAGTTTGGCATAAACGTTTATTGTTCAAGCTAAAATCTGTTGGTTTATCGGGCAATATGTTCAATTACATTAAATCTTTTTTAGCTAATAGAACAATTCAGGCAAGAGTGGGAGCTAGTTATTCTTCTTCACGATGCCTCGACATGGGGATTCCACAAGGTTCAGTGATAGCACCTATTTTATTTAATATCCTTATACAGGATCTTCCTAAAGCTCTTTCAAATCGTGTTGTTTTAGTACAGTACGCTGATGATATATGCACTTGGATGAATATCACTTTAAAAAAGACAACTCCACAGAGAACGCGAAATTACATCAGGAAGTTGTATCAAATTGATCTTGATAATCTTGGAAACTATATGTTAGAAAATGGGCTGTCGTTGTCAGCAGAAAAAACTAACATGATGCTGTTTGATCCTGGTGGTAACTCAAATAACTTGCCTATTTTCAAATTGCTTGGTGAAGTGTTAAATTACAAACAGGTCGTAAAATTCCTGGGAGTTTACATCACGTCCAAATTAAGCTGGAATGTCCATTTTGATTATATTTTAACAAAAGCGCGAAAAACCTTAAATTTTCTAAAGATAATAAGCAAATTACCCTGGGGAATGGATACAAATGTACTGATTCATCTGTCAACAGCGCTGGTCAGGTCTAAATTATCCTACGCGCAAGAAGTTTTCTTCAATGCACCCAAATATTTACTAAAAAAGATTCAGAGCTTGGACTGCAAAAGTCTTAAAATTGCACTAGGTGTACCAACTCATGCTTCTACTCTGGAAACGTACAAAGTTGCTGGAATTCTACCTTTAAACAACCATCGTGAGTTAGCTACAGCAAAGTTTGCAATTAGAACTGCTTCACAAGTGGATAATTTTGTGAGCAAAGAAATTAAGATCAGGTCTGATACTGACTTTCCAAAACGAGCAAAAAACATTTCATCACAAATTACAGCCGCAACTTACATATCTGGCCTGATCAAACAGTCCAACATAACAATGGACGAAATTGCTGAGAAACCAACGATAACGCCTATCCCTACATGGGAAATGCTAAATGCCACATTTGATCTCGATTATGCAAAAGTTAAAAAAGATGATAATGTCAACATTACGCTATCCACAGCTTGTGAACACATCGATGAAAAGTACAGTACCCACCTCCACATTTTTACCGATGGGTCAGTCTTAGCAAACCAGAGCGCTGGAGCAGCCTTTTATGTTCCAAAATTTAACATTAAAAAGTCTTTTTTCATTGGGGCAAATGTATCTATATATACAGCAGAATTGGTCGCTGTTGTTCAAGCGTTGCATTATTTAATAAGCCTTCGGCCTGTGTCATTCAAAGTAGTTCTCTTTGTTGATTCAAAATCTGTATTATATGCCTTACAGTCTTTTGATACAGACACAAGACCTGACTTAATTATTGAGGCAAATCATCTAATACATTGTTTAAAGATAAATGGTTCGGAAATCAATTTATGCTGGGTGCCTTCTCATGTTGGTCTTCATGGCAACAACATAGTTGACAGAGCAGCTAAATCCGGTGCCCTCCATTCTGAAAATTCCATAGAATTACATGTTAACACCTCGGTAAAAGAAGCTTACAACTCGCTAGAATTAGCATCATGGATTCGATTTCATGAACATTTAAATGAAAAATTTGTGTCTCAAAAAAGAATCAAACTTTCAGTTCAAAATATCTGTAAAAATTTGCAGTATTCCTCGTTATATCATTTGAGATTAATTGTTATGACATATTTTCGCATTCAACTGAACGCTTTGAAAACAAAATATTGTAACAACGTTTTATGTATTTGTGGTGAACAATTCACATTGTATCACTGTTTGTTTTACTGCAGAAAGCTTCGTTCCTTTTTACCAAAGACGTTTACACAAGGAAACTATCTTGAAACGCATTTTAAAGAAGTAGTATCGGATCAAGTTTTGTTAGTTAAAATTTCAGAATCATTGGTTCACAGTCCTGTTAATGCGTTACTTTAAGATTATTATTATAATTATGATTATTTTTGTTTTGTTTTGTTTTTATGACGATTTTTCTTTTACATTATTGATGTTAGCGTTGTTCTAGTTTCATTTCTCTGTTCATCCATATCCTTTTTCTTAAGACCTTGCCGCTTCCTTTTAATTTTTTTACGTCCCTTACTCTGTTCCCCTCTCTCCTCCACACCCCCCCCCCCCTTATTTCATCCTCCATGCCATTTTTCCCCGTCTAATATCACTTATAGTGAAAAGACGTTAAATCAAGCAACGAACGAACACACACACACACACACACACACACACACACACACACACACACACACACACACACATACACACACACACACACAGACACACACACACACCCCTCTCAGGTAATATAAAAAAGCGAGTACTATTACAGTTAGTGGACTGTCAAAGGAACCTGAATGAATATTCAAAAGATTGGTAATGTATAGTCATAGATAGAAAAACTATCTCTGCAACAGACATAACAATAAGGGTAAAAAATAAGACATGATTTATGCTCGGCAACTAGCAAGTATCGTAACAACGTACAGACTATTAACATTTCTTTCAAAGGAACGCGAATGAATATGTAAAACATGGCAATATGTAACGATCGATACATCATCTCTGGTACAGCACGATTTGTGCTCGGCAGCGCGCAGCGGCCGTAAGCACGTGACGCGCGTGTACCGCAGACAGACTTCGGTCGTCCGAAGTTTGGGATAGTCCAGTCCACACTGCGACAGACGATTGACAGAGACTGTGGTACTGTTGGTGTGTCACGGTAAGCTGGTATCGTAGTTTCTACTTGTTTGCTTGTTTGTATGGTTCGTCTCCCGTTTTCTGTGTGTGATAAGTTGATATCGCGATGTGTTCTTTGCCCTCTTAATTAAGCGACATGTTGTTTCTCAAAAATTAGAAAAAATACCAAAGTTAGTGCGTGACACCCTTCTGCGGAAAAGAAAACTGAGCAAGATGCGTGTGTTTTTAATTATCTACACAGTTATGACGAAAACAAACAAAGAAAGAAAGAAAGAAAGAAAAACAGCAGCAAAGAAAACTAATTTCTGTATGTTTTGAACTTTAAAAAAAATTGTATAAACATAAGTATACCTAAATGAACTAAAGAGATTTGGAGCATACCTCTTTTTATTTCATATGATTTCCAAAGCACAGCCCCCCCCCCCTGTCCCCCCTACCCCCCCCCCCCTCTACAGTTACTATTTTCTTTCAAACTAGTTTCTAATTCACTTATGACAACACACACGGGATTAGCAATGATGACACAAATACGTCATTAGCACTTCCTAACATAAGTCATTCAGTAAACAAGATGGCCAAATATCGTGGTGTCAGTGCATTCTTTCACATCCATTACTCTTACTCTTTCTCGTACGTTTCCTCTGTAAAGGCAGTCATGGAACTATAATTTGTATACCCATATCAGACATGCATTGACATGAAAAACAAACAAACAAACAGACTGACTGACAGACGAACGAATGAACGAACGAAAGAACAAAAGAAAACAAATCGAAACAAAACAAAACGAAACAAATCACACAAATTATGAAACAAGAAGCGAAGAGAAATCAGAAACACATCAAAAGAGAATTATAAGGAACGGACATTCGATTAAAGAAAACAAGTTAGGGATAAGTAAATAAAACAATAAAAAAAACAATGATCAAATGAACGAATGAAGGCAGGAATGAACGAACGAATGAATGAACGAACGAACAAACGAACGAACGAATGAACGAACGAACAAACGAATGAACGAATAAATGAATGAATGAATGCATGTATGAACGAATGAATGAATGAATGAATGAATGAATGAATGGGTAAGAAAAAAAATGTGTGGTTTTAAACTGCAGTTACTTTCAGTACTTAGCAACAAGTTTCCTGCGCATTTTTGGATCAATACTTCAGGATAATTTTTGACGTTCTGCTGCTGCTATTTCCACTACAAGTGCTACTGCTGATGCTCATGTCACTGCTAAATAAATAAAAAAAAAGGTGACTGATTATTGAAGGACTAAATAAAAGAATACGACTAAA
>CM060313.1:45511215-45528715 GCA_030674185.1 Monoplex corrugatus
ATAAAGTTTTGAACGACACAAGACTGCTCCTTAAAATAGTTTTGAACGACACAAGACTGCTCCCTTAAAATAGTTTTGAACGACACAAGACTCTTTCTTAAAATACTTTTGAACGACACAAGACTGCTCCTTAAAATACGTTTTGAACGATACAAGACTGTTCCTTAAAATACGTTTTGAACGACACAAGACTACTTCCTTAAAATACGTTTTGAACGACACAAGACTGCTTCCTTAAAATACGTTTTGAATCGACACAAGACTGCTTCCTTAAAATACGTTTTGAACGACACAAGACTGTTTCCTTAAAATACGTTTTGAACGACACAAGACTGCTTCCTTAAAATACGTTTTGAACGAACAAGTCTGTTCCTTAAAATACGTTTTGAACGACACAAGACTGTTTCCTTAAAATACGTTTTGAACGACACAAGACTGCTTCCTTAAAATACGTTTTGAACGACACAAGACTGTTTCCTTAAAATACGTTTTGAACGACACAAGACTGTCTCCTTAAAATACGTTTTGAACGACACAAGACTGTTCCTTAAAATACGTTTTGAACGATACAAGACTGTTTCCTTAAAATACGTTTTGAACGACACAAGACTGTTTCCTTAAAATACGTTTTGAACGACACAAGACTGCTCCCTTAAAATACGTTTTGAACGACACAAGACTGTTTCCTTAAAATACATTTTGAACGACATAAGACTGCTTCCTTAAAATACGTTTTGAACGACAAGACTGCTTCCCTAAATTAAAGGAATGTATGGTCTTTTTTACTTTTCTTCCAAATTCTTTCTTTAATGTTGGCCAGGTGATTTTTCGGCTGTTTATGTGATTTTATCTATACTTTGTACAGTTTTACTATCTCAAGTTCTGGTAGCTTGCTATACATACGTGTATGGGTACCATTCTTCTCTTGCTGTCCCAGTCAGCAGGTCTGATGAGTTCTACATAGAATGAAACACGTCACCTGTTTTGGTAGCATAGGAATTTCCCAATGGCGGACCTAAATACTGACATAGCGCTCTGCAAAGTTCTCCTGGACCCTGGCCAGGTCATCTCATCTGCTGCCAGCTGCCAGCTGTTTTCTGTATCCCCTCTCGTTGTTTTCCTCAAAAGTTCGTTTCGTTTCGTTTCGTTTTGAATTTTTGTTTAGATAGTATACTCTGTCGAGTAAAAGATCTCTTTTGTTTCCATGTTATTGTCTCACCTTTGCAAGGGAAACAATCTGTCTTTCCCTGTCTTAAGGCTATGACAACCTGTCTACATTTACCTATCTACGATATCAGGAATGGAAGGATTGGGTGAACAGTTAAGGCTTTAACTATAATTTAAAGTGCAAAAGTTGGGTAAATACTTCAGATCAATTGACGGAAAGTTCCAAATAGATGGCTCGATAAAACTGAAAGCACACCCACCAGCTGATTTAAGAGTGCAATTCTTGGCACATTTAGAAACTTTTGTTTTGAGGATGGCATGGTATGTCATGTGTGATATGTGTAGAAGCGATCTGAAAGTTACGCTACATCAGAGCGTGTCTGTCGGGATATTACCGTGGTCTGTGTTTCCCAAGCCTATATTCCCCTGGGTCTGTGTGACACCAGGTTTGTGTTCCTCTGCGCCTGTGTTACTCCAGGTCTATGTTCCCTAAAGTCTATCAAACTAGGTCTATATTTGCACACTTCTACATTCCAAAACATCTATATACGGTAGTTGCTTCTGCTTCCACTTTCTCAAGACTGATTATACATAAGAATCTCCATTTCCTCTTCTTCAGCCTGTACTCCTCCCCTCCCCCTCCCCCTTTTTTGGTCTAGACGTTCTTCAGTGAATAGATATCAAAACAGATAATCACCACCACCTGTCTGTTCGCACACTTCTACATTCCAACATTTCTAAGAAGAATGTTGAGAGTTCCATGGACAGCGAAGAAAACAAACGAGGCAGTCTTGTTGGAGGCAGACACAGGAAGATCATTGATAAAGAAGATTAGGAAAAGACAAGCAACATTTATAGGCTATTTTATCAGGAAAGGAGAATTACAGCGCCAAGTCACAACAGGAAAGCTGGAGGGAAAAAGAACACCAGTAGACCCAGGGAGAAAATATTGGACACACTTGCAGGGTGGCTGAGGACAGAGAGGGTGGAAGATGTACTCGCAGCGACAAGGGATAGATGCATATGGAGGGCCATGATCGCCAACGCCGTGCGGCAGGGCACATGATGATGATGATGATGATGATGATGATGATGATGATGGTGATGATGATGATGATGATGATGATGATGATGATGATGATGATGATGATGACGACGACATTCCAACATGTCTGTGTTTCCACGGGTCTGGATTACAACACTGTTTTCACATATCCCGCCCTGGCTGATTTTATAGTGAGTTGACTAACTCTTGTAATAGAGAGCCAGAGACTCAAGATATGTCTCGAGTTCAATCCCAGCCTGCAACATAAAACCTGACCTGATGGCTGCCCATTTTGATATTCCAATCATTCTGGTGGTGTCAACTTAGTGTTTCATAAGTCATGTTTTCCCCCTTCCTCCTCCCATTTTAAGCTCAAAGACTGCCAAACAAGAGATGGCAGATTGAGTTGAGAGCATATAGAATTGTCTGAGTGCGATGAATCCCTCTTGAATAAACTCCAAACTCGAATGTTACAACATGTCTATGATCCCCAAGGTCTATACTGTCATGCGTTCTTCCAGGTCTTTTTCTTCTTGGTCTGTTTCCTAAAAACTATTACCCCAGGTCCGTGTTTCTTCAGGTCAATATACCAGAAGCTGCGTCACCCAGGTCTCTGTTTTCACAGGCCTCTGTTTCAACATGTCTATTTTTCTAATATTTCTATGGTCTGCTAATGTATGATGCAAACGGCAGATCTTCTAAGTCTGCTTTCCTGGGTCAGTGTTGTCTAGGATGTGTGTTTCCACTGGTCCGTGTTCTGCAGCGTCTGTGTCTCCACACTTCTACATGATTGTGCTGTCTCAAAGCACTGGTCAGATTTGCATTGTCCGGCAGCCGTTAGATCTGAACAGGGGTCGGTCCGTCACCAGACAGGTTGACCATACCATAACAAGCTAGCCAAAATATGTTTATCAATGTATGAGTATTGTATGACAGTGATTGATAGCCTGCCGGTCGAATATGTGGGACACTTAGTGGACACTGTGTGCTTCACTACCACTTGTTCTGTGTCTTTTCCTCTCTCTCGGCAACTAATATGCAGATATGAATTTGACTGTAAATATGTATCATTACAATCGGCCACACCGCATATGATCACACTGACATGACGTGCGACCAGCTGTTGAAGATAGGTTCAAACGTTGGTCCAGCACACCTGCGCTGAATTTATTGTTATGAAAATAATCGTCCGCAGTATGCGTGACTACACAATTTACATCGTTCCTCCATTCTCTTCAGTCAGTGATGCGTAGATCGCGTTTCAATGCCCAACTCGGTCAGTGTGTGCCCAGTAACATCCTGCCTGTCAGTAACTCACTATCTGATTACTGCTGATAGATACGCTGATGCTGAAGCAAGACATGACCATGAGTAACCAGGGTAATACGTTTCTGTAGCAGTTCCAGTAGCTTATGATTTCACTGGGTTTTCCTATAATGTTCAGAGACAACGGAGTTTAGGGAGGGCGAGTCTACTTCATCTTTACGTAAACTGACTACCCCTCATTTGAAGCCGGAGAAGTGTGTGTGTGTGTGTGTGTGTGTGTGTGTGTGTGTGTGTGTGTGTGTGTGTGTGTGTGTGTGTGTGTGTGTGTTGTGTGTGTGTGTGTGTGTGTGTGTCTGTGTGTGTGTGTCTGTGTGGTGTGTGTGTGTGTGTGGTGTGTGTGTGTTGTGTGTGTGTGTTGTGTGTGTGTGTGTGTGTGTGTGTGTGTCTGTGTGTGTGTGTGTGTGGTCTATTACACAGGCCCAAACAAACATTATAAACTACTGCGGTATTAACCAGATAGTCTTGATATCTGCTGTCCTACTACATAATTCATCCAGTCATACCTCCTTTCTGGTTGATTTCGAATTTCGTTGGGATGATGACTCATACATGCGTTTGCCGACTCAGAAGAGTTGTAAGTGATAATAATCTAACTCACCTACTTGATATTGAGATATACAAACATGTTTCAACAATGGACTGAACAGCTGTCGGGAATAAAAACAAGGTATCCAGCACAAACACGGCTTTAGTGGTCAGCTGTTGCCTCTGTCTCAACATAAGCATTAGATGGATGGCGAAAATATGTACATATAGACTTCATTTTTATATCCTGCATAAGATGTAGTTCTGTGTTGTTGACCATTACATATGAAATACCTTAATAGCAGAGAACAATGAGAAGAAAACAACTGTTTACGAATTTTTTTCATCCACCAGTAGTCAAAATGTGAAAACAAACTAATAAATTAACCAATGAAGTGTTGAAATACGTGTCTTGGTCAAATCCAATAGTCAGCCCAATGATAGCAGTGAGATGTCTGCGAACGATTCGTCCTTTCACCTCCAATATTTTACATAATTATTTGACCAGCTGTTTGATTATTTCCAGTCTTTACCAAGTCGTATAATATGGCAGAACAATTATTGTTTGACAGATCTTTTTCTTTAGAATTTTACTTTTTTAACTGTTATCTTTCCGACCACAAAACTACTTTGTCGTTCTTTCGCCATCAGGATTTCACTCCTTGTCACCCCTACTTTACAAACGTTTAGTGACATTAGCTCTACTTAAACTTTCCCAGATACTGTTAATTCACTATTCATATTAGTAGACATTTATCGGTCACAATGGCCGAGTCTTTAGGTACAATAACAGATATTTTTTGGCTTTTTAATAGGTGGATATTCATTTACTTTCTGAATTTTCATTTACGTGTTGATGGGAGCCAAAACTGTATAAATGTACATATATGCAATGGCTCATTTTCAAGGTCACGATTACGCGATAGCGGCACAACCCCGACAAAAATGCCAAGGGAAAGAATACTACTTCACTGTCTCGATGTTAGTTCCTGTATGTCTCTGTATGTGGCTTCCTTGTCATTTATCGATTGATCGGAAGAGAAATGGGGGGAGACTGCCTTGTTTGTCACTAGCCATTGGTGTTTGTTTACTGAAGGTATGTTAATTTCTTACGTGGCTAACGTGCCATAGTCATCTCTTCAAAATGACTTCCATATATATGTATGTTTGTATGTATGTGTGTATGTATGTATGTATGTATAGATGTATGTATGTATGTATGTATGTATGTATGTATGTATGTATGTGTGTATGTATGTATGTATGTACGTATATATGTATGAATGTATGTGTGTATATATGTATGTATGTATGTATGTTATGTATGTATGTTTGTATAATAATAATAATAATAATTACAATATCTATATAGCGCAAAATCTCGATAAAAATCAAATCTAAGCGCTGAACATACACTTACGCACGCGCGCGCACACACACACACACACACACACACACTTACACATGGCTATAAATGGGGGAAAAGAATAAAAGCAATGGAAAATTATAGAGAGCATATTATATACAAATATATATTACAATGTGATTCCCTCCGAGTGGAGACAGGCTACAGAGGGGGGATGAGTGAGGTCAGGATTTTATGCAGAGGAGAAAAGGTGAGTTTTGAGAGCGGACTTGAAGGAGACAAAAGTAGGTTGCTGACGGACAGAGAGAGGAAGTTTGTTCCAGGAAAGTGGACCAGAAACCGAGAAGGCTCGTGGACCATAGGTATTGAGCTTGGTGCGTGGAAAGCGAAAGGTCAGAGGATCGGAGGCAGAGCGGAGGGTACGTGAGGGAACATAGATATCAAGTAGGCTTGACAGGTAATTGGGGGCTGTGTTATTGAGGCTTTTGTAGCACATGGTGTCTAGTTTGTACTGTATGCGCTTTGATACAGGGAGCCAGTGAAGTTGTGCCAGGAGAGGAGATATGTGGTCAGCTTTTTTCTTTTTGAGTATAAGGGTGCAGCATTGTTTTGAATGCGCTGTAGGATGTGAATGGTGGAGGCAGGAAGACCAGACAGGAGTGAATTGCAATAGTCAATGCGAGACATTATGAAGGAGAGAACGAGTTTTGCAGTTGTTTCCACAGAGAGATACTTCCTGATCAAGCTTATACGATGGAGGTGATAGTAGCAAGATCTGGCAGTTTGAGAAACAAAGTTGTTCATGGAGAGGGTAGAGTCAATGCAGACACCAAGGTTTTTAGCTGAATCAGAAATTGGGACTGATGTGTTACATAATGGGAGAGAAAGAGGAGGCAGCTGAGAAAGTTTCTGACGGGTGCCAATGAGGATAGCTTCTGTATGTATGTATGTTTGTATGTATGTAATAGTATGTATGTATGTATGTATGTATGTATGTATGTATGATGTATGTATGTATGTATGATGTATGTATGTATGTATGTATGTATGTTGTATGTATGTATGTATGTATGTATGTATGTATGTATGTATGTATGTATGTATGTATGTATGTATGATGTATGTATGTATATGTATGTATGTGTATGTATGTATGTATGTATGTATGTATGTATGTATGTATGTATGTATGTATGTATGTATGTATGCATGTATGTATGTATGATATGTATGTATGTATGTATGTATGTATTATGTATTGTATGTATGTATGTATGTATGTATGTATGTATGTAATGTATGTATGTATTGTATGTATGATATGTATGTATGTATGTATGAATGTATGTATGTATGTATGTATGTATGTATGTATGTATGTATGTTGTTTTGTATGTATGTATATGTAATGTATGTATGTATGTATGTATTGTTGTATGTATGTATGTATGTATGTATGTATGTATGTATGTATGTATGTATGTAGTATGTATGTGTATGTATGTATGTATGTTGTGATGTATGTAATGTATGTATGTATGTATGTATGTATGATATGTTGTATGTATGTATGTTGTATGTATGTATGATTAGTATGTATGTTATGTATGTAGATGTATGTATGTATGTATGTATGTATGTATGTATGTATGTGTATGTATGTATGTATGTTGTATGTATGTATGTATGTATGTATGTATGTTGATGTATGTATGTATATGTATGTTATGTATTTTAATGTATGTATGTAATGTATGTTGTGTATGTATGTATGTATTATGTATGTATGTATTATGTTGTATGTATGTTGTGTGTATGTATGTTTCATTTGTATGTATGTATGTATGTATGTATGTATGTATGTATGTATGTATGTATGTGTATGTATTGTATGTATGTATGTATGTGTGTATGTATGTATGTATGTATGTATGTATGTACGTATGTATACGTATGTATGTATGTATGTATGTATGTATGTGTGTTTGTATGTGTGTATGTATGTATGCATGTATGTACATGTATGTATGTATGTGTGTATGTATGTATGTATGTACATGTATGTATGTGTGTTTGTATGTGTTATGTATGTATGTATACATGTATGTATGTGTGTATGTATGTATGTATGTATGCATGTATGCATGTATGTATGTATGTATGTATGTATGTGTTATGTATGTATGTATGTGTGTATGTATGTATAGTGTATATGTGTGTACATGTGTATGTATGTATGGATGTACATGTATGTATGTATGTATGTATGTATATATGTGTGTATGTATGTATGTACATGTATGTATATATGTATGTATGTATGCATGTATGTATGTATGTGTGTAAGTATGTATGTATGCGCGCACGCAATGCTCTCACTCTCTCTCCTCTCTCTCTCTCTCTTTCTCTCTCTGTCTGTCTGTCTGTCTCTCTCAAACAATCTCCCACGCACATACACAGACAAACGCAAAGTAATACAACCCTCAACATATCCATCCCTGCCAGACCCATTCTGACATATACGCGGCACAAACTCAGTGGAGAGATTTTCACTCCGCTGCATCACACATCCTTTTCAGTGAGTAGTCGCGTTTCCGAGAGCATGGGTTTAAAATGCAAACATCTGTAATTAAAGATGTCTTGTTTATGTGAGGCCAGATTTTATCCAGATCTGATGACAGTGTGTGCTACTAAAGGTATATATCGTAGTCTGTGTTTCATTCAAGTTGGTTTTTACTTAAAGATCAAGATATAAATTCCCCAACATTTTTCACAATGTGTAAGCAAGGCTTTTTGCAGTCATTTTATCTATTTACGAGTCCAAATAAATGATACAACATGTTCTGAGGTTAAATCAAAATGTAAGTAGGTATATCTCGGCTTTTCGTTAACCATGAACTGACCTGAGTTAAACATTTAAGCAGCATTATTGATGTCACAGACAAAATCGTCGCTAAATAAACTGCTGCAGTGCTGTTAATGGGTGAAAAAAGATGTCTATCAGTATATAGCTTGGTGATTTTGTTTCTAATGGATTTCGATGTATTTACGAAGTGTTGGAAAAAGTATTCTTTTATGTTTTTATTATATTTAGGTGAAAGGAAAATATGTTAATGTTTAAAAAAAAAGTAGATATTCTGAACAATGGTCAGTGTTCTACTCAGAAGGAAATCATCCCACATCGTCTGAATAAGATTTACCTGACCATCCAGATAATGCAGCCTATGACAAGGATAAAGTAGATATCGATTTTCATTCAAAGAAGTGACGGGGGGGGGGGGGGGGGGGGGGGGGGGGGGGGGATTTTGACAGGTCATGCTCCAAGCTACTTTCGACACAAATCATATCGAGTTTCATGAGCTTACCAAGAGACATTGTCAAACAGCAAGGTCTGATATATTTTCAAATATAACTGAATTTATTCCGACAGTACCTGAACAATTACCTTATAGGTAGATAACTGGAAGAATGGACATGACATCCTGATATGAACATTATGACTGAACGTCCCCTGTTGATGTAATGATGTTATTCTCCTCACCTTCCCTTCTCTACTCTCTTTCTCTGCGCGTATGTGTGTGTGTCTGTTTGTGTGCGTGTGTACGTGTCTGTGTGTTTGTGTATGCTTGTGTGTGTGTGTCTGTGCGTGTGTTTGTGTGTGTGTGTGTGTGTGTGTGTGTGTCTGTCTGTGCGGGTGTTTGTGTCTGTGTGTGTTTGTGTGTATGTGTGTGTTTGTGTATGTGTGTGTCTGTGTGTGTGTGTTTGTGTGCATGTGTATGTGAGTGTGTGTGTGTCTGTCTGTGTGTGTGTGCACGCCTATGTGCACGCATGTGTATATGCGTGTGAACAAGTTTATTATGCATATACTATGTTCCTATATACAAAGATGATGCTTCCAGAGCTGTGTGTTAGCTTTGCGATGTCAGTCATCTCTTTGGTCTTGTCATGTTCAAAGCGTCCGAAATGTCGTGACAAATGAACGTTCTTTCATAAACATCCCCATGTTCAGTGGTTCGTGAAAGTAACAGACGCAGTTTTTTTCGAAGCTGGTGGGAACGGTGAGTGAGTGAAAGGATTAAGGTCTTAGATCCAAAATCAAACAATGTGGATTAACCGACAGCCACAAATTATTAATTCTATGCATTATCGATCGACAAACGACTGGACTACCAGTGGCCAGTCCATGGGGCCAGGGAGTCTGTGTAATCAATTAAGTGTGACTTTGTAGGATAGCAGCCAATCAGCAAACAGCCCAAAGTGTTAGGCCAAAACACGGCAAAGCACTCGACAGATCACACCCGTAGGGGAAGTGACTAATGATTATTTGCATCGGGAGAGCTCGTGTACGGGAACATGAAAATTAGCCATGCCCTCGTGTATACAACATACAACGACGATCCGGTTATGATGGCTGAAATAAGAAACTCCGAAAATCAATGCATAGCTGTTCTGTTTTGCACATAAGGAAGAAGATATTCCGTAAAAGACTACCAGTAATATGTATTGTAATCAGGAAGCCAGGAAGGTATTTTGTAAACAGACAGCAGAGAAGATATTTTCCAATCAGATAGCCAATAATACATTATGTTAAAGCCAGTAATATTATTCTCTAATCAGACAGCGAGGAAGATATTTTGTAATCTGACAACTAAGAAAATATTGTCATCACAGAGCCAGGGAGATACTTTGTAAAAGGACCACCAGTAAGACATTTTATACGGAGAAACCAGGAAGATACTGAGTAATCAGAAAGCCAGAAAGACATTTTCTGATAAAAAAAAAATACGGAAAGAAGATATTTTGACAGCAGACAGCCGGGAAGATACTGTGTAATCAAAGAACCAGGAAGACAGTTTCTAATTAAACAGCCAGGAAGAAGACATTTTGTGAGAGACAGCCAAAAAAAAAAAAATCTGTATAAACCAGAAAGTCATGAAGAAAACTTCTGATCAGAAAACCAGGAAAATACCTTGTAATCAGTCAGCCAATCAGATGATCACGAAATGGTCATGGATGTGGTTATCTCCCCCTTCTTGAAGTCCCTGTCCTGGTCTCCTTCTAATCCATGCTGGTAATCAAGTAGCATTCATTCATTTCAAACGGTCTTAGTATTGCACACCGGGACTGGTTTGAGGTACAACTCGTGATTTCCATGTGTCGCACCTCCACATCTTTGTAATATAGCCTGTAAAATTTATTTTTCTGTTTTTATTTCTTTCTTATTGACAAGGTAATTATCTCGACCAAGTAAATTTCCCGAAATGAATTCTCGATAATAAAACATTACATTCACATGTGTTGCATCGTTATTATCTTCATGAAATTAGCCTGTAACAGATGTTTTAGCCAGTCTTTATAGTCGTCTGTAATTTATGGGGCTATTATCTAGGCCAAGAATTGTCAGAGACAAATCACGATGGCAAAAATACGAATATAGCATGATGAAATCACTATATAATCAAAATAATGATGACGGCGATAATAACGATAATTATAATAATGATGATGACGACAATAGCAATAACGCCGATGATGATGATGATGACATTTGTATGGCGCCTAATCTTGATACAAGAATCAAACCAAAGCACGCACTCTCATCATTCACTAAAACAATTACCCGACAACGACCAAAACTGCAGGGCACAAAGCACACACAAACCAGGAGTGTGTGTGTGTGTGGGGGGGGGGGGGGGAACAACAGGAGGGAATGGAGCAAAAGAACGAGTCTATAGAGGGGGAAAATCACTGCTGGACAGAAAGTTATGTCTTTGAGCTAGACTTGAACTAAGAGGGGGTACGTGACTGTCGAATAGATGGGGGGAGATCGTTCCAGTTGTATGGACCAGACGCAGAGTACGAACAAATATGGTACATTTGTGTAGAGGGAATCGTAAACAGTTATTCTGCTAATGTTATTCTTGTTTAAAGTCCAGCCGACTGCGTAGAGCCATATCAAGACTATAACGGTTTCAAAATATATAAATAATTCCAACAGGAAAAAAATTAAGTACATATATCAATGCATGCGCGCACATAATCTAAGGAGATGCCCCTGGTGTTGACTACTCCGTTCAATTAATCGCCCAGGAGATTTTAAAAAAAAAGACTCGAATACAAATTTAAACATTACTAAGGACACTAAAACTTATATAAGAAAACAGGCCTAAATTACATAAAAATGCTTCCGCATATTTCATTTCCCTTGAGCTGAAACTGCACATAATACATGTACCCAATTATCAATCCAAAGAGAAAGGACGTAAGACTTTACTGAACACATACAGGTGAATGGACTAGCAAGGCAGAAAATGACAGAAAGCAAAGGAACAAGACAGAAACAAAGAGAGTGACAGAAAAGGTGAAACTTGTCGCACAGAATTTCCAGAAGGTGGGGATACTGTTTATACTGAAAGAGCCCCCGGCATCCCGACGGGGGTATTTGTTAACAAGTAACATCAGAAGCAAAATGGGGAAGTCAGGTAGCTGTGTGTACGTTCAGAGGTGGCTCCAAAGATAAATAGATCCAGTGCCATTGATACAATGATAGCATCATATACTGACTTTATATAAAATTCTTTGAGAAACGGGCAACTAGTGGAGAAGGTGAAGCATGGGAGTGACATAATTATGTCTGTTTTTATAAAATGCAAGATGGCCTGCAGAATTCTGAACACGTTGGAGGCATGTAACAGAAGAAGCAGGCAAGCCAGAAAGCAGAGAGTCACAATGCTGTTTGATGTGAGACCAGATAAGAAAACCTGCAAGTGTAGATGCTGCTCAGGTTGAAGAAAGTAGAATGGCGTTGTCATATAGCTGGACATAAAAACGTTTACGATGGAAAGCTTGTGCTTTGTGTCAGTGAGCTTTGTTTCAGTCTCATCTCGTTCAGCTATTGCTTATTCTCTATCATCCAGTTGTGGACCTGAATATAACAGTCAGTCTTCGGAAAGAAGAGCTGAACGATTTTCAGGAGATGCACTGTTGTAGGGCTGGGACTCATCAGCATAGAAATAATATTGGATGTTGTGCTGACTGATGACATTAGCAAGTAGTGAGGTATTGAGTGTGAAGTGAACAGGACTGGCCCAAGTACAGAGCCTTGGGGAACCCCATATCCAAGTATAACCGGCTGGGATTTACGTTCATCTCATTCTTGTGTTCCAATAGAAACGCCCTATACATATGTCCGTATATTGAGGAGTCTTTCCAATTAATTCTCATTAATCAAACATCGCCTAATAATGCCCCATAGCAAGTTTGGTCCTAAACAAAACTGCAGTAATGATTAACTCCTATTGAATACTTGTGTCTAATCGTTTTCTGTTTCCAAAAATATGCCTGAAAGCAAATCGTATTTTAATGAGTCTTTATGTACTGTCCTTATCAAGGACATAGTTTCCACAGCCTAGTATCATCAAACGCACATTTTGCTCACAAAATTTAATTCAGGATGATCCGATCAGTATATTCACATGTGTCACATCACCACATCTTTACGATTTTAGCCTGTAATTTTTCTCGTATTTTTCAATGAATTTCTGTAATGGTTCCGTCCTAATGAGGCAATTCTCTCAGGCCTGATATGGCTCTAGTAGTCAGCTGGGCTATAAGCAATATGAACTGAATCCAAGCAGTCTATAACGAAAGTGGGAATTCTGGTTTCAGAAATGACTTTACGATAACAAACCATATATTTTCATGCGCAACACAGTTATATCTTCATAAAATCAGCCTGTAACTATTACTATATTTCAGTGAGTGTTAACAAATGAAACAGTAATCCTGGCCTAAAATTGTCGGAGACTAATTCTGATGGCAAAAATCAACCCAACATGATGAAATCACTACATGTATATCTACGTTCATTACAATTGTGTATTTTTATAGAAATGCCCTATACATCCGTGTATATTTCAAAGACTTTCAATTCTCATTTATCGAACAATTATCTTCGCCTTATGATGTCCAATATACGTTTGCTCATAAGAAAGAGGTCAGTACAAGAAACTTGTTCTATAATTTGTGTCTAATCGTTTTCTTTTTACAAAAACAAGCTGGAAATCTGATGGTATGTCAATGAGTCTTTACAATCATTTATAATCAATGACACAATTATCTCAGCAAAATATCATCAAACGCATATTTTGTTCACAAAAATGAACACAGGATGATCACATCATTATGATTACATGTGTCAAACCGCTGCATATTTATATTAGTAGTCTATAAATACTATTGAATCTTAATCAGTCTTTATAATCGTTTGTAATTAATGAGGCAGTTATCTTAGTCAAGTAGTCTATTAAAAAAATTCAGGATGATCACACCATTACAATTACATGTGTTGACGAATTATTTATAGTAGTAGACTCTAAATTCTATTGTATCTTAATCAGTCTTTACAATCGTTTGTAGTTGATGAGGCGGTTATCTCAGCCAAGTCTTTTATATCAAAGACTCTCGTCACAGAAAGGGAGTCACGATCATAAAACCATTACATCTACATGTTCTACACCTTTACATGTTCATAAAATTATCCTGTGATTATTTCTGTGTTTCTTTAAAATCGTCCGTAGTTAACCAGGCAATTATCTTAGACCAGTGTTCTCATACACAAATTCTCACAGCAAAACCGAACTCGGTATTATGAAATCACCGTTATCTACAAAGTCATCACCTTCTTGTGTTCTTAAGAGAAAAGAAAATGCCATGTACATCTGCAGTCTTTGTAATTGTTTCTAATTGATGGAAACACTTAAGTTCGCAAAATGTTGTACCACAGCAAGTTTAGTCATGAAAATGTCTTCAGTATGATTAACTCGTTCTGTATATTTGTGTCCAACTGTTTTCTTTTAACAAAAGAAGTCGGAAATCTGACCATATTTCAATCACTATTTCCAATTACCCCCACCCAATAGTAATTTCAATCATGAAAACAATTTCAGTATGAATAATACGTTCTAGATATTTGTGTCCAGTCGTTTTAATTTTTCCAAAAATATGTGAAAAGTCCGATCGTATTTTAATGAATCTTAATAATTGTTTGAAAAAATAATCAAATTATCTCGGCCAAATATTATCCAGTTTGCATTTTGATAACAAAAAATGAAATCAGGATCAGATCATTATATCTACCTACGTTTCACCGCTATATCTTAAAAACAATAGACTGTAAATATCTATCTATCTATCTGTCTGTCTATCTATCTATCTGTCTATCTATCTATCCGTCTGTCTGTCTGTCTGTATGCATGTATGTATGTAGGTAGGTATGTCTGTCTGCCTGTCTGACTGTCTGTCTGTCTGTCCATCCATCTATCTCTCCATCTATCTGCCTGTCTTGTATGTCTATCTCACTATCTATCTCACTGTCTATCTCACTATGTATGTATGTATGTATGTATGTATGTATGTATGTATGTATGTATGTATGTATGTATGATGTATGTATGTATGTATGTATGTATGTATGTATGTATGTATCTATTTATCTGTGTATTGTTTGTCTATAAGTCTGTGCGTATATATATATATATATATATATGTAATATATTATATATATATATATATTATATATATATATACTATATATATATATATATACTATATACATACATACATAGAAACGTCTACACACATACACAAACATCAAACATCCATGTGTGTGTGTGTGTGTGTGTGTGTGTGTGTGTGTGGTGTGTGTGTGTGTGTGTGCTCACGTGCCGCAGGTGTGTATAATCAAACATCTTTAGGGTTGTTGTTATTACCTTAATTTCCGTCACTTTTCTTTTGAGAGAAAGACAAAGAGACAGACAGACAGACACAGAGAGAGAGAGAGAGAGAGAGAGGAGAGAGAGAGAGAGAGAGAGAGAGAGAGAAGAGAGAGAGAGAGAAAGAGAGAGAGAGAGAAGAGTAAAGCCTTAGGCCTTCGTGGATATAAAATGGCTTAGTCAAATTACTGGCATGATACAAAACAACATCCTCAAAAAATCAACAAAAACCGTTGTTTCAGGTATTGCCTTTGCTGAGGCGTTGGTTTTGCAGTCACCACTACCACAACCATGATGGAATCATCGACAGAAACTAACGTGTCATCTTCCGCCTACTTCCGCTATCCCATGGCTGCCACCGTCACCATCGGCGTGTTCACGTCACTGCTTGCGTCAGCCACCATCATCTTTAACAGCATCACCTTTCTGGCTTTCGCTCTAAGTCCTTCCTGAGAAACTTTGGTGACTTCTTCATTTTAAATTTGGCGGTAAGATGTAATCTGTTATTTGATTACTCATTTATTTCTTCTTTTTTTTCCATTTATCTATCTATTTTTGTTATTATTGTTCAAGGCCCAGCCGATTGCTCAGGACCATATCAGAATTCCCAGAAGGTGGAGATACAATTTATACTGAAAAAGCCACCCAGCATCCCAATGTGGAAGGTGTGATCTGTTTTAAATTTCTTTACAGTTTGAATGCTTTCATGATTTCTGCACTAACTCGGGTGGGGGGTGGGTGCATACTGATACTGCGGAGGTCGTGGATAATACCCTTGGGCAGGCCACAGGTTTAATTCGCGTATATGAAATTTATTTGAAGCGCTGAGACTCTATCTTGAGGAACAATAACTTAAATTTTACATAATTCTTCATTTTAATTGTTTCTCTAAATTATATGATGATTTGTAAATGTGAGGCCTGTTTGAGTGGAAAATATTTTCTTTAAGTAACGGATCACGGCTGCATTTTCCCAGCCATTCCCTCACCCTTTAATTGCGAGCCGGCATCGCCTCCAAGTGCTATTTTGTCCAGGCAGGGTCGACCAAAGTCCATATCACTGTAGCGCTATAGTATGCCTTTGTGTTCTGGCACTACTGATAAAGAAGGAATCTGAGTGCAGTTTTCTGTATGTATTGTGAATTTGTGCAATGATCTGCATTATTTTCGTCACTTTACCTGTGTGCATTCAGTGCTGTGAATATTCATTGTTCTGAAGAAGTGATCTTTACCTTGTCAGATTACCTTGTCTTTGAAATTTGTAGAAATTACTAATGTGATGATCGACTGACATCTCCAGGTTGCTCTTTGTTCAGTATAAAGTGAGATTTTTTTCGTAGCAGTGACGGAAGTATAGTGCAATTTACAATCTTTACATAATTTCCTCAGTTTTGGCAAGGTCTGATTCGTGGTCTTCAGTGCTTTAACTTTCTAAAATTAAAAAAAATCGCTTTCAGCTGTTTGTTTTCATTCTTTTTTAGAGGCTTATATTTGACTAAAATCGGGTGTTAGCTGTTGCCCGACCAAGGCACGCGCTGCGCCGGCTTTAAACTACGCCACGCATGTGTATTAATTAACCTCTTGAGTGCAGTCATGCTAAAGTGTGCGCAAAAATGCCCCATGACTGACTAGTCAGTCATCGTCATTTCATGATTTTTCACATCTCCAATTTTAGACAGGGGTTCCCCCATTTGCTCCAATCAGAAAGTTTGGTGTATCAGCTTCAAATATTCATGAGGTTTGAAGTGGTATCTCAATGGGCATTGGTCAAAGAACTCGGTTAAGTGACCCACCCAACTGTCACTTTCACTCGACTTTTCAAGATGGCAGACGACGAATCACAACCAGGCCCAAGCTCGGGAAAAAGAAAGCGTAGACCCAAGGATTTTCGGATTTTCACTGGAAAGATCCTAATGTAGTTTTAGAAATGATGGAAGATACAGAATTTCTCAAGATGTATGGCGAAGCATCGTCAGATAATTCTCTGGACGAGGAAGATGAAGGCGATGAAGTGCGGCGTGTCGGTGCCGACGTCAACATCGCTCCGATTGTGCGAGCGAACGCTGACAGAGAAGAAAGAGCAGAACTAGAAACAGAATTTGAGGATATAGATGACCCAGATCACCAGCCAGGTGACGGACAGTCCAGTGAATCAAGTGAAATGAGGGAAAATGAAGAAGAGATACAAGAACCGACGTCGGAGAGCACCGACAATGACAACTCGGCGAGCTACGCCCAACACACCAACACACGCCTTCACGTGGTCATCGCGTGTTGATAGCTCAGCAGTCCGAGCGAG
>CM060313.1:45531215-45586215 GCA_030674185.1 Monoplex corrugatus
ACTCCATAAAAGTTGAGATTTCTTCCCCTCATTCTCCTACTCATGCACACGCTCATGGAATTCCAGAAAGGAGTGTTGCTGCTGTTGTTCTTGTTGCTATTATTGTTGTTGTTCCCCTGTGGGAATACCGGGGGCTCTTTCAGTCTGAATAGTATTCCCACCTTAAGGAAATTCTGTGCTAGAAATTTCATCTTTTCTGGCACTCTCTTTGTTTCTGCCTTGTTCCTTTGCTTTCTGTCGTTTCTTCCTATCATTTTCTGCCGTGCTGGTCCATTCACCTGTATGTGTTCGATAAAGTCTTACGTACTTTTTCTTAGGATTGATAATTGGTGTGTCCTGCACACGCTCATGGAATTTACCATGGGGGTGATCGATCGTTTATCATCACGACACATCCGCGTTGTTAGTGCAGATATAATCGTGAAGAGCAGGGCATTCACCCGCTGCCCTAGCATGCAAAACATTGGAAAGATAGGATATAAGTTCATTTCACAGGTGTGTCCTCTTGAAGCATATTTAGACTTCTTGCCTTTCTGAAGTCTTGATAAAAAGACAATAATAAAAATGAAATAAAATAAAAAGAATTGAGAGACAGCAAGACAGAATGAGTGAAAGAGAAAAACGAGTAACAGAATGAAGGGGAAAGAAAAGAGAAAAAAGAGAGAATATGTTCGAATAGTGTATGTGTGTCGGGGGGGGGGGGGGGGGGAGAGGGGCGTGCGAACGCGCATGCGCGGTGTGTGTGACAGAGAAAGAATGACGACTTGGGTCAGAGGTCATACCACACCTAGTTTTGCGTGTGCTTTGTGCCCTGGAGGTTTGGTCGTTGCTGAGTGATTGCTTTGATGAACGACGAGAGTGTGTGCCTTGCTTGGATTCTGGAATCAAGATGTGGTGCCTTATGAATGTCATTAAATGTCATAATTAGATATAGAGGCATCCAAATGGATTTTCCTGAACGCGGTAACGTCGTTTTGAATCTACAAATCTTATCTCCCTTACGACCTCCATGGTTGTGAGATAATCTTTACCGGGTTTTCTTTCTTTCTGTGTGTATGTGTAACCGGCCAGATAGCGGACTTCGCCATTGGTGTGCTGTCTATTCCACCCTACATCCCCTACGTGCTAACGGGCAGGTGGGAGGCAGGTAAGGCCTACTGTCTCTTTTGGCTCCTGTGGGATTACATCACACCTGCCGCTTCCACCTTCAACATGTGCGTCATCAGCATCGACAGGTAGGCTCTGCTCTGTGTGTGTGTGTGTGTGTGCGTTTTGTGTGTGTGTGTGTGTGTGTGTGTGTTGTGTGTGTGTGTGTGTGTGTGTGTGTGTGTGTGTGTGTGTGTGTGTGTGTGTTTGTGTGTGTTGTTGTGTGTGTGTGTGTGTGTGGTGTTTGTGTGTGTAGTGTGTGTGTGTGTGTGTGTGTGTGTGTGTGTGTGTGTGTGTGTGTATGTGTGTGTGTGTGTGTGTGTGTGTGTGCACGTGCGCGCGCGTGTGTGCGAAAGACAGAGAAAGACGTTGCTTGAGCTTCCTTTTTGACTGGGTTGGACGGGAGAGGAGTGTTGCTGCTGTTGTTCTTGTTGCTATTATTGTTGTTGTTCCCCCTGTGGGAATGCCGGGGGCTCTTTCAGTCTGAATACTATCCCCACCTTCTGGAAATTCTGTGCTAGAAATTTCATCTTTTCTGGCACTCTCTTTGTTTCTGCCTTGTTCCTTTGCTTTCTGTCGTTTCTTCCTATCATTTTTTGCCGTGCTGGTCCATTCACCTGTATGTGTTCGATAAAGTCTTACGTACTTTTTCTTAGGATTGATAATTGGGTATATGTATTAAGTGCATTTTTGGCTCTAGGGAGGTGAGATATGCCGAAGCAATTTTAGGTAATTTACGCCCGTTTTTACATATGTTTGGTGTCCTTAGATATTTGCTTAAATGTGTATTCAGGTGTGTTTGTTGAATCCCCTGTGCGATGAATGGAACGGAATGGTCAACGTCAGGGGCTTGTCCTTAGATTATTTGCGCGAATGCATTGATATATGTACTAAATCTTTTTCTTTTTTTTTCCTGTTGAAGTTTTGTATGTTTTGAAACGGTTACAGCCCTGATATGGCTCAACGCAGTCGGCTGGGCTTTAAACATCAATAATAATAACAACGATGTTGTTTTGTTTGTTTTTCTCTATGTGTGTGTGAACACAACATTATTGATTTTCACTTATCATCGTGGCACAAGGTTTAAGCCCGCACATGAGTCGGCCAGGTCTTGAGGTCCAACCTTACGTGTGGTTCTGTATTTTACATTTGTATCAGTCTATCACTGGAACAATCTTGGCCACTTTGTAATGACATGTGTATCTGTACATCTCATCTTAAAAAAACAAAAGAAAATGGAAGAAACCAACCATTTGATAGAAATGTATTTCCCTATCGTTTTACACAACCAAACAACAAAAACAACAACAAAAATCAGTCAGTACAATACATAGCCTCCGCTGCTTATCAATATAATTAAAGTCTCCTTTATTGTACCTCCTCCAGTCTATCGTCCACATCCAACAAGGAAATGAATAAGTAAATAAATAAGAAATAATAAAAATAAACACACATACACACACACACGTACACACACACACTTACCCACACATCACGATTCCAGAAAACAATTGAACGAATCACGTGTGTGTTTGTGCGCGCGCGTGCGCGCCTTTGTGCGTATGCGTGTGAAGGGGGATTTTATCAAGTTAACAAGAAACACTCCAGGACGCTGGATGTTACCCAGAGCAGTAATGTCTCACCAATGCCCAGACAGTCACCTCCCTTGTCTCAGTTGTCCACGCAGATCACAAGGTTGTAGGGCGAAGGACGACACTGTGACGAGGTAATCCTCGTACAACGAATACCTTTTAACAAAATGTCTGCTGCTGAATTACCCGGTTTTTTCTTCTGTGTTCAGGTACCTCCTGGTGGCGTACCCTATCTGGTACCGGCAGTACCAAAGCACGCGGCTGCTGGTGCTGATGATGCTGATTCCATGGCTGATCGTAACGGCCGTCTACACACCCGCCATCCTCCTCTGGGAACTCATCGTGGGCCATCAGACGATTCAGGACAGAGACTGCTACGTGCCCTACGCTCACAACCTTTCCTTCCTTCTCTTCGGCTCCTTCATCGAGTTCATGCTACCTTTTGCTGTGATGGTGGTGGTGAATTTGCTTATCTTCATCAACATCCGTCGAAGATCGCGAAACAGGGCCCGAGTGATGGGGACGCTCGCAGCAAGCGCCCCTTCCGGGATCTTTGCCACACGGGTGGCTCCCATGGAGGCTGTAGGCAGCACAGCGCAGGATGACCTGTCTATAGTGTCTCCCGACTCTGACAGCAAGAACAAAGAGGAGAAGCAGACCAGAGAAGGTGTTCCTGACAAGAGCTGCATTCCCAACATCAGCGGCAGTGTTACCAACATCAAAGGAGACAGCAGGGGGAGGAATACAGGGGACGGTGGCAGCGGGAGTGGTGGAGGTGGCCGAGGAAAGGGAGTAGTCAAATCGGCCTCAAAAAGCAGTTTCCGGCGTGACCGGAAAGCGGCACAGTCCCTGTTCATCCTTGTGCTGATCTTCACGTTGTGCTGGTTGCCGTACGAGGTGCTGTCTCTCATCAACGCCGTGTGTGCCACATGCATTGACCCCGTACTATTTGAGGTCAGCTTCTGGCTGCTATGGATCAACTCCACTCTCAACCCTATCCTCTACCCTCTGCTACACAAGCGATTTCGAGAGGCGCTCTGGAATATCAAGAGAAAGACCAAGTGTCACTAGCAGGGGAGTACGGGTGTGACTGAAGTGATAATTGGGGCGTACCTGGATATAACGTGGAAGGTCACGCGTTGTTTGTCACTACACACTGACGGGGTTTAAATCAAGACTGAAATGTCTTTGTTGTGCAAACAGGTGTCGCTGTCTGCTGAAGATCAACTGCTAGCACCTCCGGTTAACTATCCAAAGTGGGCGAAATGCCGAGTTTGAGATTCCACCCAATGTCCTTGGCTCATGAAGTACATCAAATCTAAGGCAATGCTGGCTTCACCACCTACATCAAGACGCGAAATATACATAAGGAAAAAAGATTACGAGCCAGAATTTGAACCTGGGTTTATTGTAACCAGGGCATTACGTCCTAACCACTAAGGTGTGGAACTTGATAAGCTTACTCATCTGTGTTTTGATATCTTTGCGTACCTTGATATGGTTACCGTATCATTCTGAACGGATTGAAAACTCATGATGTTACCAAAATGACCGATACTACGATAATGTTCAGTGTGAGACGTTAAGCGACATACTGTGACGTTAAGCCGACATACTGTGACGTTAAGCCACATACTGTGACGTTAAGCAACGGACACATACTGTGACGTTAAGCCACATACTGTGACGTTAAGCCACATACTGTGACGTTAAGCCACATACTGTAACGTTAAGCCACATACTGTAACGTTAAGCGACATACTGTGGAGCCCAGATCTTGGCACTGTCAGCAACATGTAATACTAATGAAATATGGCGCTGTCCGGAAGAGTGTGGTAGGAATGGGGGGGGGGGGGGGGGGGAAGGGGTCTTAATCCCATGCAATCACTACAACACTTTGTCATATTCAATGATTACTAAGAATCATCATTACTAACGATGGAGGCTTGTTGCAGATATTATTATGGAACAAGATCTACATCTCTCCGCTCCCTGCCCTTTGAGTTACCTTGCTGTTGTAGGTGTCATCCTCAGTTTATGGGTATTCTAGACCTCCAATTCTGTTTCTTCCTTTTTTCTCTTGTTCTGTTGTTTCCACTCCAGTCTGTCATCTTTCTCTCGTGCCTACCGATCCATTTACCTGTATTTTCCCCAGAGAGTATTTCTTGGGGTTTGCGAGGAACGTTCCTACGACCATCCTCCTCGTACCCTGACACTAGCGAAATGGGCAGTATTGGGGTGATCACTAGCTACCTACATTGCAGTGCTGTTTGACACTACATGAATTTTCAACTGAATTTTCACTTGTGTGTGTGGGGTGGGGTGGGGTGGGGGGGGGGGGGGTGGGGGGTTGCATGCGCGTATATTACATGAAAGTGATAAATGAAGAATACTGTCCTCAATGTGATCATGTCATCATCCGTCAAAAGCGCAAGTTTAGTGGTGTACATGATGCAAAAAAAGTGTGTGTGTTTGTGTGTGTGTGTGTGTGTGTGTGTGTGTGTGTGTGTGTGTGTGTGTGTGTGTGTGTGTGTGTGTGTGTGTGTGGGGAGGGGGGGGGTTGACAAGAAAGCTCGTCCGTTCTGGTTTGGAATGCTTTTACAATAATGCATGGCCCTGGTGGTCGGCTGGTGAATGTAAATGGATATGTTGATATCAAGTATTGTTTGTTGTTACTACGATGCTGTTCAACGCAGGATGTACCAAAAAATGTTTTGTTCACTCATTCATTCATTCATTCATTCATTCATTCATTTATTCATTCATTCATTTATTTTTCCATGTCGGATTTTTAGCAGCTTAAAAAAGACTCCTCTTCATGTTGCGATCGTTTATATTAAACCTCAGTATCTGGCAGTAGTTTTGACCTTCAACAATCAGTAAGGATTATCAACCAAGTCAAAACACGTTGATGCACTTCAAAAACAGCAAACACTACACGCAAGCTGAACATGACACTGTCCAATTTAAAAAAAAAATATCTGAGAAATCACATCACAAGGAGTACATGTATAAGCAGTGATCTATTACACAGCAGTTGTATCATACCGTTGTTTTTGTTGTTGTTGTTTGTTTGTTTGTTTTTTTGTTTTGTTTTTGTTTTGTTTTGTATTGTACAGAGTATGGTATTCAGAGTATTGTACAGAATAAATATTCATTCAAATTGACGGTGTTAAATGTCGATCATTGTAAATATTATTCATTATGATTTCAGCGAGTTGTGAATATTGTGTATTGCCATGAAAAATGTTGGTGTAACCTACTGCGCCTAGAATGTTGTGTGCATGTATGGATGGATGACTGGTAAGATACATGGGTTGATGGTATGGTATGGTATGGTATGGTATGGTATGGTATGGTATGGTATGGTATGGTATGGTATGGTTGGTGTGTGGTGTGGTGTGGTTGGTGTGGTGTGGTGTGGTGTGGTATGGTATGGTATGTATGGTATGGTATGGTATGGTATGGTATGGTATGGTATGGTATGCATACTACGCTATGCTCTGCTTTGGTAGACTGTGCTGTCCTATCCTATCCTATCCTATACTTTCCCATCCTCTGCTATGGTTTGGCTAAGTTTGTACAGTGTACTATAGGTAAGGACTTGGAGGAACAGACGGGAGTTTTAACAAGGCGATTTCCTCCTTCCTCAGACAGTGAATTGTTTAGAAATGCTTTCACTACCGTTTCAAAAAGATTTCACTGCAAACAGATCGCACTAATGCAATTTAGCGTGTTCGATCGAAATTGCCGACTGCATCTGAAATAAAATCCAAATATGAAAATCTGCCGTTGAAGAAATTTCTTCTTTTTTTTTTCTTTTTGATACATTCTGTTTGGAGGACATTTCTAATCTTACCATACCTAAAACCCATTCAAATATATTATTTCTAAATAAATACATAAGCCAGATCTGGTACGGATTAATCCATAAAGTATTGAAATATTTGTTCACTCGAATTCAACCGCTGGCTTTGTATGAAGTGAAAGGCCATGAAGAGCTAAGGCAGGAATCGAAAAGTCCAGAGGTCGACACCAGATGGCAGAAGCATTTTTCTGTCCCCTCCACCGGATCTGTGAGTGCTCGCCTGGACACTAGTTTTCTTGAACAAGACGGTAAATCGATGTCAGAGTGCGTTATGCATCCACTGCACGTGACACATCTCAAGGCAACAAAGTCAAAGTTGTCCATGGATAATTTGTGTAGAAATGACACATCACCATATAAGAGAAGACTATGCATATGTAGGCAGTGACAGAAGAGAAAGAAGAGAAATCCACGTTCCATGCTGAAAAATTCATTTCCGACAAAACTTGCAATGCAATACAGGCTGTATCTACGGCTTGTATCTCATCTATGATCCAAATTTGCTACTTAAGGATGTACAAAAAGCATGTAATTTATTTTATAATCAATTTCACCTGAGTTGATTGTCTCCGGAGAAGTCATATCCCTTCAAACGTTTTATCACACAGCAGTCAGCTGAGAATATTCGGTTAGAGATGCGCTTTGATGAATGTGGTATAAATATTTTATTCATAAATAAGCCCAGAGGTTAGAAGACAAGCGTTTTATTAAAAACGCGCCCAGGTTTACTAAGAATGTGTAAACTGCAGGATTAGTATTGAACTCCACGCCACTAAGCTGGACACGCATGTCCAAACTTTATTTGTGGAATCAAGAAGAAGTCTAGAAGTCTGTCGGACGAGTACTGGAATGTAGAGTATTGTCAAGCTTATGTGCAGCCAATAGGTCTTCGCCTATTTACCTGATTAGCATACGCTGGGCAGGATCTTGCACACAGGTGCCAGAGATAAGGTAGAGCAAAATTCCGATAGCAAGCAGTCTGCGGTAAGCAAGCAGTGTGCGATGATCAGAGTCTGTGGGTAGTGATCAGTCTGTGCAGACAGCTCTCTCCATTCCTGGCCTTAATCTGTGTATATCACATAGGCTAGACAGGACCTCAGCACTTGGCCAGCTCATGGGTATATGTGCAGGCTTAAGGCTTGTGCCATGATCACCATCACATGGAACCTGTGACGTTAGTGTATATGGAATTCATTTCGAGCACGGAGATGTCATTTTGAGAAACTGAAACTCAAACTGTGTATACGAACGAGTGCCGAGGTCTGCTGGGCAACCTGATACTTAAAACCTTTCTCCGTTTTATTTATTTATTTAATTCACATGCTAATGGTGTGGGTCCGAATCCCGGGGTGCGCTATATCAAAAATGGCCTTCTCACTGTCCCATCTTAACATCATTGTCGTTCTTGTGGTGTCAGTATAGGATTACATAAGTCTCCCTCCCCCCCTTCCCCACTTCGCTGGGATGGTTATCCCCGTCGGCCATATCACCTGAGGTGGGTGTCGACGTAAAAACTGAACCAAATCAATCAAATCAATTTGTGTTAAACTCTTACCAATTTTATTTCAGTTATGATTGGGATTACTGGCATACTGAACAAAAATGGATATGAAATAATGTGGGACGGTCATGCTGTGAATAAATTGTGAGTCCCCACTATTGCACTTCGTGTGTTTACTTCTGAGAGTTTATCACTGGCTTATTCCCAACAGTTCATCATGTCTTTCCTCTTCCTTATCCCTTATTCATGTCACTGGCTGCAGGGCTCAGTAATATTATCAAAAAATAAACATATCGTCCAACACGTCGAAAATGGAAAATGTTCGTGTAAAAATTTTACCCTAAAGAGTGGTTGTAAGCGCTCATAGCCGCACGCACGTTTTCTCATTCTCTCTCTCTCTCTCTCTCCCTCTCTCACTCACTCTCTCTCTCTCTCTCTCTCTCTCTCTCTCTCTGTGTGTGTTAGGTCTTCCTTTTACTTATATGACTAATTACGTCGGGTGGTCAACTGTTTCTTCAACTTTTTGTTCAACTTTTTAAATTAATGTACGTTTATCTCCAGTGAAGATGTTACGTTATATTGTTTTTTTGTTTGTTTTCTGGATTTGGGTCTTCCTCTTATATGACTAATTATGTCAGGTAACCACCTGACATAATGTAAGTTTATATTTAGTGAAGATATTACTTTATACTGTTCTTATGTTTATTTGGCGGATTTGGGTCTTCCTCTTACCTATATGACTAATTACGTTGGGTGGTCAACTGTTTCTTCAACTTTTTGTTCAACATTTTGTTCAACTTTTTCCGTTCAATTTTTTCTTCATCTTTAGGGAATAAATTCAAATGGATGTATTGTCAGCCATGACTATATTTATAAATCTTTGTTTCGAGAAAACGTCGCCGAAAAATTTAATGACTTTGTTTTATGCTCCTTGCCACAAGGACAAAAATGTCAATGGCAATAAACCATTTTCAGTTTCAGTTTCAGTTTCTCTCTCTCTCTGTGTCTCCCGTCCTTGTGAGTGTGCGCGCGCGTACGTGCGTATGTTCATGTGTCTGTGTCTGTATCTGTATGAAGGGGAATAGGGAAAGTATCGCAGACATTTCAAGCTACTTAGTAGTCATTCAGTGTACTAGACCTACCCATCTGTACACAAATGCTGTGTAAATTCACCCCGAAATGAGATCGCCCTGTTTGCTTAAACCTACGGTGAACGACCGGAGTTTGCAGGACTGTCATACTAATGTACCGGTAATACTGTCACTGTCTATGAAAGATACAACAGACTTTTTAAGAAATGAAAAATACTTAGTTGTTCATCTGTTTATCTATCCTTTTTACAAAAAACAACAACAAACAAACAAACAAAGCAAACGAATAAACGATTTCGAATGCAAAGATCCTTTGATACCTTAAAACACCCCTTCCATGCTGTTTACAGCCCAGACCTAGTATTGGGGGTACGCCTGGCCAGCATAACAATTCAGATCCAGAGCTGACAATGCCAACACTGTAAACCACCATAATTCAACTCAACTCAATGATCCTTTAATAATCACAATTTGGAAATTAAAATGAGCGTTTACTGGACTCGAACTACACGTGCGTCATTCTTATATCTAAACACAAATCATTCATGAAGCATTTAAAAAAAAAACCGCTTCAATCGATCAAATCAACAAAACACGTCAAGAAATGATTCAAGCTTTCATATTCACAATAAGACCATTTCGAATGGAACAATGTGTGTATAAGGGATAGGTAATACTCAGAACGAGGGACATTTAGAAAGAGATGGGGATAGAAGGGTTGGCGAAAGAGAGACAGACGAGAGAGAAAGACAAGAGAGAGAGAGAGAGAGAGAGAGAGGAGTGAAGGAGAGGGTAGAGACAATGACAATGACAATGATGCCTTATTTTCCAACGGTAAAAGCTATTGGCTAAAAGCCATTTTTTAAACTCGCCGTTGCTATTGTACACACATGACATTTGTTTACAGCAACAAGTACAGCTCAAGGAAGACAAGAGAGAAGGGAAGAACTAGTGCTGTAGGAGAAGAGAGGCAAGGTTGAACCTGGTAACGTGTTAAAGAAGAAAGCAACAGCAAAATATGGAAAATAATTATACTGATGCCATTTTGCCATCGTAAATGTCAAGGGGAGGAAGAAGACGTAAATTGGAGAGGGGGGGGGGGGAGGGGAGGGGGAGACTAATGAAACAATAAGCTGACACCGCCAGAATGATGGAAACATTAAGATGGGCGGCAAACAGGACAGTTTGTAATGTTGCAGGCTGGGGTTGAACTCTAGATATCAGATCTTGAGTCCACGGCTGTATCTAACGAACCAGCCAGTTTTGGGGCGGTGTTGAGGACCTAAAAAAAGAGTACGTCCTTCATCCAAACCACAAGACTGAACAATGGAGGCGTAGTGTAGCCATGTTCTTATATAGAAAAGAAGACCACAAGTGATTAGGTTGCTTACCGAGCAGCTGAGGGATTATCTTCTGAAACAGTTATATTTTCCGTAGCTGTGACTCCATAAATCGTACTCATTCACGACTTGTGTTTGGGCTGGTGTGTAACATTCAAACTTTGGCAAGATTATGTCCATGGATAGCAAAGCAAAAACATTTTCTTCAATTTTTTTTAAAAGCCTCATCACAATTTCCAACTCCATCTCACCACACTTCTCTCTTTTTCACTATCAGTCTGTTTCAGTTTTCGTTTCAATTTTTCAAGAAAACGCCTCAGCATCCCGAATAGATTCCATACGTACTGATACTACAGACGCCATATTATGTAAAACGTCACCAATGCCCCCACAAAATCACACTGCGGAAATCGCCACAAAATCAATGCAATACATTGTTCCATTTGCCCACCAGCATGAATGAATTATCGGTTCCATTAATGGAACTACTTCAGTCCATCCTCAACCCCCGATGCACGCACGCATACATACACACACGCATGCACGCACACACACGCGCGCACACACACACACACACTTCACTTACACACGCACACGCACGTACACACACACGCATACACACACACAAGTGATGGACCAAAAACAAAATTTGGTTGTCATGGAGCTGGTGGTGGTAGGGGGTAGTAGTGTTGGTGTATGTGTGTGTGTATGTGTGTGTGTGTGTGTGTGTGTGTGTGTGTATGTGTGTGTGTGTGTGTGTGTGTGTGTGTGTGTGTGTGTGTGTGTGTGTGTGTGTGTGTGTGTGTGTGTGCATCTATGCGTGCATGTGTGTGTTAGTGTTTGTTTATTATTTCGTTCTTGGATTTAACGTTTCTGTCATTGTAAGTCATATTAGACGAACCTGTGTGGACGCCCCTTGGTGACCAGTGGCGAAGTAGAATAATCATGTCTAAAACAGACGAATGTGTGTGTGTGTGTGTGTGTGTGTGTGTGTGTGTGTGTGTGTGTGTGTGTGTGGTGTGTGTGTGTGTGTGTGTGCCTGTGTGTGTGTGCGTATCTATGTCTGTGTTTGTATGTGTGTATGCCTGTATGTGTTTGTGTGTGTGCATGTGTGTGAAATGTGTGTGTGTGTGTGTATGTGTGTATGTGTGTGTGTGTGTGTGTGTGTCTGTGCGTGTCTGTGTCTGTGTTTGTATGTGTGTATGCCTGTGTGTGTTTGTGTGTGTGCATGTGTTTGTGTGTTTGTGTGTATGCCTGTGTGTGTTTGTGTGTGTGCATGTGTTTGTGTGTTTGTGTATGTGTGTGTGTGCGCGCGCTTGTTAGTCATGTATGTGGAAGAGGTTGTGTATTTGTGAATGTGCGTGAGTGTGTATGTGTGAGTGTGTGTGTCTTTCTGTCTGTCTGTGTCTGTGTATGTGTCTGTGTGTATGTCTGTCCGTGTGCTCCTCCTCTCAAAAAAAAAAAAAAAAATGCTGTGCTGATGAGTTGGCCAACGTAAAGGGCAGACCGGCGAGGTGTGTTTACTCCCTGTGTTTGTTCTTTGCACCACCAAAACCTGGCACGCACACTTCAACGTTTGCAGGGCGAGTTTGTCGCCCACAACATTTGTTAAAGTATCGAAGAAAGCACACAAAGAAACAGGGACACTAACAAACTGCTGAACACTAAACCGAAACCAAAGAAATACAGACCGTAGTTTGAAATTCTGTTTATCACAGTTGCAAACGATTTACAGAATATTAAACCAAAACGAAAGAAATATGGAACACAATTTTTAACACTCTCTCTCTCTCTCTCTCTCTCTCTCTCTCTCTCTATGTCTGAATGTTCTGATGATTGGTGTCTTCAAGATTTTGAATACTTCTGGTTGAACAATGCTTTTGTATTTCATACACCTTCATGAGGGGCAGAAGCCTGAATGAATGAATCATCTTAAGTCTGAAGTCTCTTTTACATGTTACTCTTATTCTGTTGAACTGTTCTATAAACTGATTATTTTTAACGTTTGAGCGTAATTTTTTCAATTAAAAAGAACTGACATAAAGCCCGTCTTTAAGAGAACATAATTTTAGAACTCTGTTATCTATTTTTGCAGTTATGTGCCCACTTTCGTCCAGTATTGCTAAAAATCGTATGTAGCATATGGATCTGACTGCAGTGTATCAATCCTGAAAAACATGATGTTATATATGGTATTTTAAAACATATAACTTAACCTAGCCCCAACGCCATCACACACACGCACACCCTCACCGATCTACTCCCACCCTTTTTTATTTTTCTGTTTTTAATTGACACTTTTAATTTTAACGTACTAAATATTTCGAACAGGACGAAAAATCATGACGAAATGAATGCCGCCGTCTTTTTTATATTTTTTATTTTCTATTTCTTTCTTTTTTTATTTTAGAGATCCCCACAATGTGTGTTTTGTGAATGCCATACTCAGCTTAACAAACCCTTACACACACATAAAATCAATGGAGAAAGGTACACTGTAAAATTTCACAATTCCATGAATCTGTGTTGCATCACTTTGTACATTTGTGAAAGTTGTTTTATTTGTTTGTATCATATCTTGCATCATTTGTGCTCCTTTTTTATATTGTTGTGCAATGATGACGATAACGATGGTGATGATAATCATGATGCTATGGAGTTTCATTTAGGAGACTGCTGTACTCTAAGCTTACTATTATAACATATCCTGGTGTCAATCAGGCTCGAGAGATACACACATCTGATATACTGGTCAGGATATTTTAGCAAAACCTTTAAAGACACATATGTGAAATGGACGAGACTCGATTGTGTGGTCCCAGTGTTCTCAATGAGCCCATAGCTCGCTCAGTTCTAAGTAGAAGCCGGCTGGAAGCGAACAATCCCACAATGACTTTTGTGACAATTGTTTAGAGGTCATACTGCTTGAAAAGTCACATCAAAACAATTGCATGGGTGAAATAGTGGGGACTTTTCAAATGTTAGGAAAATAACTGCTCTAGGGCCGGCATTCAGGAAGCGAAGCCCATCTCGACGCTTTATTTTATCTGTTCGTTAAGAGGGAGAGATATCCACTTAATGCTGGGTAGTTTGGGAGGTGTGTTCAGGCTGAGACATGACCCTGATCATCTATCATAACTGATCGGCTTCTGAACCATCCATTTATGCTAGTGTCCAAGAACAGGGACCCATATCATCTACCTTATCTTTACGTCTCATTGTTATACCCGTAGCAAACAGCTATGTCACAGTCCACATCTTTTTTAATCGCTAGTACATCAGTTTCCCCTAATGGGCAGGTACTAGGCTATGTTTTCATTTGCTATTGCATTTTTGTGTTGCTATAGATTCCCCAATATGGACATGGACTTCTAACACCTTCGTCCAATAAGAATAAAAGATATGACTTTAATACAGCTGTTCGCTGTGCATGTTGGAACAGTTTAAAATGTAGAATTTAGTTAAATATTAGTCTGCCTGGCCTTTTAGTTAGACACGCTCGCAGTAAAAGGATACAGGACTGGCTCACATTTGTCAGCCCTATTCCTGACTCGTCGCCTCTCTACCTCTTTTGGTCTTCACTCACACCTCTCTCTACACTTATCTTTAACCTTTCGTCCCCTTTACTCCTTTATTGTAGGCAGTCGCCTAGCTCCCGTCACCCCCATCTTCTCTCTCTCTCTCTCTCTACTATAAGGCATAAATGATTATGTGAAAATCTACATGAAGCAATTATTTCTACACATGCCTGCGTAAATAACTATGCATGCTTATATGGAGTAGTGCACTTTCTTGTACTCTGTTTTTTTTTTTTTTTTACTTTCTTTATATTTGTGTTTGTGTATTGAAATCATATTAGGTCTGCATGATTATAATATTCTTCATCCAAGCGAGAACTAGACTTAAATACATCGATATTTATGTGCATGTTGTTTATCTTTAATAACATCTCTCTCTCTCTCTCTCTTTCTCTCTCTCTCTCTCTTTGTCTCTCTCTCTCTCTCTCTCTCTCTCTCTCTCTCTCTCTCTCTCTCTCTCTCTCTCTCCCTCCCTATGCCCCCGCCATCAGTGAAACGACAGAGTCTCTGCTAAGCCCCCAGTGTCAACAGAGTGAAAGCACAGAAAGGTCGCCAGGAGTTTGCTCCCTTCGCAGAGTTCCACGTCATTACTTCCCTTACTTGACATCACGTGCCCGCCATCCTCGCGCTGGCGCAAACCCTTCCCTCACATGTTTGTTTGGACACCTGCCCATAATCCAAATACTGGTAGGTTTGTTTGATGATCTTAGGGCGAACTGACCTCTCCTTAAAATGAAAGCCCCCCTTTTTGCGTTAATTCTTCTCTGCAATGCTTAGACTACTGTGTTGATTTTATCGTTTGTTGTTGTATGTGACGTGAAAGTTTCTGAACTAAATTCGTCAGCGATTGGCGTGGTAGTCAAGCAGGTAAACTTCGGTTTTCCAGTGGGAAGGTCCAGGGTTCAAACCACCGAGACGAGACGCCTCCGCTCAGTGGGTAAAGGGTGAAGATTTTCCAGACCCCCCCATGTCAATATGTGTGCAGACCTGCTTGTGTCTGAACTCTCTTTGTATGTACACAAAATGCAGAATGTCACATGTGTACGTTAAAGATCTTATAAGTCACGTCAATGGCTGGCTTATGGAAAGAAGAAAATACCTAGCCGGCACACCCACCTAGGACGGAGTATGGAGACTGTGCAGCAATATACCGCCTGCACAGTGTAGACAAAAATCAATGTTTTAAAAGACTTGTTGTGTCGGAGAGTTTTAAAAGACTTGCTGTGTCGGAATGTTTTCAGAAACCCTCAGATTAATTCCACCGGACATCTTCTTTTCCTGAAGCGAACATGCGAACATGCATTAAATCATATCATTTGTATCGAACAGTTACATGATGTCATCTCCCCGATTTTGACTTAAAGAAGTTGATTCGGTATTACTTTTATGTGTCGAAAAAAACATCAATGCATTATCTGTCTCTAAATCCAAATCAAATTGAAATATGTTCAAGAGAGATTCATCACACTCAGACAGTCCTACAATTTTACGGCCTCTACCAAATCTGCTTGCCGTTAGATTGTGACAGATTCCTTGAGTCTGCGCGAGACATTCTGTGCTGGAAAGATCTTGGTGATGGTGGTGGTGAGGGGGCACATGAAACACTAAGCTGACACCACAAGAATAAATGGAGCATAAAGATGTACAGCAAACTTCAGATCATGGGTCATGATATGCAGTAAACGTCAGATCATTATTCATGGTGTGCAGTAACATCAGATCATGAATCATGAAGTGCAGTAAACATCAGATCATGAATCATGAAGTACAGTAAAATCAGATCATGAGTCATGAAGTACAGTAAACATCAGATCATGAATCATGAAGTGCAGTAAACATCAGATCATGAATCATGATGTGCAGTAAACATCAGATCATGAATCATGATGTGCAGTAAACATCAGATCATGAGCCATGAAGTACAGTAAACATCAGATCATGAATCATAATGTGCAGTAAACATCAGATCATGAATCATAATGTGCAGTAAACATCAGATCATGAATCATGATGTGCAGTAAACATCAGATCATGAATCATGAAGTGCAGTAAACATCAGATCATGAATCATGAAGTGCAGTAAACATCAGATCATGAATCATGAAGTGCAGTAAACATCAGATCATAAATCAGTTGGGCCACACTGTGTCAGATTTACACATCTGATGAGGTCAGTAGCCGTGCAAGAATTACAGCAGATCCCGCAGTCATTCTTGTCCTAGTAACACGCAGTTATCACTATCGTTACTTTGATATATTTTTTTCTCTTTTTAAAATATCAACATAAGTATTGCTTAAAAGGGAGAATGCTCGACAATCTGAAGGTACATATGCTATGAAAAAGGTTAAGCCAAAGAACATTACTTAGAAACCTGTACAAACGCAAGTTATTTCTTTCAGATTTTAAGCGCTTAAGATGCGTTCTTCTTCTTTAAAAAATTTTCAAGAGAAATTTGCAGTGGAGAGAGAGAGAGAGGTGGGGGGGGGGGGGGGTAGCTGCAGATGTGAAGGGAGACTTGCCACGTGCAAGGTGAAGATTTTGGCAGACGAGACCCACGCTGGCATGTTTCCTGGAGCCATGACGTTACTGACCAGTGTGTACCTCATTAACATGGAACGCGCTGAAGCAAGTCAAATCGCTATTGCAAACATTCATTGCAATAAAATGAAACCTTATAACCCTAACGTCTAACTTTTAGGTATCAGAACTGAACAACGGGGCATAACCTAAAATGATACTGTATCAATTCTAGCCATCCAAATTTAACCAGAAAAAAACACGAAAGAAGAATAGGAACGCGTATTTAATACAACAAAACAAGACAGGCGCAAGTTTTCGGCCAACTGGCCTTTGTCAAGTATAAGATTACAAACAAACAAACACTAGATACAAAAAAATTGAGAAAAAGACTGAAACTTCCCTGCTGCTGTGTTCAAACACATTATGATGTTATCTTAGTCAGTTTGTTCCTTTTCTCAAATTGAACACAGCAGCAGGGAAGTTTCAGTCTTTTTCTCAATTTTTTTGTATCTAGTGTTTGTTTGTTTGTAATCTTACGCTTGACAAAGGCCAGTTGGCCGAAAATTTGCGCCTGTGTTGTTTTGTTGTATTAAATACGCGTTCGTATTCTTCTTTCGTGTTTTTTCTGGTTCCTGTTTGCTTGAACGCGGGCAATCACACTTGTTTTGGATTTCATCCAAATTTTGTGATTTTTAACCAGTTACATCACTGAACTACTCCATTCTACTTTTCATGCTCTCGATTTATCTCCTTATCGAAATATTAGAATCTTTATGTTCTTCATAATCTCGTACTTAGCGAATCAACTTATATATCTGAACATTCCGTAATTAAATACTCAGTCCCATTGTTACAATCTGAAAAAAATTATCTTTAAATGATCAGTAATTATGATTTGATATTGCAACTACCAAAACTATTGTGCATATTATCATCATCATCATCATGTGCCCTGCCGCTTGGCGTTGGCGATCATGGCCCCCCGTATGAATCTATCCCTTGTCGCTGTAATTATATCTCCCACCCTCTCTGTCCTCAGCCACCCTGCAAGTCCGTCCAATACTTTTTCCCTGGGTCTACCTGATGTTCTCTTTCCCTCCAGCTTTCCTGTTGTGACCAGGTGCTCTAATTCTCTTTTTTCCTAAAATGTCCTATAAATATTGCTTGTTTCTTTCCTAATCTTCTTTAATAATGATTTTTTTGTGTCTGCCTCCTTCAAGACTGTCTCGTTTGTTTTCTTTGCTAGTCCAAAAAATGTGAGACCGCCCGCGTTCAAACAAACAGGAAGCAGAAAAACACGAAAACCGAAGCAGAACGCGTATTTGATACAAGACAAGACAGGCGCAAACGTATAGCCATTTTCTCCTGCTTGTTCAGAAACAGAGAAGTGTAGTTGTTTTTCCACTGCTTTTTGTGTTTGTTCTTTGTTAATGTTTAATTTCGTTGTCTTACGTTTACGTTTGACGAAGGCCGGTTGACCGAGAATTTTGCCCCTGTTTTGTCGTGTTGTATTGAACACGCGTTCTGATTTTATTTACGTGGGTTCTTTTTTCTGGTTCTAGTTCGTTTGTGTTACATACTGGACTGATAAATGGGATTTTCCCATTTTTGTAAGCTTGGATCAGAGATCAAAAAGAAAACCAATCCAATGTTAGTAATGGTCAAACAAGTAATTTATCAAGTTCATAGTGTACAGAAAAAAAAACCTGATGTACATTTACTCCCAATAGTGGCAGAGATGGCTGCTCTTCTTTCAGACAGGTGACAGGCTGAACGATACGTACTATTACGTTGTATTATACAGTTTTCATTAGGAACGATAGGCCTAGTTGGCTTAACATAAACAAATATCTGTGTTGGTATTTGTATCAAGTGAGAAACTACATGCCATGAAGGAATAATATCATGGCCAAACTTTGATTCGTTGTGGTTCTTGCACAATCAAAATATTTAAAACAAAAAACAAAAGAACGAACTATCAAACGATTAACCGGCAAAAAACAAAAGTAAAAAGGACGAACAGAAATGAAGGAAATATGTTACTGTTAATGTTATTTTGGTTTAAAACCCAGCCGACTGCGTAGAGCCATTTCAGGGCTATGACTGTTTCAAAACATACACGATAAAAAAAGAAGAGAAAACTAAGTACACATATCAATGCATTTACGTACATAATCCAAGCAAATGCCCCTGGTGTTGACTATTCCGTCCAATTTATCGCACAGGGGATTTAAAAAAATATATACCTGAATGTAAATGTAAACATAACTAAGGACACTAAAACATATAAAACAGGCCTAAATTACCTGAAATTGCTTCAGAAAATATGCAACAATATATCTCTGTAATAGCTTTTTATGTACAAAAGTATTTGTTGCTCATTGAACAGTGAGAACTAACGTAGGCAGCAGTACTGCTTTCAATCAATAAACGTCAATTATCTAAAACTGCAGTGTTATTATATTACCTTTGGGAGACCCAGTTCTTCATTCAGACTGCCGGACTGAATTTGTGGGGCTTGGCCATACCGAACGTAAAAGAAGAATGACTGCGCAGTTAAGTGTGAAACAGACTCCTGCCTTTGATGGTGCAGTATGTCTGTGTCACAACAATTTGCAATCCATCAGGAACACTTCCAATGATTTCCCTGGGCTAACGGATGCTTTGGCGTGTATGCTGTGACCAGTCCACACAAATATATATTATGCTCCTCTAGTTGTATGCTGTGCCCAGTCCATACAAATATATATTATGTTCCTCTAAGTTGTATGCTGTGCCCAGTCCACACAAATATATATTATACACCTCTCAGTTGTATGCTGTGCCCAGTCCACACAAAAATATATTATGTTCCTCTAAGTTGTATGCTGTGCCCAGTCCACACAAATATATATTATGTTCCTCTAAGTTGTATGCTGTGCCCAGTCCACACAAATATATATTATGTTCCTCTCAGTTGTATGCTGTGTCCAGTCCACACAAATATATATTATGCTTCTCTCAGTTGTATGCTGTGCCCAGTCCACACAAATATATATTATGTTCCTCTCAGTTGTATGCTGTGTCCAGTCCACACAAATATATATTATACACCTCTCAGTTGTATGCTGTGCCCAGTCCACACAAATATATATTATGTTCCTCTAAGTTGTATGCTGTGCCAGTCCACACAAATATATATTATGTCCTCTCAGTTGTATGCTGTCCCAGTCCACACAAATATATATTATGTTCCTCTAAGTTGTATGCTGTGCCCAGTCCTACACAAATATATATTATGTTCCTCTCAGTTGTATGCTGTACCCAGTCCACACAAATATATATTATGTTCCTCTAAGTTGTATGCTGTGCCCAGTCCTCACAAATATATATTATGTTCCTCTCAGTTGTATGCTGTGCCCAGTCCACACAAATATATATTATGTTCCTCTAAGTTGTATGCTGTGCCAGTCCACACAAATATATATTATGTTCCTCTAGTTGTATGCTGTGCCCAGTCCACACAAATATATATTATGTTCCTCTAAGTTGTATGCTGTGTCCAGTCCCACAAATATATATTATGTTCCTTAAGTTGTATGCTGTGCCCAGTCCACACAAATATATATTATGTTCCTCTAAGTTCTATGCTGTCCCAGTCCACACAAATATATATTATGTTCCTTAAGTTGTATGCTGTGCCCAGTCTCACAAAATATATATTATGTTCCTCTAAGTTGTATGCTGTGCCCAGTCCACACAAATATATATTATGTTCCTCTAAGTTGTATGCTGTGCCCAGTCACACAAATATATATTATGTTCCTCTCAGTTGTATGCTGTGCCCAGTCACACAAATATATATTATGTTCCTCTAAGTTGTATGCTGTGCCCAGTCCACACAAATATATATTATGTTCCTCTAAGTTGTATGCTGTGCCCAGTCCACACAAATATATATTTATGTTCCTCTAAGTTGTATGCTGTGCCCAGTCCACACAAATATATATTATGTTCCTCTAGTTGTATGCTGTACCCAGTCCACACAAATATATATTATGTTCCTCTAAGTTGTATGCTGTGTCCAGTCCACACAAATATATATTATGTTCCTCTAAGTTGTATGCTGTGCCAGTCCACACAAATATATATTATGTTCCTCTCAGTTGTATGCTGTACCCAGTTCACACAAATATATATTATGTTCCTCTCAGTTGTATGCTGTACCCAGTTCACACAAATATATATTATGTTCCTCTCAGTTGTATGCTGTACCCAGTCCACACAAATATATTTATGTTCCTCTCAGTTGTATGCTGTGCCAGTCCACACAAATATATATTATGTTCCTCTAAGTTGTATGCTGTGCCCAGTCCTCACAAATATATATTATGTTCCTCTAAGTTGTATGCTGTACCCAGTCCACACAAATATATATTATGTTCCTCTCAGTTGTATGCTGTGCCCAGTTCACACAAATATATATTATGTTCCTCTAAGTTGTATGCTGTGCCCAGTGCTCACAAATATATATTATGTTCCTCTCAGTTGTATGCTGTACCCAGTCCACACAAATATATATTATGTTCCTCTAAGTTGTATGCTGTGCCCAGTCCACACAAATATATATTATGTTCCTCTCAGTTGTATGCTGTGCCCAGTCCACACAAATATATATTATGTTCCTCTAAGTTGTATGCTGTGCCCAGTCCACACAAATATATATTATGTTCCTCTAAGTTGTATGCTGTGCCCAGTTCACACAAATATATATTATGTTCCTCTAAGTTGTATGCTGTGCCCAGTCCACACAAATATATATTATGTTCCTCTCAGTTGTATGCTGTGCCCAGTCCACACAAATATATATTATGTTCCTCTCAGTTGTATGCTGTGCCCAGTCCACACAAATATATATTATGTTCCTCTAAGTTGTATGCTGTGCCCAGTCCACACAAATATATATTATGTTCCTCTCAGTTGTATGCTGTGCCAGTCCACACAAATATATATTATGTTCCTCTAAGTTGTATGCTGTGTCCAGTCCACACAAATGTATATTATGTTCCTCTCAGTTGTATGCTGTGTCCAGTCCACACAAATATATATTATGTTCCTGTAAGTTGTATGCTGTGCCCAGTCCACACAAATATATATTATGTTCCTCTCAGTTGTATGCTGTGTCCAGTCCACACAAATATATATTATGTTCCTTTCAGTTGTATGCTGTGCCCAGTTCACACAAATAAATATTATGTTCCTCTCAGTAATTGATCAACTGTTTCCTTCGTACACACACACATACACAAACACATGCACACACACACACACATACATACACGCATACACACACACATAACACACACACACACACACACACACACACCACCATTGCCATCGTCTCATCATCATATCAAACTAAACATGTTGTCAGTGTAAACAATGATGGTACTACACCCCAAACTCCGATCCGCAGATTGTTCCACACACTAAATAGATAACATCACTAACAGTATAGGCTTCCCCCTTCCCTCCACCCCATCTCCCACACCCGCTCTCTCTGTCTCTCTCTCTCTCTGTTCTTTTGTTCTTCTAAAGAGTATTTAAGACTATTTGATCAATACTTTTTAGTCATTTTGTTGATCAATACTTTTTAGTCATTTTGTTGATCAATACTATTTAGTCATTTTGTTGATCAATACTTTATAGTCATTTTGTTGATCAATACTTTTTAGTCATTTTGTTGATCAATACTTTTTAGTCATTTTGTTGATCAATACTTTTTAGTCATTTTGTTGATCAATACTTTTTAGTCATTTTGTTGATCAATACTTTTTAGTCATTTTGTTGATCAATACTTTATAGTCATTTTGAACCCACTCCCCATTTTTTTTTTAGGAAAAAATACATTATTTCACATAGAGTATAGAGGGTGTGTGTGTATGCATGTGTGTGTGTGTATGTTTGTGTGTTTGTTTGTCTGTCTGTCTGTCTGTCTGTGACAAAAATGCGTTGACATGTGAGCTTCATCAACGGTGTGAACCTTAAAGAAGTCGCCTGAGGTCAAGATCACAACGACCAAAAAAGTATCAAATTTCAGCACTTTTCGTGTGTATGTGTGTGTGTGTGTGTGTGGTGTGTGTGTGTGTGTGTGTGTGTGTGTGTGTGTGTGTGTGTGTGTGTGTGTGTGTGTGTGTCTGGTGTGTGTGTGTGTGTGTGTGTGTGTGTATGTGTGTGTGTGTGTGTGTGTGTGTGCAACACTTTCTTAGGAACCTGTGGCACTATTTCAATTCTGTTTTCACTGTTGTGACAAATATTCAGTCATTCTCCTCGCTGCATTGTGAATTTAATTACATCTGCTTCAAGGTAGCAATGATTAATAGTCAGGATCATGTATATGTTCATGATTGATCATGCAACAGAAAGTGTTGAAACTTCAAGAAATCGATTTTCTGCATAAGCTTAATAACAAAAGTTGTTAACTGTAATTTCAGTCATCTGGTGTTTTGTTTTGTTTTTTTCTTTTAGTATTTGTCTATTGATGTGCGACGGTTTGGCTTCAGTGGCAAAGAGAATTACCATCAGAGTATGAACAATGTGGTTTTGGGCGTTTTCTTCTTGCTACAGGAGCTTAAACATGTTTGTTATTACTATCAAAAACGCTTTGACAAAAGTTTTAATGATTTTCATTCATGCTCATGATAAACGTCAAACACAAAACGACTTGGAAAGACATGTACACAAATGCGTTGATTAAGAACGTCAGCTGCCGTGTGTGACGCAAACAGTGACTTACGCAGTCATTAAATAAACCAGTGACATAATATTCCTACGCCAGAGAATGTATACTTATGGTCTGTGTGGTATCTAGCAAAGACTTGCTGACGATCCAGTACAAGAGACAACGCTCGACAGACTTCCAGAATGCTAGAGTCAAAGAGCATTGACACAGTTTGAAGTCCGTGCTGACAGTAGTATCACAGGGCCCCCCCTCTAGGGGAAGAAACATTCCTTCGACTGACTTGGGAGACGAGTTAATGAGGTGGGTGTGCTGCAGATCAGGCCGTCCATAATTCAACTGGTCACTCAGTTATTTCCATTCGGACAGGGTCTAGCGCCCACGTGGTTCTCATCCATCTTTAGTGGGCACAAAGGGCGGATGGCCTGAATTACCAACATTCCTTTGACCGACTCGGTAGATGAGTTAATGAGGTGGGCGCACTGGAGATCACGCCATCCATAATTCAATTTGTCACTCAGCAATTTCCATTCAAACGTGACTGCGGAATGACGACCATGGCCGCTATGTCAATATCGCCATCACTGTCCAAGAAAATTTATAGGTAGGTTGAATGACGACCAAGGCAGCTATGCCAGGATCGCCAAGTTCCCCAAATTTGAAATGCCCAGTTTTATTGATATCAACAGCTAGAGGGCAGCTGGGAATGTTTGTAGCTGAGACAAAGACCGGTAAATGGGAATCGCACTGTATATAGGCTAGCAGTCAGTCGTTAGGAGTGACTTACTAGTGGGAGAGTAACTAGAGTGGGAGAGTCAGCACTGAGTCGGCATCCAGTGTGACAGTGAGTCAGTGAACGAGAGAAGTCTCCAATCTATCTTAAAGGTATGTGACTACGTTTCATCTTATACTTTTGTTAGGGTAGGGATAGAAGTAGGTAGTATGTTTTCTTTGCCATGAAGCAGAGAGAGAGAGAGGGAATAGAGTAGGAATTATGGAAGTGCTCAGTATTTCAGTGACAAGTAAGTTAGTGAAGATTCGTAGTGCATCTTAGGGTTTTAGGACTATTAGGATTCATGGCACACACGCTTGGTGAATTACGCTTTTTCTTAATTGAATAAAGGCTTTGTAGTTATCAATTTATGTGTGGACTGCTTTGAGAATCATGTCCAGCGTATTTGTGTATTTCTTCTCGTCACTCTCCTTTCTGGTTGTATGTGATGTTGGAGACAGAGTGACCCTAAATTCTCCTATGATAAAAAGAGACTAAATTCTTTCCCTGATAGATGGCAAGACCAAATTCTCCTTGCGATACTTCAAAGTAGAGAAACAATTTCTCATTCTCATCCCCAATCCCCAAACGATGCATGGTGGACCCAAACCGCTTTCTCTTGCGATAGTAGTAGGAAAACAACTGCAAAGAGATAGGAAACAAAGACTTGATAAAAAAAATTAAAAAAAGCAACAACACAAATCATGTCGTCCGAACATCACACCTCAAGACAAAAAGTTAGAGAAGCACTGGAAATCATAGAGGCTATTTATCTTTAAACACTGACATCGTGTTGAGCTGCTCGCATATCCAGATATGTAAGTATTCACAACGTGCCAACAGCCAATAAAGGTCAGGCCGGCCACACTGCCAAACACTCACCAAAGCTCTCAAGAAGACCAAAATATCACCTACCTATTTCACACGTGTAATGCTAGAATGTCTTACAAAAAAACAAACAAACAAAATTAAAATAGATATCTGACAAAAACAAAATTCAGATACGAAACCTAAAAAAAAAAACCTTTTGGAAATATTTGCTGACGTTAGTAGCCATTCATCTACAAAGTTTTACGTGACATTAAAAACACGTTCAACATGAGAATCGGTACAGTGGGCGGTAGGGATTGGGGAGGTCAGAAACCGGACGAACAGCATAATTAACTCTGTGCATTCATATGGGGTTCAACTCAATTTTTTTCGACTTCCATGTTGTCACAACATGCGTGTGATTCCACAATATACAAGTTGTTAGTGATAGGTCATGTACAATCAAAGTACTCATGGCTAATAACATATGCCTCATCGTAAGTCCAACATGCTGGCAAGGTCATGACGTTTTAGCTCCCGTGAAAGTTGTGACGATTATTGTATGAAAATTCTGACCACTTGTCGGAAGAACCATCTCTCCAAACTCAACCAACCGTACCAAATGGTCCCACCCACCCCCAACCCCACCCCATGCAAGGCCACACAGAAAGCAATCAACTAAACCACTCCCTAAAGAAGACTCGACTACTGATACCACAATGGCATACAGCTGGCAACCGACCGGGCAAAGGGATACCCCAACCCACCGAGACTCCAGGAGATTCAAGACTCCAGACTTAAATATTCCTCCCAGCTGATACCGGACGTCCACGGCCGATGAAAAATGTACACATTCATTACTTAAAACCTATGGATGCTCAGGACTAGATCATACTTCAACATTAATTTTCTGTATTACCAGCACTTTTAAGTACAGCCTTTTCCCCACAACCGGATATAGCTTTTGAGAGTTAGGGTAGATGTTTTGGGAACAACTGACGGTCATTGACTAACGCCATTATAGTGTAACCGAGACAAATTTTCACATAAGATGAAAATCGACAATCGTTACATTATAATGCAGTAAAAATGTTTCATACGGTAAGGAGAACATTTATCGAGGATCTTCTTGTTGAAATTTATCCAACAAATGACAAAACGAAAAACAACAAACAGAATCCGAATAAGACCTATAGAGGTCTTCAAATACTCGCAGTGGTCGGTACCCCCCCCCCCCTCTCTCTCTCTCTCTCTGTCTGTCTGTCTGTCTGTCTCTCTCTCTCTCTCACTGTCTCACACTGTCTTTCTGTCTGTCTGTCTGTCTCTCTCTCTCTCTCACTGTCTCACTCTGTCTTTCTGTCTGTCTGTTCTGTCTCTCTGTCTATGTCTGTCTGTCTGTCTGTCTGTCTGTCTGTTTTCTCTCTCTCTCTCTCTCTCTCTCTCTCTCTCTCTCGTGTCTCTCCTGTTTCAGTGACTACAACGTAGCTAACTCTGTGACATCTAACGAGAGAGTAATATGATTGTTACTGTTGTTTACATGTATAGGGAGTTCTAGGAACAGTCAGTCACAACTACGAACACCGTGTGGAAAGAGAGGCCCAGATTTATAGATCTAAAATATCGATGGGTTATTAACCCTCTGGGACTGTCCACGTTTGTTTATCAGCATTCTGTTCTCTCTTCCGCCCATGTCCCGCTTTGGAACAGAACACTGCAGAGTTCGTCCATCTTTAGTAAAGCTCTCAGCAACACAAAATAACCTGTCAGGGAAGGCCGCAAACGTCCCTGTTTGCCCTGTTTCAATGATCCCAACTCCCAGCCCTAACACGCTCCCTCACCCCCAGCCCCGCTATGTACACGTTCACACTCCCACCCACCTCTCTCTCTCACTCTTTCTCTCTCTCTCTCTCTCTTTCTTTCTCTCTCTCACACTACCCTAACCGTTTGCGTAGTTAAACCTCATGCTCTGTCTATGCTGCTCTCTGTCTCTTCCACGCTGTCCCGGTGTGTCACCCAGGTAGGAATCCCCACGACAAATTTGTTTCCCGGCGTTATGGCATTTGTATATTTGACTCCGGATACCTTTTTGTGTGTTTTCCAAATAGGCTTGCGGAAGACTGTGTTTTAAATGACCGCCCTCACAGCTAAAAGCGTATCCATCATGATATTGAAAGAAATGTTTCCTAAAAATGTACTTCCCTAGCATTGATCAGAAAGGCATTATAATATTGTCTCCAGCATGAAAAAAAAAAACACTCAACAAGCAAATTCTCCACAGGACTATCCATTGATCCAAGCTGTTTCAATGTCTCCATCGCCCTGTGTTATTTCTGAACTGATATCTTTGGCATCTTGTGTTCGAGTTAAGTAAGCAGACCTCATGTAAGGAAGCGATATCTGACCCACGCCAAAAGCACTAGGGGCAGATCGGACACAGAGAGGAGGGGGGAGGGGTAGAGAGGGGAAGAGAGAGAGAGTCATGTTTTACATACACACACACACACACACACACACACACACACACACACACACACACACACACACACACACACACACAACCATCCCTCTCTCGACACACCATCATCCAGGGTAATCATCTGATGTGGAGACATTCTGTGGATGTGTCCACTTCCTACAGCTCAGGGTGACGCACCTTCCCCCAACACGACAAGGTATGCCCCCAGCCAGGGAGTGACAGTTTGCGCACTGGGGGGATGCTTCGGGCCTTATTTCACCTGGACAAACACGGGACTTTAACCCTCTAACTCCCTTAGCCTATGCACCAGCTTCCACCAGCATTCAGCGTGAGCAAGTTTGAGGGTTAATTAACTTGACGGCCAAGCCCAGTAAACCTGCCCACTTCCCTGTTGCTGCTGCTGCTGCTGATTTTGATCTTGTGTCGGCTTGTTAGTATCTTGGCTCCCTACTGCTCAGCAACAACCTGTAGTCTCACTACCGTTGTTGGTTAGGTTAAGGTCTCTCGCCTGTAAACAGGGACTACAGTCTCGGTGACTTAATTTATTATTCAATCAACGATAATTTGAATACAAGAGCTTTCCTGTCAAATGTGCAGCGCTGAAGGTGAAGTTTTTTCGGTGGCAGGAGATACTCGAAAACGGGCTGTGAAAGATTAGTTCCTTCTCTTCGTCTCTTCGTAAAGTGAATTTAGTTTGGTATGAGTATTTCATTTAAATCCATTGAGTTAATTGTAATTTTCACGAAAATATCATCCGTTAGAGGTAACTCCTACTAAACCATCATTCGCTAATATCAACCGTCTTACGGTCAGAAGAAAAGAACAACCAGGGAGTAAAAACAACGCAAAGCAAGGGCGTTTTTTTTACTGTCAAACAGGAAAACAATGAAAACCCTCCGTTTCTTTGTATAGAGACAATGATATACTTCAGTCTGAACGTGACATTAGTAGATTTTAGAACGGCTCTACCTTGAAACGGAAAAAAAAAATACTCAAGACAGGGAAACAATTGAAAGTGAAAAATGTTTTAACCAAGAAAGATGCACACCCGCCCGGCTTCTTGCGTTTGAATATTGACACAATTTCGCTTTTTACAGGACCTGAATAAATTACCGGAGTCTGAAAAAATCTGTTTTTAAGAAGACAATAAAGAGAAGAAAAAAACATAAAATAGTTCTTTTTTCTTCTTAAAAATTACACGTCGTAGTAATTAACGAAAAGGTAGTAAAGAGAACACACACACAGACACACACACACACACACACACACACACACACACACACACGCACGCACGCACGCATAAGGACAGACGTACCAGCACGAAAACTTTCTCTTCAGCATACTAACGTGAGGCAGAGGCAGCTTTTTCAAGGGCTTTTGAAGAGTGGTGACATTCACCAGCGACAGGACCCAACGTGTCGGCCTGTGGTGGATGTGACTTTGTGTCACATCAAGTTTAACATCTTACTGTCTTGTCAAAAACCTGCCAAACATGAGACTCTGCTCTTTACTGCTCCTTTTCTCTGCCTGCTTAAAAGGTAAGTCGGTTTGAACTTTTCTATACTTATTGCATTACTAACATTACAACTCATACACGCAAAAGATTCCAAAGATATTGCAACAGAATCATTTCAGCAATTGACTATGAGTCTGTTATTAACATAACATCATCATCATCATCATCATCATCATCATCATCATCATCCATTATTATTACGATTATTACCCATAGCATATTTAGAAGGTTAGTCTGAGCAGATATTAACAGATATTATGTGATGGTGTGTAGAGTCTGGGCTGAACCATGTATGTTTATCACCTCACACACACTCCCAATCTTACTATTACTACTACCACCACTACCACCACCACCACCACTACTACTACTACTACTACTACTACTACTACTACTACTACTACTACTACTACTACTAGTAAATATATCTGCCTTTTGGACCCGTTCTGCAAATGGACTTTAGATTTTGATAATAATAATAATGATGATGATGATGATGACGACGACGACGACGATGACAATGATGATGATGATGATGATACACTACTACTACTACTACTACTGCTGCTGCTGCTGCTGCTGCTACCAATAATGATAATGATAATATCATAGTTATTGTTGTTGCTACAAATATGGTAATTTCTTCTGATATTATGAAACCTTTTCGGAACATCTCCTGATCCTGTTTGCTTGTGTGTTTTTGTTTGTTTCTGTTTTTCGTCGAAACGAAACGAAAATCAAATGTTGAACTTCATCTAGCAAAGTAAACAAAGAAAAATCTCACAGCAAGATTTAAGTAATTCAAATATCAAATGACGGACTGACAAATCTAAAAGAACAATCTGTGACGAAAGATCGAGAAAGATGCTGTCTCCTTTTTACATTTAGTTTAATGCTTAGAATCTACAGCAAAATATTCGTCGTTAATTTGTGTTCTATCGATGCTGCAAAGCACCACGATTACTGTCATTAGAGACGATCATTGGCAGCAATAACATCATAGGATGTAAAATATTTATTTGTATATAATATAGGGGGGAGGGAGGGGATGGGAAGAGTGAGGCCGGGTAAGGCTTATCCACTTGTAGATTTGTGGACTCAAAATCACATTCAGACTCAGTTGGCAGTACAAAAAAGTGCCAGTTAATCAGGTCCTGTAAACGTATTACTTTCTGTAAAACTTGCATTTTCCTCCTGTCCATCTCGCGGTCTCTCTTGCGCAAAATTTAAGTTCTACATAGCTTCTGGAATCTTCGTTACTGTCACGGCACGAAAAGTTGTTTCAGGACGAAGGAATCCCCACAGCAATCTGCAGTATACAAATTCTTTGGTATCCTTACTGTTTCTTTACAAATAAATCCCTCGGGAAATTTGCAATCCACGACTGCTTAGTTTCCTATTTTTGTAAACGTTTTTCAAATTCAGGACGCAATCATGATAATGACAAAAAACTGTTTGGACAATTTCGCTCGTACTGCTTCAGGTAAATCTGTCAGGAATGCTTCGGGCAACTTATCGATTGCAAGCGCATGGCAAGATGTTTACAACGGGAGAAGGCTGGAATCTAGATTGGCACCTGGATTATATATTTTCTTTTCAGACTTTTTAAAATTCCTTTTAAATAAACATAATTACAAACAAGACAGCAACGCCTAAAGACAATTGCACCATGAGAACACTTCTAATTAATACAAAATATTTGTATGTTAAATACATATACACATCTGTGTGAAACAACAAAAGATTACATGAAAGATAATATAGTTGTCAGTATGCCTGGGAAGTGCGCTAATCGGTTAGATTCACAATAATACTTCATAAGTGCATTGACAGTATGTGCATTAAAAATGAAATTGCCAGCATCAAGTTTCGGCTGCTATTACAAGTAATGGTAGATATGGCAACCATTTCGTTTTAAAGGTGTGCAAGTTCCACGTCAGTATTGCATTATATTCTTCCATGTGATCTTTTGTGGCAAAATGTCTTTTGAAAGAAATTATATTGGTAAAGTATTTTCAAGTTTGCATTTATAAATGTACATTTTTCATAGAAAGATAATTAATACCAAATACCAAGTTGTGTGTAAATTTTCATTTCCTCCAAACACTATCAGGTTTTCAGTTGACTTTTAATATTCGTACATGAGATACATTTTGATTTCAAGATTCCTTCAAGCCTGACCCAGAATTGTTTCGTATAAAAACATTTTCCCAAAATATATGATCAATATCGTCTTTCGTTTCCAAACAAAAATCACAATTAAAGTTATTCACAAGTCCTAATTCTTTTAGAATGACCTTCGTTTCAATGATTCTATGTACAATACGCTGTTGTGGCCATTTCAATTTAGCTTCTTGTATTTCATGAATTATCATAAAGACTTTCTTCTATGGAACATCTGTTCCCATTTTTTCTGACCACTTAGAGCAAGATACTGGAAGTGTACCATCTGTTGTTCATATTTCATAGAATAATCGTGCTCCATTTCGTACAGACTTGATTGTTTTCAGTGCTTGACGGATATCATGCGCGCTTTCATCTGACATGTTCAGCTTAGTCTTTTGTGCGTGTACCCTAATATAACAGAATGCGTACATCCACTAAAAATGAAGAAGCTTACATTCATTTTGTACTTTGTCTTGAGTTCATGATGTATTAAAAAATGATCCATTATTACTTAGAAAGAAAGTGAACAATATAATAAACTCCGTTTGAATCCATCTACAATATTTCATAGTATCATTCCCAGTATTGATTTTATCATTACATAAGATGGATTCTGAGAGTAAATCATTTGGCGTTGTTCGTTTTATACGACTGCAAAATTGATAGTATAACTTGTGTTTGTTTATAGAATAATTTACCAATGGCTTCATGTAAACCATAACTGAGACCATTTTTTTCGGAAGTTTGTTAACAAGGAGTATAATCCACTAGATATGTTTTTTTTTCCATTTGTGCTTTGTGTTTTTACACTTTTTCAGCCAGGAGAGTTTTAAAGTTTCAATGTATCTTTGTATATCTCGCGTGTTCAAACTTCCATTTTTATGTTTTGTGTAGTTTTTCTGTTAATACGGTCGCTTTTACCATTCCAAACAAACGAAAAACATTTTCGAAGATTACTGACAAAATCATCGACGGGATCCGGTAGCATCGTTCAGAGATGGCTATGTTTAGATAGTAACAGTGATTTGAGCACAGCGACTCTTTCTAGATGAGTTACATTTCGCTTTATCCAAATTGTAAATAATACTCTTTCTTGTGATATCGAATATATTAAGATAAACAAACACCGCCCATTGACACCGCATTCGGATAATTTAGTTTGTGCTCCATCCAGTATCTCATAGGAATGCTCTGAACAATGCTGGACTGTAAGCTCAATGCTATAGTTTACGACGGGAGAGGTTTGGGACCTAGATTCAATCAAATTAAACAAACACTACCCAGTTAACAGCACCGGTATTTTCTTTTTCTGCCGAGCAATGTAGTCTTGAATGCATGTATGCATGCTGTTCTGGTTGTTTACCCCACAGTGTGCAGGCCAAACACAGCATGAATGGCACATTAAAGTAATGGGTAGTGAGCAGAGGACTATATATATATATATATGTGTGTGTGTGTGTGTGTGTGTGTGTGTGTGTGTGTGTGTGTGTGTGTGTGTGTGTGTGTGTGTGTGTGTGTGTGTGTGTGTGTGTGTGTGTGTGTGTGGTGTGTGTGTGTGTGCGTGTGTGTGTTTTGTGGTGTGTGTGTATGTGTGTGTGTGTGTGTATGTGGTGTGTGTGTGTGTGTGTGCGTGTGTGTGTGTATGTGTCGTGTGGTGTTAGTGTCTGTGCTGTGTCTGTGCTGGCCTGCGCGTGTGCGTGTCCGTGTGCATGTGCGTTGCATGTATGTGAGCAAGGAGGCACACGAGCGTGCTTCGAGTTTTAATTTGATTATCCTCTCTCAGCCCTTCGCCTGTAAATGGGGTAAGTTTACCAACGAACTACGCCAGTCTTGATCTGTGTAAAAAGCAGCCATTCGGTTTCTATTTACGTAGTACTCAAATAACAAAAATAATACGTGTTTCAATGCATCACCAAACAAACCAAAATTGTCGGTAATCTACAGTGGAGGTTCTTGGTTAAACAACTGTATTACCATAGGCACATACCAAAGCGATTCTGCAGCAAAACCATAATTTGCACAGGAAAGCACACTACATTAATCCCTTTGGTGCGCTGTTCAAACAGCAGAAAAAGTATTGACTGTCTTTCCTTGAGCACTGTAGAAACGTCGACAGCAAAGTTTCTGTAAAGCAAGTTGTACTGTTTTGCAACGATAACAGAGCAAAATGAACATTGACACTTGAGGACATACTGGGAGTTTTTCACGATGCTGCCAGTGTTGAGGACTTAGTGAAACTCTGGGGAAAGCTGAACAAAGAAGGACATCAGAAGAGAAGCTCCCCTCAAGCAAGTGTTTCGGCCATAAACTCCTTACACTCTACAGTCTACATGTACGTTGCAATCAATTCATGACTCCTGGATGCCCTTCAGTTTTCGGCAATTCCTTTTCTCCACCTGGATTTTCTCCACCCGCGCTTCCAAGGTGATCAGGCACCTCAAGGCCAAATCACCTTAACTAACTAGCTACCAGACAAGTGCTGTAGGATGGAACTTTTATGCCTTATGGAGTTCTCTTTTGTTTCCTTCTCGACCAAATCCAGCTGGAATTAGTTTTAGCTGCTTCTGCCTTTGCCGTTTGTGGATGGACGTAGGAAGATAAAGAGAAAAGAGGAAAAATACAGAAAGATACGTAAGGAAATTAGGAACAAGTGCAATGAAGCTAAGGAAGCTTGGTTTGATACAAAGTGCAAAGAAATAAAAGACCGACACAAAACAGACCGTAAGTTCATGCTCAGAAATAATCAAAGGATTATATGAAAAAAGACAAAATATTACAGTAGACAGATGGGGAGAGTACAATGAAGACGGTTTTGACGATGACAGAAAGGAAGAACACATCATCAGAACAGAACTTTGAAGGACGACCAAATAATAAAAGATGAGGTTAGAGCAGCGACGAAAAAGATGAAATGTGGAAAAGCCCGAGGACCAGACAATATCACTATAGAAATGATTGAGGCTCTGATGAATTTTGTATTGAAAAAGTAACAGCCCTCTTAAATGAAACTTATGACACGGGAAAAATTCCCAAAGATATGACAGAAGAACAATGTAGATTTGTTGAAGGGAATGGAGCTGTTAATGCCTTGTATGTCCTATGACATGAAGAATTGTTCAACCAGCTGGAAAAGCTCAATATTGATGGAAAAGATTTAACAATAACAAGGAATATATACTGGGAACAGTAGCAATGAGAGGAGAAAATGATATGAGCTCTTTTCAAAATATCAAAAGAGGGGTTAGGCAGGGATGTGTTCTGGTACCAGATTTGTTTTGTCTTTTCACAGCGGATACGTTAGGCTGTGCTGGAGGTGTCAGTCTTTCCGCTGATTTTGTTACCTCCACATCACAAAACCATTCTTGCCAGCGCTGAAGGCTTATGCCCAGTTATAAGGCTAAATGCTGTAATTATGATGGACTGTATCCATCACATGGTGTCTGTAAGGTTAATGTATGTTGTTCCAAGTGGGAATACGTCATCTTGTGAGGAACTGAAATTAAAATGCAAAACAGAGTTTATATATTTGTAATTTGTATGAAATCACATCTTTAAACAACATGGCCAGTAATTTTCGTGGGACACATGCAGTATTTTATATATGGATATTTTAATTTTTTTCGGTGTTATTTTTCCTACGCACGAAGTGGCGTGCATCGCGTACGAGAATAACCATTTATCTTAATGTTTAAGTTATCTTTGATTATCCTGAATATTATGGTATACTAGAGCATGAAGATATGTTATGATTATTCTGTGAATTATTGAAAACGCAAATGAAGAACACTTGAAAAAGTTATTTATATTGGAATAACTTGAACAGTTACTACTTTTTCCAACACCATGGAGTTATCGCTGGTGATGTGGCCTCGTGTTAGGAGTAAAACGAATAATAAGCTTTTTGTGTTTTGTTGGTATGGAGGTAATTGTTGTTGTTGTTGTTGTTGTTGTTGTTATTATTGTTGTTGTTGTTGTTGCTGCTGTTGTTGCTGCTGCTGCTGCTGTTGCTATTGTAAATATAATTTTCTATATTTTACAGCATGCTGTACCGAAAAGATAAAGAATACTTTGCAAAAGTGAAAAGGAATTTTTCACAAAAAAATCCTTGCTCATCTAACTTTTTACTCATTTATTTATTCATTTATTTACTTACCATTTTATCTATCTATCTAATCATTTATTTGTTTTCTCCTTGCAGCAAAGATTGTTGTCTTTGAACTCAAACACAAATCTAAAAATCAAGAGCAATACATTATAACATTTAGTAAATATTAGAAACTTTATCAACATTTTTCTAAAGCAATTACTACTAAATAGACAACATGATTCACCTCTTCACTTTATCTGTTTATTTACTATCATCTGCTTTGAAGACAGTGAGCACATGCACATTTATTCATGATGTCCTTTGGTCTATTTGAGTTTCTTCTTCAAATAGAAACCCACTCAATAAGGATGTCACTGCCATCATGCTACCTTCTGTCTCTAACATTGAAGACAGAGAGCAGTCACGTTCCGTTTGACAGTCACTGTGTACTGCTATGGGCTTAACGCTTTTCGTTCGTCAAGCTTTTATCTCACTTTAACCCTTTGCATTCCTGAAACTTTTATCTCCATTACTCCTCTCCATTCTTTCAACTGTCATCTCTTTTTAAATCTTTCTATTCTTTAAAACTTTCGCCCCCCCCTTTTCACCCTTTGTTTTCTTTACGCCGTTTTGTGGATCAACGGTTTTCCGGCTTTGTATTCGGGTTTGGCTTCAGTTTTCTGCCCCCGTCTCCATTGTTTGTTGTTTGGGTGTTGTTTGTACAGGAAGTCTCTCTGTTTGCTGGCTGTTCCGGATTTAGTGAGTCTGTCTGTGTGGGAAGCAAGACGCTGCTCCCGATCATTTTTCCCTCTGTCCTCGTCGCTACAGCTGATCATTTCCCTAGCTCCATCTTATCCAGCAACGATGGGGAGATGGCCTTGTACTTTGAGAACGGGGACATACTGAGGGATGTATATGTAAGGCAATACATAATAATAATAATAATTACAATATATATATAGCGCAAAATCTTGATAAAATCAAATCTAAGCGCTGAAGCAGACACACCACGCACGCACGCACGCACGCACGCACGCACCACACACACGCACGCACACACACACACACACACACACACATACACGCATGGCTATAAATGGGGAGAAAGAATAAAAGCAATAAAAGCAAGAATAAAAGCAATGGAAAATTATAGAGAGCATAGCATATAGGCCTACAATTATATATTATAACCATGTGATTCCCTCCGAGCGGAGACAGGCTGCAGAGGGGGGGTTGAGTGAGGTTAGGATTTTATGCGGAGGAGAAAAGGTGAGTTTTGAGACCGGACTTGAAGGAGACAAAAGTAGGTTGCTGACGGACTGAGAGAGGAAGTTTGTTCCAGGAGAGTGGACCAGAAACAGAGAAGGCTCGTGGACCATAAGTATTGAGCTTAGTGCGTGGAAAGCGAAAAGTCAGAGGATCGGAGGCAGAGCGGAGGGTACGTGAGGGAACATAGATCTCAAGTAGGCTTGACAGGTAATCGGGGGCTGCGTTATTGAGGCTTTTGTAGCACATGGTGTCTAGTTTGTACTGTATGCGCTTTGATACAGGGAGCCAGTGAAGTTGTGCCAGGAGAGGAGATATGTGGTCAGCTTTTTTCTTTTTGAGTACAAGGCGTACAGCATTGTTTTGAATGCGCTGTAGGATGTGAATGGTGGAGGCAGGAAGACCAGACAGGAGTGAATTGCAATAGTCAATGCGAGACATTATGAAGGAGAGAACGAGTTTTGCAGTTGTTTCGACAGAGAGATACTTCCTGATCAGCCTTATACGATGGAGATGATAGTAGCAAGATCTGGCAGTTTGAGAAACAAAGTTGTTCATGGAGAGGGTAGAGTCAATGCAGACACCAAGGTTTTTAGCTGAATCAGAAATTGGGACTGATGTGTTACATAATGGGAGAGAAAGAGGAGGCAGCTGAGAAAGTTTCTGACGGGTGCCAATGAGGATAGCTTCTGTCTTGTCGTCATTAAGCTGAAGTTTGTTGAACGTCATCCAGTTCTTAATGTCCGAGTAACACTCAGTGGTGCGAGTCAACAGGCGCTGTATATTATCAGGTGAGTCACTGTCTTGAAGTTGGGTGTCATCAGCATAGAAGTGGTGTTTTATAGAGTGGGAGTTGATGATGGTGGACAGGGGGGAGGTGTAAAGAGTGAAAAGAACAGGGCCAAGGACAGATCCTTGTGGAACACCACAGGTCAGGTATGCAGGTTGAGAGTAAGTGCCATTGATGAGAACAGTTTGTTTTCTGTTTGATAAATACGAAGTGAAAAAGGAGAGAGCAATGTCAGAGATGCCAAAAGTATGATGAAGTCTAGAAAGGAGAATACCATGGTCAATGGTATCAAAGGCTGCAGACAGATCAAGGAGTGTGAGGAGAGAGACTTTCCAGTATCAGTTGCAAGGAGGAGATTGTTGAGAATGTGTAGTAGGGCAGTTTCAGTGCTATGGCACTGGCGGTAGGCTGACTGGAAAGGATTGAGGAGATTGTTGGCAGACAGGTGAGAGTTCAGCTGGTTGAGGACGACTTTTTCAAGGAGTTTTGACAAGAAAGAGAGATTAGAGATAGGCCGGTAATTTTTCAGTTCATTTGGGTCTAAATTGTGTTTCTTGAGGAGAGGGTGAACAATAGCAGACTTGAAAGAATCTGGGACAGTTCCAGTTTGAAGAGAAGTGTTGATGATGTCAGTGATGAATGGGAGGAGAGTAGGGAGACAGTCGGAGTAGAGAGAACCTGGAAGAGGATCCAGTTCGCAGGTTTTGAACGACATGGATCTGATTGTGTTGAACATTTCTTCTTGTGAGACTGGGGTAAAAGTAGTAAGAGGTGTGCCAGAGAAGGAAGGGTCAGGTGGGCATGGTTGACAGGGTGTCCTGTCAAGCCTGTCACGAAGAGTTTGTATTTTGGTGGTGAAATACTTGGAGAATACAGATGGGAGTTCTTCATTTGTATGTTTTGTTGGGAGAGGTAAATCTTTTCGTGTGCCAAGGAGATGATTCATGGTTGTAAAGAGTTCTTTTGAAGAAGAGGCATTCAGGATTTTGGTTTGGAAATAGCTTGTTTTTGCTGATGCAATGAGGGTGGATACTTTTGTTTTAGAGGCTTGGAAAAGTTGCCTGTGTACAGTGAGTTTGGATTTGCGTCAACGGCGCTCTGCTCTACGGCGGGCACGTTTTGCACAGGCAATCTCATGAGTGAGCCAGGGGGTAGGGGTGCGGTCAGGTAAAAGACGGGTTGTGGCTGGAGCATGAGTGTCCAGAAGATGGTGGAGAGTAATATAGAATTCATCGGCAAGGTTATGTGACTTTTCAGAAAGGAGACGGGAGGCATCAGATGAAAATGTGGAGAGGTCGATAGATTTGAGATTGCGTTGAGTCACTGTGCGCATGGTACGGGAAGGAGGAGAAATGTCGAGAGAACAGAGAATTGCAGAGTGGTCAGATGGAAGGGCTGAAGTTAGACGGGTAGAAAGAACTAAGCAGTTGTCAGTAGCGGAATTGTGGTGATCACGAGAAATGATCCAGTCAAGAATGTGACCTTTTTGATGGGTTGGTTCAGAAATGTGTTGTGTCATATTGTGATTGGACAGAGAGTTGATGATATGTCTTGTGTCATAAGGGTGAGTGTTGTCATAGTGGACATTGATGTCACCTAGAATGATGAGATTTCCAGGTAAGAGGCAGTAGTGGTCAAGCAATTGGTCAAAGTCAGAGAGAAACGTGGATGTGGTGAGTTTGTTGGCAGAGCTAGGTGGGGGTCGATAGACTTAGGAGAAGGTGATGGGGTGAGGGGTGGATTGGAAGGATACTTCAACGTGCTCGAAAGAAGAATGGGAGAAAGGCAGAGACTGCGAGAAAGATAGGCGGGAATGGAGTGAGTCGTTGTAGAGGATGGCGATACCGCCACCTCGGGATGAGCGATGGAAAGAAGCAAGCCTGTAACCACTCGGAGTGAGGCTAGCATGTATAGGTTCGTGACCAAGGGGGTTAAGCCATGTTTCGGTGATAAAAGCAATGTCAACATGCTCATCTGCGATAAAATCAGCAATGACTTCGGCTTTGCCATCCTTGCAAGTTGACTGAGCATTAAAAAGGCATAATTTTAGTTTATCACAGTCATATGGTGGTGGCCGGGGTGGCGACGAAGGCGGCACCGACGGGACAGAAGGTGAAGGCGGCACCGGCGGGACAGAAGGTGAAGGCGGCACCAGCGGGACAGAAGGTGGAGGCAGTACTATCCGGACAGAAGGCGAAGGCGAAGACGGCAGAGGAGGAGACGAAGTTTGCAGCACGAGGTCGAGGGCAGGGGCAGTGGAGGAGACGAAGAAGCAGGAGACGAAAAGGCATCATGACATGTAGGGTCACACTGGCATATGGGCACATAATCATGGGGACCCACAAAAAGGGACACACAGGACTTGGGAACACAAAGAGATGGGTCACATAATACAATGACACGGATGGAGCGAGAATGGGGGGAGGGGGGGAGATGAAAATGAGCTGGGGCAGCAGAGATGGAGTGACAATGGTTTGCGGAACCAATGAGTTGGGGCAACAATGGTTTATTGAAACAATAGGTTGCACCATCAATGAGAAGGGGGAACACTGAGCTGGATCAGCAATGTGTTGGTGCAACAATGAGTTGGGGCGAAAATGGTTGTTCTCAAGACCCTCCACAAGTGGTTGCGGTAACGAAGAATTAGAGCAAAAATGAGTGGGTCAATAACGAGTTGGGGCAACAGTAGGCTGGGGCAACAAGGGGTTAGGGCAATAATGAAAGGGGTTACAATAGGTTGGTGCAACAATGGGTTGGGGCAACAATGAGCAGAGGTTACAGTGGGTTGAGGCAACTTTGAGTCGAAGCAACAATGAGCTAAAACAACAATTAGGTGGGGCAACATTGAGTCGGGTAACAATGGCTTGGGACAAAAATGAGAAGGGTTACGATAGGTTGGTGCAACAATGATGGAGCAACAATGGGTTCGGACAACAATGCAGGAGCAACAGTGAGTCTGGGCAACAACGATGGAGCAACAATGAGTTTGGGCAACAATGACGGAGCAACAGTGAGTTTGGGTAACAATGATGGAGCAACAATGGTTTGGGGCAACAAGTACTGGTTTGGGGCAACAATGAAAAGGGTTACAATGGGTCGAGGCAACAATGAAAAGGACAACAATGGATTGGGGCGTTAATGAAAAGGGCAATAATGAGTTGGGGCAACAATGTTTCTATCCTGTGTGGATTCATGATTTTCAGGAGTCAGGACTCTTAGGGTTCGTTAATAATAATAATAATAACAATAATAATAAAAAAAATAATAATAATAATAATAATAATAATAGTAATAATAATAATAATGATGATGATGATGATGATGATGATGATGATGACGACGACGACGACGATGATGATAAGAAGAAGAAAAAGAAGAATTACAGTATAAATGCGGCGCCAAATCTTGACAATTCAAATCAAAGCACACTCACGCACCAGGTTTATGCATACAATTGACAAGGATTACCTTACAGTTTCAATATTCAAAAAGTACACAAACTTAGAAAAAAAAATTGTAGGATTCATCGTCGGGAAAAGAAGTGGGTTTTTAAATCCGATTTAAAAGCAGAAAGATTAGGTGTTAGGCGAAGGCAGAGCGGAACTTTGTTCCAGGCTTACGGTCTTGAGACAGCAAAAACAAAAAACAAAAACAAAACAAAACAAAACACACCAAAAAAACGAAAAACAAAAAACAAAACAAACAACACAACAACAACAAAAACCGCCGGCCAACAGTTGGTAGTTTAAATCCAGGGACCTGAAGGGAAAGAGTATCTGAAGCTGAACGCAGAGTGCGAGTTGGCGTGTAAATATTGATGTTGTGGTAAAGATGTGATGGAGCAAAGACATGATGGAGCAGACTGGTGAATAGATTTGTAACACAAGGTATTCAGCTTATTATAATCAATTCCGGTGAAGAGAGCTAGAGAGAGGACTGATATGATCATTTTTTTCTTTCTGAGGATAATAAGACGACCAGCTGTGTTTTGTATGCGTTGCAGACACAGGAGAGAAGAAGCTGGTAGTCCAGTAAGGAGAGCACTGCAATAATCAAGCTTAGGAAAAAATGAAGCTTAGATGCAGCCTCAGTTGAAAGGTATCTTCAAAAGTAACCAATGCGCCAAATCTGATAGTAGCATCACTGGCAGATCTGGGTCAGAAACTTCTGCATTGAAAGAGTGTTGTCCAAGGTCGCACCCAGGTTCTTCACAGAATCGGAGACGGAGATGATGTTGTCACCTAGCTAGATAATATTCAGTGAGATAGAGGCAAGTTTATTTTTGGTAACCTACAAGCACGGCTTCGGTTTCATCACCAGTTAACTGTAGTTTATTTTGTGTCATCCAGTTCTGGACATCAATATAGCAGCTGGATGCTTCTGAGATAAGGAAGGCGATAAAAAATTATTTTCAGGGGTGGTGCTATTCTGAAGTTGTGAGTCATCTGCGTAAAAATTATGTTTTCTGTCATGCTGGTTGACGATGATGGCTAGTGGTGAAGTATTAAGGGTGAACAGGACAGGCCCTAACACAGATCCCCGAATAACTCCGCAAGAAAGCCGAACAGGCTCAGACTGATTTCCGTTGACAACAAGTGACTGAAAGCAATAAAAACAAACAAACAAACCAGGAGGAAAACTAAGGAAGAGCAGTACCACGCATTCCAAAAGAGTGCTCAAGACGAAAGAGAATGGTGGAGTGATCGATGGTATCAAAGGCAGCAGACAGATCGAGGAGATTAGGAGAGAAATTTCACCAGCATCAGAAGCAAGCAGTTCGTTGACTATGTGAACAAGAGCTGTTTCTGTACTGTGGTTTGTTCGATAAGCGGACTGGTAAGGATGGTAGAGATGATTTAATGAGATATGCTCATTAAGTTGTTTTAGTGCCACTTTTTCAAGGGACTCAAAGAGAAATGGGAGATTTGATACAGGCTAATAATTTCATGGTCATTAAGATGGAGATTATTTTTCTTGAGAAGTGGCCGGACGAGAGCAGTTTTGAAAGCAGAAAGGAAAACTCCTGAGACCAAAGAAGAATTGACGATGGAGGTGATTGAGGTAACTGATGGAAGAAGTTGCAAGTAGATGTGTGAAAAGTGAGAGGCCGGGATGGGGGTCGAGTTGACAAGATTCGAAACACATTTCTTTGAGGATCATTTAGATCTCGGTCCAGATACTGGGTGGAAAGAGAGGAGAGGCGTGCCAGTAAATGGAGGGTATGGGGGTCTTGGGTAAAAGGGAGCTTTGTCAAGTTTAGTACGCAAATTGGAAATATCGGTGGAGAAAAATGTGGAAAAAGCAGAAGGGAGATCACTAGTATCTCATGGCAAGGGAGTTGATTTTTTGGTGCAAAGTAAATGAGACATGGTGGAGAACAGACTTTTTGTGTTTTTATTTTCAAGAATTTAGCGCGCGCGCGCGTGTGTGTATGTGTGTGTGTTTGTGTGTGTGTGTGTGTGTGTGTGTGTGTGCGCGAGAGAGAGACAGAGAGAGAGAGAGCGCAAAAGTGTGTATGTGTATGTGTGTGTGTATGTGTATGTGTGTGTTTGTGCGCGGATATGTATGTGTGTGGGTCTGTATGTGTGTGTGCTTGTGTGTGCTTGTGTGTGTGTGTGTGTGTGTGTGTGTGTGTGTGTGTGTGTGTGTGTGTGTGTGTGTGTGTGTGTGTGAATATCTTTATGTGTGTCGGGGACAGAAATTTCGGAAGCATTCAGCATATGTGTATTGTTTGGTAGATAGTATTTCGTTGTGCTTTTTAAAAAAATTTTTTTTAACAAGGTCTCATTATTCGTTGTGAGATTTGTCGGTTTCAAAGAAACTGGAAATCGGATTTATTTCTCCAAGAAATATGTTATCGTATTCGATCAGTTTCATATCCTTTCCACCAGTATTTAAATGTAATATTGAAGAGAAAAAGAAAAGGTCGATGCATAATACACAACACAACACAACCATATCAAAATCGGCTTTCTTTCGCATTCAAGTCGTACATTAAGGGCAACGGTAAAGTCTGCTAATGAAAGGATTTATCAAGTCATGGTAGTCTGTGCAATCTATGTCTACTGTCAGCAGCCAGCAGCACTCGCTTTGTCTCTCCCTGTCTCTTTCTGTCTCTCTCTATCTTTCTCTCTGTCTCTGTCTCTCTCTCTTTCTGTCTCTTTTCTCTTTCTCTCTCTCTTTCTTCTCTCTCTCTTTCTCCCTCTCTTTGTCTCTCTTTCTGTCTCTCTTTCATTCTTCCCTCTCTCCCTCTGTCTCTTTCTTTCTTTCTCTCTCTCTCTCTCTTTCTTTCTTCCTCTCTCCCTCTGACTCGCTTCCTCTCTTTTTTGCCTCTCTCTTTCTCTCTCTCTCTCTTTCTCTCTCTCTCTCCCTCTCTTTCTTTTTATCTCGATCCAACGTTCTGTGCAGGAGGGCAAACTTTTTGAAACTGTTTGTCAGGATCACTGAGAAACAACATCAAACCAAACTGACGAGCAAACACACGAAACGGGGGAAAGAAAAACATCGAAGCCATGGATAACTTTTAGCGACCGAGACAATGTTCTCTATTGGTTTTCATCTTTTTCAAATAATCGATGGAAGCTGACTTAGGATTCTATCGATCCTCTGGATGGAGCCCCTTCCTTTATCCCCACCCCACCCCACCCAGTTCTCTCCTCGGACCCGTTGTTTACGTGGTATTCTCACGTGTGTTTGGTGTTACTTTTCACATAACTGCGATTTCCTTAAGTACACGGACATATATAGTGCAGAACCCTCAAGAAAAAAAAATCATCACTCGACTGACCCTTGTTTTGGCATGGAGCGTAAAGAAAGGCAGCTTATACATTTCTTAAACAAAAATCAGCTTGAAAATCAATGAAGCATACACAATACGTAACACACTCATATTTTATGAAAGAGCGCCTCAACTTTATTTTATGTTTTATCCAGGCATGGTTGGCGCTTGCTCATCCATTAGCAAGAGTTAGACCGTGGCTAAGGAAACTTACGTGCGCAGCCTACAATCCACACTCTTCTAATTGGGTACCCAAGCGTATTTAGGGGATGGGACGATAAGTGTGGACCCGCCCTCAAACAGCTGACTTGAGAGTAGTGATGTTTCCACATCTCATTGCCTGCAACTAGCTTCTGGTTATGGGACCACGTTTGCCGTTCCTGATCTCCCTGTAGAAAAAAAAAGGGAGATTATCTAATATCAACTGGGAAGAGATGCGCTCGCGCGCGGAAGTGTGTGTATGTGTGTGTGTGTGTGTGTGTGTGTGTGTGTGTGTGTGTGTGTGTGTGTGTGTGTGTGTGTGTGTGTGTGTGTGTGTGTGTGTGTGTGTGTGTGTACGTTTGACAAACACCAGTTGGTCGAAAATTTCCGCCCGCCTTGTCTTATGTTAAATGTGTGTTCTGATTCTATTTTGTTTTGTTCCTATTTGCTTAAACGTGGTCTGTCACTGTTGCCTTGGGATTTGTTTTCTATAATCATATTCGATTTTCTTTTTAAATATGAACTTATGAAGAGCAACAGTTTGGCTTCCATGGCGAAGAGAATATCACCACGGTACAATAAAAGTGTGGTTCTGAGTAACATCCACTTCTAACGGAATCTGAATTTTGCTTTATGCATACTGAATGAAAAAAGTTAGGTGGTACGGTCCCAAACTATTTGTGACCTGTTCTCACGAATGGGGTCACAACTTAATTTTGGGAGGTATAGAGATATTTATATCACCGGAAAGCAGAAAAAATGCTCTTTCCAATGATGTATAATTCAACTGTCTAACTGGAAAATTGAGCGAGTTACAGTAATTTAAAGGGAGTGGGTGATGGGACGGCCTTTTTGAGAAAAGCAGAGTTAAAGAAAGACAACAAAATTCTCTGCTTTTTCCTTAGCAACCAGTATTCTATCTTCGTCAAACTTAGTGAAGTGATAGATAAAGTGGTTCTGCACTACATACTAGCTATTTCGCGAGCTGATTCCAACGGTATGCGATATGCTGAGGCCCTGTACGGTTTCATGGCCTAAATTAAAGCTCAAACACACGCATTTTCACGGAAAAAGTCTGCACATTCTCGATGGGTTATCACTTTAAAATGTTATTTTAACACTCTTTCAGCCCAAATTTCACTTTAATCTTTGCCATAATTGATAGATTAATGGTCAGACAATGTGTAGGAACAAAAATGTCAAATCACCCAGATCGACCCTCACCACCTTTTCAGGCCCGTATCTCAGTTCACACGTTGCGACTTGTGACCCCGTTCGCAAGAACCAGTCACATTTTGTTCTTATATGTATATCTCCTAGCATTTCCTCAATTTTGTAATGACTTTATTTCATACTCAGGGGAAAATGTTTTACCTTCTGGCTGTATTAAAGACTTGATTGAAATTTTGTTATAACTGGTAGGGTGTGTAACACTATCCAAGTGTTTATCTGAAGCCTTTGACAAACGGATCCGCAAAAAAATAAACCCTAAAGCTGTTTTAGTTTCTCACTTGCACGCATGAGAAATGCTTGTGTTATAAACGATTATTTGTTTTGTTTCTTTTGTTGTTTTGCATAGAAAGAGACATTATAGAACCTCTTGGCCGTCCTGGGTTTTTAAAATCATCTTGAGCAATAAGCCATCTATAGTACTAACAGCAGTCTTAGTAGTAATGGTCTCCTAGTCTCAGACCACTCTGCAACGATCCTGGCACCTCCCATGATGTTATGATTATGCATCACCACTACCACCACCACCATCATCATTATCAGCATCATCATTATTATCATTATTATCATCATTAACAACAACAAGAACAACAACACCAACATCATCATCGTCGTCATCATCATCAACAACAACAACAACGACGACGACGACAACAACAACAACAATAATATCGTCATCAACGTGGTTGTGGTGTGTGTGTGTGTGTGTGTGTGTGTGTGTTGGTGTGTGTGTGTGTGTTGTGGTATGTGCGTGCGTGCGGACATATAGATAGACAGACAGACAAATACGTAGATGATATAGATATATACATACATATACATATGTATATATGTATGTATGTGTATGTATGTATGTATGTATGTATGTATGTATGTATGTATGTATAGTGTATATGTATGTTTGTATGTACGATGTATGTACGTATGTATATTTCAGAGACAGCAGGGGAAATAACGACACAAGATCCAGCCCTTGGTGATAATTCACGCAGCCCGTTCGACATTCCTCTCGAGAGGGACGCGGAAGATTCCGCCGGAACGAAAAACAGGCGTGCCCTCTTCGATGTGGACGTCGAGCGTGAGACTGACGTATCTGACGACGTCATGCTGGTGGAAGGTGACGCCAGTCCCTTACAGACGGCCCCTACGCAGTGTGACGTCAACTCTCACAGCGGCTGTGACGTCAGTAAGTTTGAGAGGTGCCTGGAGCCCGGCAGACGCTGCGGATGTCTGAGCGGTTATGTGAAGGACGCCGACACCGGGAACTGTGTCGGTAAGTTGTAGCATCGGTCGATTGGCTGACTGATTGGCAGATTGACAATTATACACGTTGTTCCCAGTATGTAAACACTGGACGGACTTGCAGATTGGTTGAAGGCAGACAGGGTGGGAGATGTACTTGCAGCGACAAGGGATAGATTCGTATGGATGGCCATGATCGCCAACGCCATGCGGTAGGGCACATGATGATGATGGTGATATCAGTATGTAAATTCCAATACCTGTACATACTTTTCACGTAATAATGTTCTTGAAATTGCCAGTCTCATTAAAACTTTATCGTGTAATTATACTTAACACCGAGAAGAGCCGACATACCAAGACAACGAGCTTAATTATAAGTAAATTATACGTAGACAGCTTATTTTCTTCGGCATCATTTATATTATACTTTATGGTCACCCAGCAGTATGTATCATTTAATATTTTCTCTATACTTTGTAGCGCCTCGTCGAAATGTTAACTATACTATGAAAACGTGTCATAACACCTAATTGAGAAACGTACAAAAAACAGTAAGTTCATAGGCCTGTGGGTTTTTGAATCAGAGTCTGGATTTTGTAGCTCAATATGTTTATCACATTCGGACAATTTCTCAAGTGTTCCACCCGTATTTGCCAGTAATTATCTGGCGTATTCCCACAGTGTGCGGAAAACCCTACGTGCTGGCAAGGTCTTGAAATGGATGCGGGGAGGTACCAGGTATTGGGGCATGAAAAACTAATTAATCTGACACCATCAGAATGATTGAAATATTTAACAGGACAACAGGGATTTATACGGTATGAAGCAGTTTGGGAAACTACTTGAATTCAAACCGTTAACAAGATAATACCGGACGTCCGCTGTGAATAATTCACAAATTTCCAAAGCTTTGGAAAAGATACATAGCTCAGTTTTGCTCCAACTTGTAATCTCAACTTCTGCTTTTAATCTATCGTAAATGTTCTAACTAAAAATGTGAGTAGATTATTTATTGGGAAAATAGAATCTGAACTGGACTAACCGAGACGTGAAGCTACAGAATATGACGACACATTTGACACGCACTTCCACCAAAATAAACACTGCGTGCAAGATAACAAAACTACCTCGGAACACACACACACACACACCACACACACACACACACACACACACACACACACAAAGAGACAAAGAGAGAGAGAGAGGAGAGAGAGAGAGTGTGTGTGTGTCCTGCTGTCACAACGAAACGCATGCAAATTTTGAAGTCAAAATCATCAGAGCTTTTTTTTTATTTAGGTTTTTTAGATTAACCCTGCCCACGATAATCACGCGTATGTCCCGATCTACTGACTCGAATGTTGTACTTGCAGGTTTGAAAATGGGTCAAAAGGAAATAGGCACCCAGCTAACCAGACAGCCAGACTGACAGACAAAGATGATAGACTCACTGAATAACTGACTGATAGATCTTCAACGGTATAGACCATGATACAATACAGCAGTGTTTGGTCAATTTTCCATGTCTGCCGTTGCAAAATGTAATCGATAAAGTTAAAATAGAAAATAAATGTACCAACAATACATAGGAATAAAAGCAAAGCACTCGGTTACTGGGTTAAGGCGTTTTATAATAATAATAGTAGCAATGGCATTTTAGAGGTGGCAAATCTGGATATAAAAATCAAATCAAAGCACACATTCTCATCATTCACCAAAGCATTTCCTCACAATGACCCAAAGTTCTGGGTACAAAGCACACGCAGACCGGGAGGGGGGAGGGCAGGAGGGACAAAATAAATGATACAAAAGAACACATACACCAATAGACAAGAAATACACATTTTTACATATAAACTCTGCTTATCAAAGACAAGCTTTTTCATGCAATGATAATTCTATTTAATACACACACACACACACACACACACACACACACACACACACACACACGCACACACACAACACACACACACACACACACACACACACCACGCGCGCGCACACACACAAACACACACGCACACTCTCACACACACTCAAACACACGCACGTACACACACATATTTTTGCGATTATATACAAATTCAAGTCGGTCATGTGCATTGAGAAGTTAGAAAAAACGAAAGTGGGTATAGGATATCAAGAAAAAAATCATTCAGTCAAGGATTTAGTTGGGAATTGTTTTGTAAGCCAGTTGGGAAGCACATTCCTAGTACAAGAACAAGAAACACAAAAGTTAGATTAAGAAAGGTCAATTGTTTCCTCTCTTTCTGTTTAGTTGCTGTTGTTGTTGTTGTTGCTGCTGTTGTTGTTGTTGTTGTTGTTGTGACTACTGTCAGATATTCTAATGCTCTGGAATGTATAGCTTTGTGGGCAAATCACACATTTGTTAAGATCAGTCTGTTTGTCAACGAAAGTGAGTTTTAACAAATGTGTATTTGCTACAATTTCAAGAAAGCTATGTTCAGATACTCGCTCGACTGGTTTAAGGTCAATATATAGCTTGAGGGATGCAAGTTTATTTTTGTATTTTTTTACAGGTTGAAAGAAGGAAGTTTTTAGTTTCCAAGGATACAAAACGCTATTTTGTTAGCCTTGTACCGCCCTGAAACATTGTTTACACCCTTTTGTTATCGTTCTTTTTTTTCTTCAAATATTTGATATTATTTGTCTTGCTCGACGTGCTGAAGGGCGAATCATCAGAAAACATATGACATTTTCTTATAGATGATTTAATGTGAAGTGGAAGGTCATTAATGAATCAATAGAACAGTTCAGGACCAAAAATGGAGCTCTATGGCACTGAATTTCATGGAATATTTACCGTGTGTGTGTGTGTGTGTGTGTGTATGTGTGTGTGTGTGTGTGTGTGTGTGTGTGTGTGTGTGTGTGTGTGTGTGTGTGTGTGTGGGGTGCGCGCATGAAAGAGCGAGCGATAGACAGATATATGCAGAGTTCGAGAGAAAGAAAGAGAAAAGTATACGCGTGCATGCATGTGTGTGTATATCTGTGTGTGTGTGTGTGAGTGAATGCATGCGTGTGTGTGTGTGCGCGCGTGTGTGTGTATGTATGTGTGTGAGTGTGTATGTCTAAGTGTGAGCGTGCATGTGTGTGTATGTATATATATATATATATAGAAATATGTGTGTGTGCATATGTATATACATATATATATATATATATATATATATATATACACACATATGCGTGTGTGTGTGTGTGTCTGTCTCTGTGTGTGTGTGTGTAAGAGAGAGAGAGAGAGAGAAAGAGACTTTTCTAATGTTTAACCATGGACGCACTTCTGTGTTTAATGTGTATTTGTGTATGTGTACGCATGCGCACGCATCTTACTTTACAAGCGCATATGATTTGTGAAATGTTGCAACAAAACCCGAAATCAACTCTTGTGTTTATCGCTTTGTTTCAGCGGCGCAATTCTTCCAAGGCAAAATGAGTTTCGTGAACACTTTTTCCGACCAAATACTGGATACCAACACTCAGGAGTACAAAGCATTCGTTGATGAAGTGGGCAACCTGGTCAGCTGAATTTCTCGCTCTCTCTCTCTCTTTCTCTCTACCTCTCTCTCTCTCTCTCTCTCTCTCTACCTCTTTCTCTACCTCTCTCTCTCTACCTCTCTCTCTCTCTACCTCTACCTCGCTCTCCCCCCCCCCCCCGTACGCATGTATGTGTGTGTGTGTGTGTGATGTTTCCAGCATGCTTTCCTGATGGCTGATCGTTTGTAAATGACTTGTGATAGGACGGTCAATCTTGTCTCCCGCAGTTTTGGCTCCCAGTCCATGCGTTCGATGGCAGCTTTCTTTGCACTGCTAAAGTGACACAGCTGACAGGAAATCAGGCGTTCTGAACAATAGACTGAAAATCATGAGGAACAGGGCATCCTTCCGGCTGCCCTGGTATAAAATATTAGAGAGACAGGTTTTATTTCCATTAAAGCGTGAGTAGAGCAACCGAGGGCTCTTCCATTCTCTGTTGACCCGGAGGCTGGGCTGGACTTGGTTCGTGCTCGTTGTGTGGCTATGTCCCGGAGTTTGTCATCTCCCCACCTTGACCATTCGGTTTGTAAACAAAGTAACTGATGACTGGGTCGGAATGGATCGTGCAAACGCATGGACAGCACCCCACCCCTCTTTTCCACCTTTGCTCGATGAAATGGCTATCGAGTGGCGACGGGAGCTTAGGAAGTAATTGTCTGGAGAGTAGTGAGGCACTGGTGCTCTGGGTCCCATCCAGCCTTTTCTTGTTAACCGTTAACATTATTCCTAATACAGGCCTGTCTATACAGTGCGCGCCTGTAACCATTCAAATTTATTTCTCCTATTCTTTGAATTTTGATAAACACTTTCTTTCGGGAAACATCGTTCCCATTTTTCCGACTGCTAAGAACAAGATTTTGACAAAAGATATGAATTAATTATGGTTATGTTTATCCTTGCAAAAATCATCTCATCTCATCCCATCATAATCGACTTCAATTTTCCCTTGGTAAAATTTTCATGAAAAAGCACCATTCCGATTTTGATGAGATTGCTTTGTTAATAAAAAAATTGTCCTCCAAATACTAGGTATTCAAAGCTCTGGTTAGCGAAGGTGCTCGCGGCGTGCTGCACGTGTACGTGACGTCAGTGTCACGTGAGCGCGGGACGGGACGCGTGAGGGTGGACTGGGAGCTAGCGGTGACGTCTTCCTCCAACCCCCAACGCGAAGAGCTGATGATGGACTACAACAAGGGCATCGCTGAGATGGCTCACGTGGACGCTAAGGACTCACTCATCAAACTGAACAACACGAACTTCGTGCTGGGCCCAAACGGCACCTTGGCCAACTTCCTTCAGCCTTTTGTGGGTGCGTTCAAAATCTGTCTCCTTACGTTAATATGTTTATGTAAGTAATTCCATAACACTGACTTCGGAGGTGAGTAAGGTGGAAGAGGTCTCCATTTTTTTGTAGGAGCAGATAATTACATCATATCCAAAAGAGAAATTAAGCTAAACGATTGCTGCTGCTCATTATAGCACATAAAACATGTAATAAAAGGGGCATTTTTGAGGCCAGCATCATGAGAGCGGTGCCCGTCTCTTCTCCCTTGCTGCCTTACCTTCCCTGTCCCTAAAGAGAAACGTAACATTTACAGTTAAGTGGACTGGGGCGGTGTGTTTGAGTCAAGATATCGATCTACCCAGCTTATAATCACGTACAATCGTGCTTAACTATACTGTCAAGTATTCTCTGATACCGTGTTAACCTTGGCTTTCAAATCTGAGTGCTTTAATCGTAACTCTACTGCACAGGTAATATGATCTTAAGGCTGTTCAACTCCAAGAGTTGTTGGAAGATAGGGTCAAGGACTTCACTACTCTTGGGCCATGTTTACCTTTCGCAATCCCTAAAACAGAAAGTTGCAAAGCATAGCTTATGGTTATGTACTATGAAAGTCAAGTCTACTATTTTGTTGTTGTCATTCTAGCTGTTGTAATTGGTGGTTGGGTGATTTTTCAGCATTTGCTGGATGTTTGGTTAGTTGTTTTTGTTTTGTTTGTTTGTTTACTCAGTCGGTAAGTTAGGCCTGAACCGCGCATTCGAACTAAAAAATGAGTACACTTTCTCTACACCATCCTGGCCTCCATTGTCGTCGTGAATCAATCACTTGCCCTCTTATGCTACTTTTATGATTATCCGTAATACTGACATTAAGTTTTTTTTGTTTTATTTTCTTCTTATTGTTGTTTCTTTCCATTCAGTAATCTGTCTTTGTTTCCAACCTTGCTTTTTATTTCCTTTTTAATTTTGTTTCTTTCACACTTTCCTTGTATTTCTTTCTCTCTCCCCCCCCCCCCCCCTTTTTTTTTTTTTCTTTTTCTTTTTTTTTCTTCTTTTTTTGTCTCTTTCTCTTTTTCTTTCTTTCATTATTATCGCCTTTTGCCTGTTTGTTTGTTTCGTTCTTTTTCCTTTACGTCCACTTTGTTTTTGCCACAGAGTTCAGCCACTGCGTGGACAAGGATCACAATTACTGTGACGACAATGCCGACTGTTTCCACAGCCTGGGCTCCTTCACATGTACCTGTCGTCAAGGTTTCCATGACGTTTCACTTGACGTCACAAAGACGCCAGGCGAGCGCTGCGCCGGTAAGCAAGCAATTCATAAAGAGAGGATGATAAAAGGCTGACACATATAAGTAATGTCCCCTTTTGTCATGACATTAAAAAGGGTCGAGCTATACTGATAATGTCCCTTTCTTTTTACAAAATAATTTCAATTGCGTCATAATCATGATTTCAAAATTGGATCATGCACGCAATGGTTTATAAAGGAAATGTTGTTTCCTCGTATTTTTGTAACAACTATAAAACAGATTCATCCACAAACGGCTGCGAATTCCTTAAATCAGTTGCTCATTTTCTAGTCTCTGCTACCCAGAAACAGGCCAAACGCATTCAAAGTTATGAAATGAGAGCACCTTGTTTTGGTTGCTAATATGCACAGTTTTGGAGAGACTGAACCATCGACAACAATGCTGAAAATCTTGTGGCTTTTTGGGGCTCAAACTGACCTAAGCAAAAAGCCATGTCAAATATGCTTTGATATCAATACGGCCCTTACGGGTTAAACGGGTTATCCAAATTTCAGATCTGTCTGTATGTGGCTGTTAAATTGATGGAAACATGTACTTACAATTTTTGAGTGGCTATGACGGAAAACAGTTGGGTCGTCCCAACAAAGCGTGTTACAATGCTCGATGGATCATACTTCTGACTCAGATTTGTTGACCCTTGCCCTTCCAAACATGTGAAAAATCTGTGCTGACACGTCATGTTTACAGGCACAGACGTTTTGTCCAGTATATATGAAACGAGTTGTTCTTTCCAGTGAGATGAAAAATGAATTACTCATATTTGTAAGTCTAGATTCTCTACATTCTGGCTTTTTTCTTTCTCTCTTCTCTCAATACCACACACACACACACCACACACACACACACACATACATATATATATATATCTATATCATCATCATCAGGTGCCCTGCCGCATGGCGTTGGCGATCATGGACTTCCATCTGTCTCTATCTCTTGTTGCCCCAAGTATCTCCTCCACCCTCCTCGTCTTCAGCCACTTCGCAAGTCCGTCTAGCATTTTCTCTCTGGGTCTACCTAGTGCTCTCTTTCCCTCCATATATATATGTACATATCTATATGTATATATAGAAAACATATATACATACATATGTAATGTATATATATATATGTATGTGTGTGTGTGTAAAAAAGCACGTATATATATATATATATATGTATATATATGTGTGTGTGTGTGTGTGTACATGTGTGTGTGTGTGCGTGCGTGCTTGCGTGCGAGTATGTATATATGTGTGTGTGTGTGTACGTGTGTGTGTGTGTGTGTGTGTGTGTGTGTGTGCTTGCGTGCGAGTATGTGTAAGCACGAATCGTTATTTTATTATTAACCCCAGGTGCATTGCCATAATTGAGTAATTACTGCATGAATTATTCGAAATGCTTCACTGCTGATCCTTTTTACATACTGGAGTCATTACTTCTGTACTAACAGTCCGATGCACATTCAAACGCATGATTTTTCTGACGCGTCTTTTGTGTCTGTTGCAGTGTCGTGCAACTGTGAAAATAACGGTACATGCAATCGGGATTCGTCGGGAAACACGGAATGCAGGTGACAAAGAGAGAGAGAGAGCGAGAGAGAGAGAGAGAGGGAGAGAGAGAGAGGATGTGGGTAGGCTGGGTGAAGGAGTGTTCGACAGACAATCAGGGAGACAGGCGGGCTAAACAGAACAGACACACGTTTGATGACACGAAAACTGACAAAGAAAACCGTCGTACTCCGCGGAGACAAACAGATGGAGACAGAGAATTGGAGACAGACAAAGATGGGGCAGGGGAGGGGAGTAGAAAGACAGACAGACAGAAAGACAGTAAACAACCACGCAGACAGCAAGACAGACAAACAATGTGCCAGTTATTGTGATGGTGTCAGCTGGTTTGCCAAATTGTCGGTTCAGCCTGTCACGCCATACGTCAATGCCGTTACCTGTGTATTTATCATCAATAACTGTTCACAGCCATTCACGATGCAGACCTTGTCTTTGACCCCGAATGAGTGCGTAAGCGCCCGCGCGCGCGCGCGCACGCGTGTGTGTTGTTGTTGATTTATAGGCACATATGCACGTGAGGAAAAGTATGCGACAGTGTGTGTGCTTGCGCAGCTACGTATTTAGCTACATTGATGAATTTTGTGGGCATTGTGTCTGGTTAT
>CM060313.1:45601215-45608715 GCA_030674185.1 Monoplex corrugatus
AGAGAGGGATGGGGGGAGAGAGAGGTAAAAGGAGAGAGAGATAAAAGGAGAGAGAGACATATATGTATAGATAGACAGACAGACAGGCAGACAGACAGAGATACAGAGAGAGTCAAATATTCGATGATTTCATCTCTTTTAAAGCATTCAGTCCAAACAACACAGGAGTCTGGTTTCAAAATAAACAATGATAGCATCGAAAAGAACAACATTTAGTTACAGATATGTTAAACCGAAATGGCACATAACATGCCCAGTAGTAATCATGCTGTTTACTTAGCTGATGAAAGCCATTATCCATTGTAACGCTGTTAAATAAGTGTGTCATTTACAGATATAAAAGAATGAATGCACGCGCGTGCGCGCGCGCGCGCGCACACACACACACACACACACACACACACACACACACACACACACACACACACACACACACACACACACACACACACATTTATACATCTACATCATTTGGCACCCAACTCTGAAAAGATGATTAATAGCTGTGGAAAAGTTTAACGAAAATTTAGCAATTTTTAAAGGAATGCAAATAAGTAACACATTGATAAAGGTTAAACTACCTTGACGTACCATCCCTGAAAAGTAGAACATTGAAAGGTGACCGTATGGAAACGTTTAGAAGTATATATCAGAATAATGATGTTAACATCACTATGCTACCTGAGATGATCACCTCAGATGAAATCAGGAATAGTCAAAACAGTTGTCCTTAAGATATAGCAAACACACATGTGTAGAATTACAGTTATTATTTCACTTCTCACAGAACTGGAATGTACTATCTTGATACACAAAATATGCTTGATTATAATCTTGGCTCTTTCAGAATCATCTTGATTCACAACCTAAAATTAAACAAAGTTTAGCTTTGTATATAGTATATTTAACACTGTGATGAAATTATACAGCATATTTAACACTGTGGTCAAATTATGTTTATACATGTGTATTGAAAAATCAGCTGAAAATAAACTTCAGAAACGCCAAACTTTAAAACTTCAAAACACTTTTTAACTCAAAGATAGGATTATTAGGTTCCACTAGACCTATATTACAGCTAGTCTTTGCTATTTTGCACATACAACATAAGCATATTAAAAAGATTGTAAAAATATCGAAACTTGGAATCTTTTCTTTAATGCTTCAAAATGTAAAGTCTTGTATTTAGGGAAAAGTAACCCAAGTAACAAATATTCTATGATAAATGATGGTATTACCTGTGAAATAATAGAATGTTTACAAGAAAAAGATTTAGGAGTAATATTTGATAAAAGTCTCAAATTTGATAATCACATTCAAAATGTTGTTAATAAATCAAACAAGTTGCTTGGAATCATAAAAAGAACATTCTCATACATAAACAGGGAGACATTTTTATATTTGTATAAAGGCTTAGTGAGGCCTCATTTGGAGTATGGTAACATTATTTGGTTTCCACGTCTTAAAAGACAGTCAGCATTGATAGAGAAGATACAAAGAAGAGCTACTGAATTAATTCATGGTTTTCAAAATTATTCATATAGAGAAAGATTAGAATTACTCAATTTACCCAGTTTAAAAGCAAGAAGAATGAGGGGAGATCTGATCCAAAGTTTCAAGATTTTTAACAATATAGATGACGTAGATAGAACAGAATTTTTCAAACTGACAAATTATGACAAAACAAGAAATAATACTGATAAAATATTTATAGAATATTGCAAGACTAACATTAGAAAGTTTTATTTTACAAATAGAATTGCACATGTATGGAATACATTACGAAACGAAATTAAAAGAGCACAAAACACAAACTCGTTTAAAAACCAGATTGACCATTGGAAACATTACATTGAACTTAAATACGAATATGATAAATGAATCATCAAAAAAAAAAAAAAAAAAAAACTGGGCGTACGGCAAACCTTGACTACGAGTGTAAGAAAAGAAAAAGAAAAATGATGGGACTTGAAATAGCCAAACGGCTAATGTGTTATGTCCCTATTACTAAACTAAACTAAACTAAACTAAAAGAAGAGGCGTTTAGAGGCCAAAGGTCATATACCACCACCACCACCACTATCATCACCACCACTATCACCACTACCACCACTACTACTTCTACCACTACACCTCCACCAATACCACTACATTTGAGTTTTATTTTTCAATATTGCGGTACTTTACACTTTTAACAATATTACATGTGCACAGTATAATTCATTTTTGTGTTCATTACTGGAGTGTGCATGTTTTTGGATATTGTTAATTTTGACACTTCCATACTTCGGTATCATTTGGAAATGTCTAGCAAGTTTGTTTTTCTATGTAAAGTGTTTGATTTCTGTGTGATATTGTTCGAGATTTGGAAATCTTGGGTCTATCTATCACGTGTAAAGGAAAAGAACGAAACCATCAACAGCAAGACAAACCCCTAGGCGTGTCGTCTGTTTGTCAGTTCGTGCGTTCTCTGCAGCTTGCATTTCCGTCTACAACCATTTTGATGAAGAGGATGTTTGAGATTTGTGAAGACCACATTATTCTGTAGATACTGTTGTCTCTCTTCCTGAGTGCCTTTACACAAAGCAAGATGTATCACCACCTCCTGAGTGCCTTTACACAAAGCAAGGTGTATCACCACCTCCTGAGTGCCTTTACACAAAGCAAGATGTATCACCACCTCCTGAGTGCCTTTACACAAAGCAAGATGTATCACTACCTCCTGAGTGCCTTTACACAAAGCAAGGTGTATCACCACTTCCTGAGTGCCTTTACACAAAGCAAGGTGTATCACCACCCCGAAGGATCGAATCACTATCCAAAACTGTCACAACAAAATATGAGTTATGAAGACAGGCTTAAGTTTTTAAAACTTCATTCACTGAAAGGTAGGAGGGTTAGGGGGGATTTCATACAGGTATACAAAATAATGAATGGGATGGATAAGCTATCAGTTGAAACATTTTTTTCCTTTCCACAAGCTAGTAGTATAACAAGGAATGCTGAAGGTAAAATATTTGTTAAACACAGAAATACTAACACAAGAGCGTTTTGTTTTTCTAACAGAGTTGTTAAATTGTGGAATAAAATTCCTTTTGAAATTAAATTTACTAACAGCATTAACAAATTCAAAAATTTCCTGGACGATGACGCAGAATTCAAAATTTTATTTAAAAAAATATACTGAAGCAGATTTGCTCAAGTTTGAATATTAAGGCATGCTTTTCAGACCCCGAAGAAGAAAGCGTAAAACAAAAAAGATAGGGCGTTAAAAGGCCAGAAGGCCTAGGCTACGAGCCAGCCCTCAGCTACTACTACTACTACTAACTGATTTTAATTTCAAATAGACCTAGTTGTTTAGATACAGGGTGTCGAATGCACTTCGCCAATTTATTACCTTTTCCACTTTACAATCTACCCGGTATGGCGTGTCAAATGCACTTCGCTTATTACCTTTTTCACTGGGAAATCCACCATTATGCCCACACAATTTAACATCGAAGCAGCCTGACATCTTTCTTTTATGCGGTTTTGCTGTTGTTGCAGCCAAGTCCCTATCCCGGGAAGATGTTTTCTCACTTCACGTGTGCATGTACATGTAGTTCATTGCACAAATCTGTCTCCATATTTCCACCAGATGAAAGAAAGACCACACTTTATGTCTGTTTGCTAAACATTAATTGCAGGCTACAGTTTACTTTTGTCCGCTTAACGTTATCTGCTGGCTACTGTTTACTTGCGTTTGCCTTACATTGTTTTTTTGGCCACACTATTAACTTCCTTTGCCAAACATTATCTGTCAGTCACTGGTTCAGTGAAAATTGTTGAATTCAGATTTGAATAACATCATAGTGATCATACTCATCGTCAAACTCGATTGACCTGCGACGCTTCTTGTTTCTAAAAACTTTTTTTTTAAATTTTTACAAAAGCGCAAACATTTCTTCTTTTGGGACGAGTAATGCTCGTGAAACTCATCTTTTAGCTTCCACTCATCCTTTTTTTTTAAAATTCGTTATTTCACCCTTCCTGTTTTTCTGTTGTTTTTCACACTGTCTAGACTAGTAATTGAAGTCCCGTATGTATGTCACTTTCGTGCATCATTATAGTAATTTTTTAGCGTAGTTCATAAAACTGCCTGCCTGCATAATAAGTCAGTCTGTCGCTCTTAAATATAAACTTGTACATCGCAGGAAAATACGCTTACTTTGTAATCTACCTGACGCTCTCAGATGTCTACAAAACTGGTGAACTGTTCATCAAAACGAGCTGCGCGACCAGAGTATTTCGCAGACGACAATTGTCGCGGAACTCTTGTTTGTTTGCATTCCAAGTGATCGCAGAGGTTGTTTCCCTTGGTAGACTCAAAAAACGCTGGCTGAGAGGCTGGAAGAAAGATCACATATACTCTGTAATTCCAGACTGCTTTGCATTGCGGCCCATTTATTTATGTTTCTTAAAATTATTTTTCTTTATTCATCTATTCATTTGTGAGTCTGTTTGTGTATTATTTGTTTCTTTAGCTATACATCTCGCAATATAAAATCGAATAAAATGAACAACACATCTTCAGCATTCTCGTTCATTTTTTCGTCCACTGACTTTCAATATCTGTAATGCGATATTCCTATGGCGATGTCTTTATCTCTTTGAAAGATGAAGTAAACGGATTCCTAGCTTGACTGGAAAGGTATCTGCGATTGCTCGTTCATTTATTTAATTATCTATTTGTCGATTCATTGTTTAACTATTTATAAATATTTATTTGTTTTGTTTTGTTTGTTTCCTTCTTTCTTTCTTTTGTTATTCATTAAACTATCTCAGATTTCCAGCTTCTTTTGATACATTATTTTGTTATATCTTTATTTATGTTTTTATGGATTTATTTTTCACTAGTTTTTGAAAATGTATGTTTAATTAAAGATGACACCGAGTGTCAGACTGATTGATCGGTAGGTTGACTTATTGAACTACAGATTAAATGACTCATCGAAAATTGACGGTCGGATTGACTGACCGACTTACTGACTGAGTGTGTGTGTGAGTGATTGATTGATTGATTGATTGATTGTTGAACTGATCGGCATGTCTCTTTCCATGTCTGTTGATCTGTTACAGAACCACGCCTACAGCACATCCACTTTGCCCGCCCGTCCCTTTCCACGTCACTGATGGACCAGATCCTGACAAGATCACTTGTGTAAACAGTCTTGTGCCTTTGTCTTTTGACACATTTGTTCATTCGTTTTAATTCATGTATATTTGGTCGTTTTGTTTTGTGTTGTTTTTTTTATTTATTCATTTACTTGTTTATTTATTAATATGTTTTTACTTATATATGTTCATCTGTCTGTTTACTAACTTATTTGCAGCCCAGCCCAGCTGGCTTCCTGAGGTGATTTCAGGGCAGTAAAATTAAAAAGAATTCCATCACCATATTCACCAGCTTCGTGGGAATGGGTGTGTTAAACGACAGACTGTCGGCGAATAAGATAGACGCCCAAAGGACTTTTAGTGACTGACTTAGAAGTTATGTTGTGTCAGTGGCTGCTAACCTTCATCACCCGTTAGGATGCCGGGGGCTCTTTCAGTATAAATAGTATCCCCACCTTCCGGAAATTCTGTGCTAGAAATTTCCTCTTTTCTGTCACTCTCTTTGTTTCTGCCTTACGCGTCTGCTTTCTGTCATCTCTTCCTGTCATTTTGCGCCTTGCTGGCCCATTCATCTATATTTTCTATAGAGCCTTCCATATTTTCTCTTAGGATTTATAATTGGGCACATGTATTAAGTACATTTTGGGTCTGAGGAAATATCATGTGCAGAAGCAATTTTAGGTAATTTAGGCCAGTTTTTTTAGTATGTTTTAGTATAATTGGTTATGTCTACATCTTCGTATTCAGTTTTTTTAAACTATCTGGTGACAAATTTGACAGAGTAGTCAACGCCAAGAACATATCCTTAGATTATGTGCACAAATGCATATATATATATATATAATTTTCTTTTCCAGTTTTTTTTTCAGGTTGAAAGAGATGTTGAGATAGTTATAGCTCTGATATGGCTAGGCGCAGTTGGCTGGGCTTTAAACAATGATGATGATGATGATGATGACGACGATGACGATGACGACGATGATGGTGATAATGATGATGATGATGATGATGATGATAATCCTAACCTGTTAGGTCTGTGGCCAGCCTACCAGTTCACGATTGACCAGAGTGATGTTGGAAAAATAGGCCTTGAATATTACACTGTCAATACTAAGACACGTTTGTAACGGCTGTTGTAGGTTTGCAACACAGAAACCGCTATACAGGATCAAATGGGAAAATGTTCATCTGTGGTCATGTTTCTTTGTCACATGTCCAGAAGAATAAGAAGAGAGGAGAAAAAGGAAAGACAGAGATGGCATAATGTCTGAGACAGTGAGTAAGACTGCAGCAAATTTCGTCCATCTCTTCATTGTTGTTTGAATTTTTTCAGTCCCTAGGAATAGTACGTTATCCTGGTTAAATCACAAAATTGCATCTAATAAATACTTTAACCAAAATTACAAAAATGTGAATTATGATCCATATATCTTTTCTCGCCTTAGGCTATTTGAAGCGTTAGATTGTGATTTTCATGCTTCATTTTCAAACCAGAAGCATTAACTCAGATGATAGGAGTTCTGATGATTCTGTTGACATACATCTTCTTAAATCATTTTCTGGATGGCGACAAGGAAGCAATCTACATTACCGTAAAAGCGTTAAAATGTTGAAATAAACGGTAAATAGTTTTAGAAGAACACGCATTCCAGACAACAACAGGCACATTAGGCATTGCTTGACATTTTATTCTTTTTTTTTTTTTCTTGTATAGTAAACAAAACATTGACAGAAGAAGTCTAGCACTTACATTTTAGCTTCACTCAGCCTGTCATAAATGACAGAAGTGATCACATATGCTGTAGATTTGACATTCGGTATACATAATTATGTTCAATGGCAGTTCACATTTGAGGTGTGTGATTTCAGTTAAACGGTTTCAGTTTCTTCAGTTTATTTGGTTGGTAGCTATACAAGAGTTTCTAAAGAACGCGTGTACGTTTCGTTTTGAGTTGCCATGTTTGATTTGTTCTGTTATGTTTTTGTTTTTTTTAAGCGACGGGGTTTAAATGTGATATATGCTGGGAACTTGCTGGTGTAGTCCTTTGTTTAGGTTGTGACAATTATCCAACCATTTGATCGAGGAATCTGTCAGTACTGTAAATATGTATCATTCTTGTTAGCCAGCTTATCAGTCTGTTCACGCTTGGTAAACTGGGTCACTGGGTCAGACATTGTCAAATACTGAGTGTTTTTGTTAATGAAATATGAATTATTATTAGGGGGCCAAGTAGTTTTTCACGTGCTGTGTGCTTTGCTGTGTGCTTTGCTCTGTGTGTGTTGTGTGTGTGTGTGTGTGTGTGTGTGTGTGTGTGTGGTGTGTGTGTTATCATTTTGTTTTGTGAC